>OU426989.1:49211390-49811390 GCA_911387755.1 Chrysotoxum bicinctum
TACTCTACACTAGGCTTTGTGATTGCCATTGCCCCCAACAAAATTAAGTAAATGTTGATTCTATATGTAGACAATCTCGTAAACCTTCAGCGAATGAAATGATATTTCATTCACCTGAACATGTACGTTTACTTATGGTATCATGTCAAATGCACAGTTTCGCTTACTAAGTTAGCTTCACCTTTATGCTGCAATTCGACCTTAGGTCAATATTAATCTAGATAACAGAAATTTCCTATAGTCTGTCAAAGCTCTTCAAATCCAGAAATCTCACCATAACTTCAAAACTACTGCTGTACAGGACCATGGTCCTGCCAGTACTCACATATGGATCCGAGACTTGGGTGCTTAGCAAAAGGCACTCCGACCTCTTAGCTGCGTTCGAGAGAAAAGTCTTAAGGAGAATTGTTGGCCCCGTATGTGAGGAAGGACGATTCCGGAGACGGTACAATCATGAACTGAACGCAATCTACCTTGAAGCAGATATCGTGACAAAAATTAAGCTCGGTAGACTCCGGTGGGCAGGGCACCTAGCTCGCATGAGCGAAGAGGAACCTGCTCGGAAAGTTCTTTGTGGTACATTCTATGGTAGACGACAGCGTGGTAGACCATGCTTGCGCTGGAGAGATGGCGTAGACCAGGACGCCCGAAGCCTTGGGGTGCGCAACTGGATGGCGTCGGCTAGAGACCGGGATAGGTGGAGAGACTTGTTGAAAGAGGCCAGGACCGGAACCCGGTTGTCGAGCCGATGATGATGATGAACAGAAATTTCCTAAAAAAAACCAAAATCAATTTCATTTCTACTCTTTTGTCAAATTATTAATCTTCTTCTAACCCAAAAAAAAATCTTTCATCACTTGATCAAATACTTTTACTTAAGGAAGCGCTTCAGTCCGATGTGGACCTGGACCTCAACCAACAAGCTTCTCCAACCAACTCGGTATCTATAGCTACATGTTTCCAGTCTCCAGTTTTAATTGAATAGGTATTAATATTACGCTTTCTGCTTCTTTCTATATTCCCTTACAAAAACCTCAATTACTTCTTTTCATTTATTCCGACAAAATTCGCCTATAAAATGCTTTTAAGTTGTAACTAGCATCTGTACAAATTGAGCTTCATTGTTGTTATATTCTTGCTGGTCTAGTTTATATTGAAAATTGAAATTGTCCTCTGTCTGGTATTTTTTCATTTAAAATGAGCCAAAAAGTCCAGACAAACATAAGAAAAATGTTTTTTTTTATGAAATCCAATAATGGGCCATCTCAAGGTTGAATTAGTTTTCAACGTTGCACCTTGAAGGAGATTAAGTTCTAGGAATTGTAAATTTCCGTTTTTGTTGTTTTTTTTTGTTAGCAATATATAGAAGAATATTACGCCTGAAAAAGTATAAAATTCCCTTTGGGAATAGAGGTTTTCTGAGAATTCTCATTTAATAAGAAAACCAACGTTAAGGCAAGGATGATGACTATGATGACGGCAAGGACACACCAAAGATGTCGTTGGAAAGTTGTAACAAGAAACTATTGTACACAATGCTAAAATAGTAATGAATATAATCGGATGGCTGCGCGCGGTGAAGGAGAAATTTCATTATGGTCAAGGATCAGAATACTATAATGGAGCAGGAAAACGGGACAATTAGCTTTTGCTTTGATACAAGAATATTTATTTTTTTTTAATTTCGATTACAATTTTCTTTTCTTGAAAAATGTATCCATTACAACAGAGACACAGGGAAAAAAAAGGATGTCTAATGTAAATAAGTACATAGATATATTTTGTCGATGCAAGTGCAAATCGAATGTTATTCCAAGAGTATGGTATCCTAATCTAGCAATAAAAGGTTCCACAACATCGAAATTTCGAAAATTTTAGCAACATTGAAGTTATTAACTTCCCATAGGGAGTTATTGTAATCGGTCCGATTTGTCAAATTGGAATTTTTGACATTTCTCGACGTTTCAAGGTCCCTAGAGGCTATATCAATCATTTTTAGAAAGATGTCTGTGTGTGTGTGTGTACGTACGTTCGTACGTTCGTACGTTCGTACGTTCGAACGTTCGTACGTTCGTACGTCCGTACGTTCTTGTACCATTTTTCGTCGTCGATATCTCAAGAACGAGTAAAGATATCGGCTTCAAATAAATTTTGTTTAATAGATAATAACTTCGAAAGAGGCTGAAAGGGCGTTTATTAAAATTCAGTGAGTAGTTTTTTCACTATAACGGTTTAAAAAAAAAGTAAAAATTTTGGTTAGATTCAAATATCTCACGAAAAAATAATGCTATTCACTTCAAATAAAATTTAATATACTCATTATAAGGTCATACAGATTTGGTTTGAATTTGGAAAAAAATGAACATACCGTTATTTTTTTAAATAAAAAAAACTGAAAAAAAAAATTTCATAACCCAGATATTCTAAGAACGGAAAACAATTTGAAACTCAAAACAATTTTATTTTACGAAAAATAATGTGTTTGACAACTGGTGAAAATTTCAAAAAAATTCAGTTTACAGTTTTTTTACAAAAAATAAAAAACTATATAAAATTCTATTGAAAATTGGTAAAAATTGTTTTTCGACTCAAATTTCTCGAGAACTAGTAGTGATATTGACTTCTAATTTAGTTTATTTTATACATAGTATAATTTTGTACAATTGGTAAAATGTTGACAAATATTGAATTAATAGTTTTTTTTTTTTTAATAAAAAAACTTTTAAAAATTCTAGTGAAAACTAGCTAAAATTGTATTTTAAGTCGAATTCCTTGGTTATGAACAGCGATTGTGCCTTCTAAAGTATGTTGTTTTATACATCGATACCTCCCCGTAAGAATGTTTACTAAGCGACATTTCTAAAATTGTTCAGGAAACGAAAAAAACGAAGAAAGTTCTAGTTGAATGTCTGAGAGACAATTTTGGTTAAACAAAGACATCTAACAAAATTTTTTGTTGCTCACGACAATGAGATCTTTATTAATGTCGCTTAGCATAATTTTTTTGGCGGATAATACAAATTTCAGGTGGCAACATTATTTTAATGAGAAAACATGGCAGTTGATAAATTTTTTTATTTGTACTCTAGTTTCCTTTTCATGCATAATAGGTTGGCGAAACCCAGGCCAAAACGTGGCCCTTAACATATAGTATATTTCCTCATCAAAAAGTCATTTTCGAAAAAAGTGTCGCTTAGTACATTCTTACGGGAAGGTATCGACATAATACAATTATTAATATATGGTTAAATTTTGACAAGTATCGAATTGACAGTTTTAACAAAAATATTTCGTTTTTAAATTTTTTTCAATTAAAATGTTTGGAACCGAAATAATAAAGTAATTTCTATAATATAATACATAATTTTATTATCAACTTAGTTTTTAGAAGAATGTATGTACTGTACATACGTATATGAATAAGGTTGTTCAGTTGTACCCAAGTCCCACATATTCAAATTCCATTAATAGCTATGGTGAAATTGAAGAAAACGTCACAATATGTTTTTATCTTTTTGTCCATGAAAACGAAGTAAAATTCTACTCAAGGTTTTCTTAGGTGTAGGAACACAGATATATTAAAAAACACGGAAATCTATAATTCAGTGTATAACATGTACCTACCAACCTTCGTAATTATTACAAGAAATTTACCATTTTAAATAGAAAAGTTTAAAATTAGTTAAACACATTTTCTGTAAAAAAAAAACATAAAATGAGCGACTAAGTATCCTCA
Source organism: Chrysotoxum bicinctum (assembly GCA_911387755.1). Lineage (NCBI taxonomy): Eukaryota > Metazoa > Arthropoda > Insecta > Diptera > Syrphidae > Chrysotoxum > Chrysotoxum bicinctum. The sequence continues at coordinate 49,215,127 of OU426989.1, forward strand.
TCATCAACAAAACAAAGCAAATTTCCTAATATCATAGTATGCCACAAGCATCATCGATTTTTAAAACAGGAGTCATTGTATATCCAGTGCTGATCACAGCCTTTCAATCCGGAAAAACCGCAACAACAATTACACTATGAAACCATTTACTTCGATCTTCTATCTACTGCTCTATGATCGAAGTATGTGTATAAAATATCATACCAATTACCACACCAGATACAGTACAGACACAGCTAAAGTTTGTTTCGCTGAAAATTTGGTTATTTGAAAAAAACTAAATATAAAGTTTTCAAGACCACAAATGGGAAGTTATCAGTGTGGGTCGCACCCAGCCTCTTTTTTTTTCTTAATTTACGAATACTTTTTTTTTAATAAACGGAAAAATTGTTTTGTTTTCATTGCAGATTGGCCTGGGCATTTTCCATTGTCATGTGACATAGCTGGATCAGTTTTCTCAAGATTTTGGATGCACAGTCGATGAAAAAATTTACATTCTCCACTTGAAATTGGATTTCTGAAAATTCGTTTTTGGTCTATGGATTACGCCTTGATAGTTCTTGAATGAAATTGGGTTCCCTGTTCTGTAGAAGGGGCATACGAAGCAGATAAATTGTTTTATTTAAAAATAACGTACAACGTACAATAAAGAAGTGAGATTGCATACATGTAAACTCATTCGGCTAAAATTACATGAGTAAACTCAATAAGGAATAAATTAATTATATATCCACACACTATATCGGTTAAAGTTAACTACTTCTTAGTGGTTGCAATAGTCGGCTATTAAGTTAGTAAGAGCAACTTTAAAATCGCTTTTAATTTTTAATATAATCGATTTAATAGGTTGCTTTGGAACTCTTGCTCTCTCGGTTATCTAAGTGAGTATCAAATTGGAACTAATTAACTACTTGATATTTTTAAATTTAAAGCTCAGTACAGATCAGTTAAATTACTTTTTATTTATTCATATTAAATTGGAGAAGTAAATTTACTCGAATGCTTTAACCAATTGACTCATTTGCAGTTGTCTATCTACTCGGTTGGAATAGCCCAGTTAAAGTAGATAATCTACACAGCGGGAGTAGCTAATTTAATCCGTAGCTATAACCAACTTACTTTAGTTAATTGGAGTACCTAACCTTATCCGTTATGGTGCACTCATCGCTCTTGAACCAAGATTCGTACGTACAACGGCACACAATGGGGCCAAGGCGGAAAAATCTCGATATTCGATTAGCTGATTCATATTTCTCACAGTAAATTATTCAGAGAACTTGGGTAGACTTAACTTAACTTAAGTCTTAATACCTAAATACACGCCCAAAGTCAAAATATTTGAAATTGTGAAATACAGCGATTAAATTCAGCAAAAAAAAATTGAGTGAATTACGGTAGCACACTAAAGACACAGACCGCAGGAATGGGTAGTAATTAAAAACAGCTCCACTTTCTTACTTTCTGAGATATGTATTTTCTCGAAGTAGACACGTCAAAGTTTACATTCAAATAAATTTTAGCTGCAAATACCTGCAAGTTCGCACAGTAAGCAAATTTAATGTTACGAAGACTTGCAAAATATTCATTTTTTTCTAACCTCTATATCCTAAAAAATAATATTTTTATGTATTTGTATAATCTTTATTCAATAACTAAGAAAAATTTACAATAAATACTTACAGCTAGCAATATTGAATAAATTAGAGACATTTTTGTATTATTTTCAAAAACAGAGTTGAATGTTACATCAGTAAGAATTAAGTGTAAAGTGGGCGAACTTATATACATTTTTTAATGAAATATTTCAGAGAAACCATTTAAGCGGGTAACGAAACGAATCAATTCTATCAGAACAAAAAACAAAAAATTCTGCTTCTTTTAAGGAATTTTTTCTACAAAAAAAAAATAAAGTAGAAATTTTTAAAATAGGTTTAAACATTATAAGTTAATTTTTTTTTTTTGAAAATTTGAAAATCGTTCGAGACCTACCCAAATTTGATGACTTAAATTTTAGGATCACTATTTTCCTCTGTTTTGAAATAAATACTTGAATAGGTTAGGCTCTAAATTGATGTATACTTGTAAGTTATTGCCAACTATGGAAAATATTTTTTTGCCACGAGAACTCAAAATTTACGACTTTTAAAAAAATTTACTCTTAAGTATTATTTATTATTTAAACAATAAGGCACTGAACGGACTGTACTTCCGGTTAAAATAAGCGTCACAGATATTATCTAGTACAGGATATCATGCTGCACTATTTATTAATTATTATTTGCGACCATACATATGTACATATGTAACAAATGCTATTTTAGTATTAATACTTAAATTGAATAAAATTTATATTAAATTTATATATCTATATATTTTAATATAATTTTTGTTTGTTTAATTTTGTCCGCACTAAAGGAAGGAGTAGGCGCATAGTACCCCTCCGCATGGTCAGTGCGTTTGACAGTCATGCGTAAAGTTTGGTTCCATTCTCAGACGCTGAAATAGAGATTTTCAGGGGAGTATTGCCTATTTTGAGGAATTAACAAATCCTCTAACAGTATTTCTTGTCATAAAAAATGCTGCTCATTAGCCATTCGCAATCGGTAGAAAATTGTAGGTCACCTCCATTTCTGGCAATACGCACAAGGTTGAGAGTTGTAACCCACTATAGGTTTAAGCTATCTACGAGACTTTATGGCCGTCTATTCATTTATTTTTAAAGAGTGGTGCAGGAAAATAATTCAACGGAAATCTGATCCTCATAGAAATTAATTGCATTGTTAGTTTAAATTTAAAATCCATTTTTAGTTAGAAGGAACTTCACTTAGATATAGACACCTGCCTGATACTGAACACAACCTAAATGGACCAATGGGGTTTCGTGAATCGTGAGCGGTACAGAGGGTATTATATCCCGTGTCACCTAAGGAACTATTGTATAAGAAAACTGTCATTGGCGTCAATTGTGCTAGCATAAAGTTTGCTGTCGAATTTGATGGGCAGTAAATGGTCCTTAAATTGTAGGTGGGAAACAATTCTACAAATTTAAGTTGCAATAGATTCTTATTCTTGGTAAAAAATAAATTCACCTTAAAAAAGAATACATATTCCCAGTGAAAGTTGAATTATTTTGCATCACCCTTTAGGAGTTTTTGACTACCCTCTTAGCTCTTTAAGCACATTGCGAGTAGCTTAGATAACAAAAGAAGATTTAAAAGAGGTACCGGTACAAAACGGTTTTGAATATAATAGTGGAAAAGAAATTTTGTGCTAGGTAAATCATTCCACATTCGTGTAGTTCGGCTAAAGAATCAATATCTGAGCTTAATAGTATGTCTGAAATTGGGATCAAGTGTAAATTGATGGCCATTTCCTTAAGCGTGAGTATTACGATTGAATTATTGTTTAAGGGCAAGAATTAAACTAACTATTTCACTAGAACAAAGTTTATAAAAATAACGATAAAATATTGAAGAAAAATTATAGTGGTGCTCAACTGATGCAGATATATCTCTTTTGGTCATATAAATTACTAGCCGACCCGTACTCGCGTTGCTTCGCAAATTGTAACTACGAATATTTTCTTAATATTAATATTAGCATATGAAAACGTTTCTCAATGGGACTGAGCATATTTGCTACAATAATATTAATTTTAGTTTATATGTATAACATACCGTATCGAATTAGATTCTCTTTCGCACTTGGAAAAAAAGAGCTTGTTCATGTTTGTGCATATTATAAATATAACAATATAGAAAATAATTAAATTTATTTCAAATAAACGGGTTGACTACTTTCTGAGATCACTCAACCCAAACTTTAAAATGGTTTCGCTTTTATAGAATAGTTCATGTGCACGGCACTGTAGTCAATTGAATGTCCATTTTTGTCACCCAAAATGCTATTGAGTGTATTCAAGTAACTTAAAAAATAAAATGCACGACTAGATCGCACAAACTTGCTCTTATGTAAAAGTACTTTGGAATTTAAGATACATTATATGAATATAAAACATGGATTTAATGAGATAAAAATGTTCAAATGTATGGAACTGCCGTCTGATTAATCTTTTTAATATTTAAGTAATTTTTTATATGACAAATTTCTTTAAAATTTTTCGAGAACAAAATTTGGGATGCTAAATTTTAAGTATTAGGTAGTATAGATTTAAGAAATAGTTTTTTTTCGAATATTTTTATATACAATATTATTTTAAACTTAAGGGGGATCCTGTTGAAAATTTTTGGTTAAAATCGTTAGAGCTGTTGATGAGAAAGTCAAAAAATCAAAAAACGGTTCTATGACAGGTACCGTTAATAACATTTTGCCCCAAAGTTTTTTTTTTTCACAAAACTGTAGTCCATGTCCAAAGTCCATAATATCACACCGTTTCGAGATAAATAAGATTATGCATTACGGGTGTATGGGGGGTACCGTTAGTTTTGGAGCTAAACAACAAATTTCAATTTAAAATTAAAATAGGGATTCACCGAAGACCCTTAACTACCGAGATTGAAGAACATAGAACTAGTGGGTAAGGCTTCTAGAGAGAGGTACAGACATACAGACGCACTGAAACATATTTTTTGTGTACTAAATTGTCCTTAAAATTTTTATAAACAAAATTGATAAATGCAAGTTATTAGTATTCAATAAAATATATTTTATAACGTAAATTAAAAATTTATTCGTGTATCCGTTTTCTAGATATTGAATTTTCAAAAAAAAACATTATATTAGTTTCTTAAAAATCAAAAAACTATTTTTTCGAAAAAATTTTTAGATTATGTTTTTTTCGAGTGTATAGAAGCTCACGCATAAAAATTTTGGTTAAAATCGTTAAAGCTGTTGATGAGAAATTCGTAAATCAAAAAAACCGTTCTATGACAGGTACCGGTAATAACATTTCCCCCCAAATATTTTTTTTACCAAAATGTATTCCGTGTTCATAATATCACACCTATTTTTTTTTATCAAAATCGTTGAAGCCGTTTTCGAGATAAATAAGATTATGCATTACGGGTGTATGGGGGGTACCGTTAGTTTTAGAGCTACAAAAAAATTTCAATTTCTCCTCTAGGGAATCACCGAAGACCTTTAAGTAAGTTAAGTTTGAAGAAAATAGGTCCAGTGGCTTAGGCTCTAGATCGAGGTACAGACATATAGACATACGGCATACAGACAAACAGACGGAATTGTCAGACCCAGTTTATTCGTCTTCGCTATCATCGTAATGTCAACTTTGATCAAAATCTCGAGTTCGATTTTTTTTTTTTTCAAATGCAGAACTTGCCCTATAGTTAGTACCAATTACCTATATCGCAAGTAAAAAGAGCCCACCCCCACATTGCTCAGCGATGTGAGGATAGAATTAGAGAAACAAAAAAATGTGTATGTGACGGTTAGTTAGATACTCGTAAACTATACAGTACAGAAAAATTGAATGATGTAGGTAGGTAGGTATTACCTTAAAGAGAAAAAACTAAGAGAGACAGAGAGTATGGGAACGGGAAGAAAAGAAAATTAAAAATGTTGGAACGATAATGACATGCAACAAAGCAGCGACCTCGGGATTGTGATAAAATCTAATACCTGGATAAAATAAATTTAAAAAGTTTATAATTTTATAATTTGTTTTTATTTATTTCTCAGGTTGTATGTGTAACTAAGAAGTGACTTTGGGCTTAAAATTTGCGCAACAATATTAACTTTATGAAGCAATGCTAATCTTTGTTGATTATTGTATATGTTTTAAGATATGAGTGGTTGTATAAGTCAACTAATGAAAAAAAATGGACAAAAAATGTAAAATTAATAATATTTAAGTTTGACAAATTATTAATGAAAAAAAATTATAGCCATAAACATTCTTATAACAATATAGAAAATAATAAAATTTATTTCAAATAAATCGGTTGACTACTTTCTGAGATCGTGCGTTACAAACTTTAAAATGGTTTCGCTTTTATATAATAGTATAATATATAAGTATATATATATATATATATATAAGTATATATAGAAAATAATAAAATTTATTTCAAATAGATCGGTTGACTACTTTCTGAGATGGTGCGTTACAAACTTTAAAATGGTTTCGCTTTTATACTCGTATAATAGTATAGATAGGAGCCTTTAATTAAGTTGTGTTTTGGTATATATATGCAAGAGACTCAAGTGGGTAATTGAAGTACTTGGACAAGTATGTGAATTGAACTCAAGGTTTCGTTGAAAATAGGCTTATAATATAGATTACAACCAGATCGGAAGCAGTAAAATATTTCTTATATCCAAGGAAATATAAACTTTTAGCAGCATTTTTGACGATAACGTAAACATCAATGGTGGTCGTTCAATCCAGAGCAGGTCATCTCTATGCAGCTGACAGAATAAGTGCCAGAATCTAAAGATTTCTTCGTAATGGACTCAAATGTGTTAAATTTAATATATTGGTGGTAAAGGCCTTTTTTTCTATTTCCTATTTCTACCATTTAGTTTTTTTTTTTTAACAAAAACAAAGAGTAAGTAAAATAAAATGCAATCCTAACGAAAACCATCAACGTTAAAAATAATGTGAGAACTATTTAATTTTAAAGGCAAAATCAAAAGAGCAATTTCTCCTTTGAATTCAAATTTGTTTTTTTCCCTATTTTCAGTGAATTTATTATAATATAATATGCAGGTACATAAAATTTTTTTAAGAAAAATAAAACTAATATACTCAAGCGCATATTAAACCGCGAACATGTTTCACATTGCAATAAATTCAGGTTGCGAGTTTTAAAATACCACAACTTCTCGCATTTCCAAACTCCTGTTTCTATTACATATAAATATTTCAAATCGGTCAATACTGAATTGTTGTGTTAGTCAAAAGATTTGTAGGTGATGAACTCTTTTACATATTAAACATCATCAAAAATCTTTTCGATAAACATGTTCCTTCAAAAACAGAGACAATAAAAAATGGCCCCGATATAACTCTTAAAACTTTGAAAATTTAAAAAACTTCTGCTTAAAAAAAAAACCTTGCTAAATAACCGTTGTGCTAGTTCTAATTTAAAATTTTCGTCGCCGGATGATACATTGTAAAAAATAAGCGAAACAGAGAAATGTATATAAAAATTTAAGAAACCGATTTCAATACAAATAAGATTTTTGAAAATCATTTTTTTAGATTTATATACACTTAAAGGGGCTATGACTACCCTTATAAAGTTAAAACATTACACAGTGCGAGCGTTTAGGAAAATAATGGAGGGGACTTAATAGGAGATGTCGATGCACTTCGGTTTTGAAAATTTGTCATTTTCAGATCAAGGATGAATATTTTTCTACTTCTTGTAGATATTATAAAATAAAATGCACGACTGGGTCGCACGAACTTGCTCCTATGTAATCGACTGGGAATTTTAAAAACGAATGCTATTAGAGAAAATTGTTCATAAGGATAAAATCAATTTTTAAATTCTTTTAGTAGTAACAGAATGCTATGCAAATATGAATTTATGCAAGAACAAAAATTATAAGTCCTTGTAGTGGTTTCTTTAAAAGAAGCTTTTATATAAAAACTTTTTAAAAGCTTTTTAAGAAAAAATTTTGGTACGCTAATTTAAAGTTTTTATTATTGTTCGAATAAAAATTAAATTTATGAAAAGAAATATTGACCCGTTTCGGAGATATCGATTTTTCAAAAAAAAGAAAAAAAAATAGATTTTTTTTTCAAAAATTCAAAAAATATTTATTTTAAAGTTTTGAAATGCAATGTGTTTTAGACTTTTTAGAAGCTTCTCTATAAAAATGTTCATTAAGATCCGTTATGTGGATAATGAGAAATTCAAAATTCGAAAAAATGGTTCTATGGTAGGTACAAGCTGTAATATCTTAATTTCAAATTTTTTTTTATTAAATTAAAGATCGTAAAAATTAATTGAAAGAAAAAAAATTTTATCAAAATTCTAGGTGCCGTTTTCGAGAAAAATACGACTTTTGAAAACCATTTTTTTTAATTTTTTAGCATTTGTATGGTAGGTACCTTTATTTTTAGGTAAAATAAAAAATTTTGTTTTACATTTTGTAGATCATATTGAGAAACTTTTATTTATAAAGTTTAAAAAAAATCTAGCATGGGGTTTTCGAAATATTGAGTTTTGAAAAAAAAATTTTGAAGTTTTTTTTAAAAATCCAAAAAAAATTTTTTGAAAATTTGAGTACACAATTCTATTTATGTTTTTGGGGAGCTTTAGCAAAAAAAAAATGATCAAAATCGGTTGAATCGTTTTTGAGAAAATCAAAAACAAAAAAAATGGTTCCATGGGGGGTACCCTCAATAACTATTTTTCGGGAAATTTTTTTCAACCAATACCTAGATTTAATTAAATGAAATTTTTCTGTATCTTTATTTTTAAAATCAGTTGAACAGTTTTTGAGAAAAAAAAATGTTTATAAAATTTCGAAAAAAATTCGTATGGGGGGTACCGTTATTTTTGGCCTTAAAAAAAAAAAGAAAAAAACGTGTGGGGGGAAAAAATTAAAAATGATATTTACCAAGTTTAAAGAAAATCGGCCGCGTCGTTTAGCCTGTAGTCGAACAGACAGACAGACAGACAGACAGACAGACAGAATTGCGAGACCCACTTTTTTAGTCTTCGCTATCATCGTAATGTCAACTTTGATCAAAATCTCGAGTTCGATTTTTTTTACGAATGCATACATATGTAACTTGCCTTATAGTACCTATAAGTCGCAAGTAAAAACGTAACTATTGAATGGAACAGATATTAAGAGAGAGAGAGAGTATGGGAACGGGGGAAGAAAAGAAAATTAAAAATGTTGGAATGATAATGAAATGAAACAAAGCAGCGACCTCGCGATTGTGATGAAATCTAATTCCTGGATAAAATAAATTCAAAAAGTTTATAATTTTATAATTTGTTTTTATTTATTTCTCAGGTTGTATGTTTAACTAAGAATTGATTTTGAACTTAAAATTTGAGCAATAATATTGACTTTATGAAGCAATGCTAATCTTTGTCGATTATTGTATATGTTTTAAGATATGAGTGGTTGTATAAGTCAATTAATGAAAAAAATGACAAAAAATGTAAAATTAATAATATTTAAGTTTAACAAATTATTAATGAAAAAAAAATTATAGCCATAAACACTCTTATAACAATATAGAAAATAATAAAATTTATTTCAAATAAATCGGTTGACTACTTTCTGAGATGGTGCGTTACAAACTTTAAAATGGTTTCGCTTTTATATAATAGTATAGATAGGAGCCTTTAATTAAGTTGTGTTTTGGTATATATGCAAGAGACTCAAGTGGGTAATTAAAGTACTTGGACAAGTATGTGAATTGAACTCAAGGTTCCGTTGAAAATAGGCTTATATAGATTACAGCCAGATCGGAAGCAGGAAAATATTTCTTACATCATCCAAGGAAATATAAACTCTTAGCAGCATTTTTGACGATAACGTAAGCATCAATTATAATTATAATAATTAATTATTAATTAATTATTACATAATTATGTGGTCGTTCAATCCAGGGCAGGTCATCCGCAATGTACAAACCAAAAGCTGATAGCTGTTCGGTTTGCTGTACTGCAATCAAATCAGTTTTCTCTATGCAGCTGACAGAATGAGTGCCAGAATCTAAAGATTTCTTCGTAATGGGCTCAAATGTGTTAAATTTAATATATTGGTGGTAAAGGCCTTTTTTTCTATTTCCTATTTCTACTATTTTGTTTTTTTTTTTTTTTTACAAAAACAAAGAGAAAGTAAAATAAAATGCAATCCTAACGAAAACCATCAACGTTAAAAATAATGTGAGAACTATTTAATTTTAAAGGCAAAATCAAAAGAGCAATTTCTCCTTTGAGTTCAAATTTGTTTTTTTCCCTATTTTCAGTGAATATATTTTAACATATAAATGCTTGCTAAAATATATGCAGGTACATACAATTTTTTTGAAGAGAAATAAAACTAATATACTCGAGCGCATATTAAACCGCGAACATGTTTCACATTGCAATAAATTCAGGTTGCAAGTTTTAAAATACCACAACTTCTCGTATTTCCAAACTCCTTTTTCTATTACATATTATAAATATTTCAAATCGTTCAATACTGAATTGTTGTGTTAGTCAAAAGATTTGTAGGTGATGAACTCTTTTACATATTAAACATCATCAAAAATCTTTTCGATAAACATGTTCCTTTAAGAACAGAGGCAATAAAAAATGGCCCTGATATAACTCCTAAGAATTTGAAAATTTAAAAAACTTCTGCATTAAAAAAAACCTTGCTAAATAACTATTGTGCTAGTTCTAATTTAAAATTTTCGTCGCCGGATGATATATTGTAAAAAATAAGTGAAACAGAGAAATGTATATACAAATTTAAGAAACCGATTTCAATACAAATAAGATTTTTGAAAATCATTTTTTCAGATTTATATTCACTTAAAGGAGCTATGACTACCCTTATAAGGTTAAAACATTAGACAGTGCGAGCGTTTAGGAAAATAATGGAGGGGACTTAATAGGAGATGTCGATGCACTTTGGTTTTGAAAATTTGTCATTTTCAGATCAAGGATGAATATTTTTTTACTTCTTGTAGATAATATAAAAAAAAACTATTAACTCTATAATGGAGCACGTAGCTTCCGAAATATTGAGTTATCAAACAAGGAATTCTTAAGAACCTAAAAAAATTGCTTGGGAGTTTAATTATAAAAAATATATATAATATTTTTAAGAGCTTTAGCATAAAAATTTGATCAAAATTAGTTGAAACGTTTCTGAGAAAATCGAAAACAAAATAAAAATGGTTCTGTTGGAGCAAATCATTATTAACCATTTTCTTTCTCAACTATTAGCTAGCTTTTATTAAATTTTTTGAATTGATTTTTTTAAATCTGTTGGACAGTTTTTGAGAAAAAAAAAACATTTTTCGAAATTTCGAATAAAAATTACATTTTAGGTTACGTATTTTTTCGTTTTCCCTATCAATATTGGCAAAATATTCGTAAACTGTCATTTGCTAATCTCAAACTTTTAAGGTCCGCAAGCGCTCAATTCTTTAAAAAATGGAAAGTTGTTCAAATTTCAAATGATATTTCATATTTTGCGCAATTATTTCTACTTAAGCTTTTTCAAAAAAATGTAAAATAATTTAAGTTACTACATAAGCAGCTTAAAGTGTTTGACCTGTACTTGAATAATCACACAACAGAACGAACCAGAAGACTTTAAGACGATTTTTTTATTTAATTTTGAATTAGGTATATCTTTTACGTTTAAAACAAAAATATAAATTATATTATAATATTGTATTAGGTAATTTATTTAATGTCTCTCACAACTGGTTCTAAAAGTTGTTTTAAAATGACAACAATTATAAAGAAGACATTTTCAGATTTTATTTTCATCTTCATTTCAATCATCATTTAACTAAGGATGAATATCTTTAATTTTGTCAGATTGAAGGTTCAAAAATTCTAATAAGTATTTTTTCTTTTCTTTCCTGCTGATATTAAGTCCGGAGTAACAAATTGGAATTTAATCAACGCGAAAGGTATTCTTTCCCCGCTTTTTAATGTTGAGATGTTCAAATTCTTCGTTTCATCAAGACTTGTTTTGTATTGTATAGTTTCAAAATCATTGCTAAAACGTAACCATTTAACTTTTTGTCAAAAAAACTTTCTCTTGCCTTCCGATGTCTTGCGCCAGATAAACTTTTCCTTTGCCATTTTCGCAAAGTAAATTTTTTGTGTTTGTAAGATGGTCTTGCGGTCCTTTTTGTCTTCGTTTCAAAAACAACAACCAATATTTTTGAATAATATTTGTTTGGTTCTCTTACACTTCATGCGACAATCCACTAGAGGCTTAAACTCACTGGTTTAAATAGAATTTACAGAATTTGTTGTGAAGGCTCTTCCGGTATTTCGTTTTGATTTCGTTGTAGCTCTGCTTTCTTTAAGATGTTCATCTTCTTTTCGGGTATCTATAATAATCCCTTCACAAACAGTACTACTCACCAAAATTTCCTGATCATCACATAAGTTTCTTTCCAAAAAAATTGCCACTTGTTGAATATCTTCATGATTCAATTTTGCGTTGGTTTAAAGTAACTTATGTCGACTTAAGCTATCATTTTCTTCTGGTTTTGACATAAAATAAGGGCTTATGCCATGACTTAGGCGATTTTAAAAAAATATATTTTCATTTTGTTTTGATCAATTTGGGATCAAGGAAGACGTAAGCTGTTATGTAAATGCATTTTTTGTCCATTTTAACATAAGCTTTTTTGGTTTTTTTTTTAAATTTAACGGCTATTATTCGTCCTAGAGTAACGAGACCCAGCCTAGATGAAAGATAATCGAAATTGAAATTATGTGAAACTAAAACCACGATTTTAGCTTATGTCGACTTAAGCTCTTTTAACTTAATGGCACAGCTTGATTTCTCTCTCTAAACTAGTAGCGATATTTCTTACAACGAAAAATAATAAAACTCTAATCACCTGCTGATTTTTACAAAACCAGTTCTGAGGACTTCTAAAATTCTATTGTGCCTGTTAAAGCTTTATAATGAAAAATATGTCCGAAGTAATTTTAACAAAATTACAATTTTTAAAAAAAAAGTTGACAAAGCCGCTGATTATTATAGGGCTATATTGTTTTTGAAACCAATTGAACGGTGATGAGGTATGTAGGTACAGTTAGTATATTGGCAAGCAAAATAAAGATGTCGAACTTTAGATCTGTATGTGGAATAACTAGACTGCTGTAAAGTAGAAAACTCCGCCATCCAAGACCCATTCCGTGCAGAAAAAACTAAACAAAATGCGATATTTAATAAGGTGACTGGTATCGAGAACGAAATGTTTTATCGTTTGAATCCCAGGCAAAAAGTAAATTCGAATTCTGAGGGTAACATTAAAAAAAGTTTTCCGACCGTATAAGTAAATACCGATGCACATTGATTTTGATTGTCTAAATATTATAATGGGAGGGAAATATTGAGTCGGGAATCCCTAAATTTAACAGTACGTCCGAAGTAAGGCTCAGGTGCAAACTGATGGGCACTCTCTGAAGCGCGAGTATGATGGTTAAATTGTTTAAGGGGACGAATGCAACTAGCTATTTTATTGGAACACTGTTTATAAAAATAACGGTAAAATAATAATGAAAAACAAGAGACATTGCGACACTGCTAGAGAGATTCAAATATTTATGTTAAATGTACTTCAACCATCTATAACTTTTAAAGCTCTTATTTAGATTCCATTCAAGAGACTCAAGTGTGTTATTGGAGCACCACACCGGCCAAAATATGGGAATTGTACTCCAGTTTTGGATGTATGTATGACTTAAAGATAACAGCCAGATCAGAAGGGGTACAAAATTTCTTGCAACGTCAAAGGAAAGCTAAAAACTTAGCAGCGTTTATGACGTCGTCGAATAAGTGGTCATTCAACAGAAGGTGGTCTATGATGCACATACCGAGAACTGAGAGCTGGTCAGTTTCTTTAATGCAAGTGCCGCTCATAGATAGCAGGATTAAATCACCAGTAGACCTTTTGCTACAAAAGCTGATAATTAATCGGCGTTTCTATGACCTTGGTAAGAAGGGACGTAAGGACAATTGGGGTATAGTAAGAGGGGAAGAAGCTTAACATTTTTTAGGAACAGGCTGAACAAAAAATGTTTTCCATCCACTCAAAAAGAGATCATTAGAGTAGAACATATGGAAAAGCTTACGCAGTGGTTTTGCCAACGTTAAAGAACACCATTTCAGAACAATAGCAGGGATGCTATCCGGGCCAATGGATTTGTGTATATTGTATCGAACGCCAAGGTATTAATATATGTTAGTATTAATATAATTGAAGCGTTGAAAGGATGAAGGTCTTAAATGAAATTTTTTGAAATTTGGCTTTTTTCTTACAGATGAAAGTCTTAAATGGAAACTTAAAATTTTGACTCATCTGTACTCTTCTATCGCCTATAGATTCATATTTAGCCAAAGATGAAGGTGTTATATGCAACTACTTTGGTAGAAAAAGTTATAGTAAATAAACTTTAAATGCTTGTAACTCAAATGTTCAAAAATGTCGCTTAACACCTTCATCCTTTCAGCGCTTCAATTGTAAACGTATGCAGATAACCCTTCAGGCATCAAGGTAAATAACAAGAAAGAATACAGTGGTAGTCAGGCAATAACCGCAATAGAGTCGGGTCGTGTTACACGCGCTCCTGTACAGAAAGTACAGGCCATTAGTAGTATAGTAAGTCCGAGTGATAAGAAAATATATTCAATAAAATATATCTAATAATAGTCGGGTTTTTTACCTAGTTTTCCCGACTCTAAGAATATGTGTTTTATTTTTGTATTGAGTACCCTATATAGTAACAGTCCGCTAATTATATGTAGATCTTTCAGCATTCTTGCAACTGTACGAGTGCGAAAAAAAAATTTGTCATACAAAATCAAATAATACAAATAATTCATCAAACTGGATCCGTATATCTGGAACTATCCGCATGGTTTCGGATATCGGATAGTGTCGGATCTCAATTGGCTCAACTATCCAGATACCCGCCTCTATCCGGATAATTCGTATCTCAGTTGTTTCATTTATATAAATCAGGATAGCTCGAGTACCTGATCATGTATCCTGAACTGTGTTGTATATCCAGATAATCGAAATATCCAAATACTTTAAGCACTAAACTAGACCAACGACTCCGTCTACACGATCTAGCTGCATACTAGTACATTTATCTATACGGCACTTCCTGATATATGGTGCGAAGACTCAACCCTGTCAAATGTGGATGAGAACTCTTTTGGCTATTTCGAGAAGAAAATTCTACAGCACCGTTTACTTTGATGAGAAATAGATGAGAAGATACAACAATGGGCTGCAAAGTGACTCCGAACTAGCCAAAAAATCCAATTATGAGGGCTTAGGCACTGAGCACTAGAGGAAGACTACGACTGGTATACACAAGTGGCGGATGACCTCAACTAGCTTATGAAAGTCTACACAGCTAGGGTCGAGCTGGCTGTAATGAGCTTGTTAGTTAAGGCTCAGGTCCAATTCGGCCTCTACCACCATTTTAAGTAACTCAGTAACAAGTGGTCATGTTTCTCTCATTTTTCAAGACAATATCAAAATAGTCAGCGATAATTCAAACCGTAGAGCTTCAATGTACACAACTAATTGTATACTGGTCCATCTTTATTGCACCTAAGTATACTCACAAGGTTTTAGTCATTTTTTCCCTCCTTAGAATACTGATGAATTCCAAATGACTTCTTCAAGACGCACTAAGTTTAAAAAAAAAGGAAAAACGAAGAAAAACAGGACGAAAAAATTGGATGGGTGGAGGCGGGATCTAACTATAGGCGTTTTCCTCGTAAAACATTTAACACAAGAAAAAAGTAATAGAAAGAAACTTCAACAGGAGAGTGTTTGAATTTTTTTTTATTTTATTCTCTGACTTTATAGCCTAATGAGGTGGAAAAAATGAAATAAATTTAAGGTTTGTAATTTAAGAATTCGAAAGCAATCAAATAACTTTGAAAGTTAAGTATCGCGGGAGGATAAGAAAAAGTCAGGGTGCTTTTAGTGTCAAGCGATATTAAAATGGTCATTTGGAGTTTTATGCGTTTGTAATTGCAAATAAATTTTGGAATTTTATAGCCATTTTGTATCGAAAGGTATGTTTTTTTGTTTTGATATATTGGTGAGCGGAAGTGTTGAAATAAATAACATATTTTTTATCGTTTTGGCGGACTTTTTTTTAAGGGAGCTTATGATAGTAATTTATGTGTTTTCGAGTACATATTGGAGTTATTAAAAATAAAATAAGTACATAAAGATATAATTTTAATTGACCTTTTCATTTTTATGGCCAGTGACACGTTTTTGGGATTAATTTATTGATTTTTTAAATATAAAAACATTTTTGGAAAAAAGGAACTATTTTATTCCCTTGGGGTTATTTTTATCCTTGAATAACTACAAGTTCAGAATTATGTATACTGTTAAATTCAGAGATTCTTAGCCGTACTACACGAATGTGAAACGCTTTACCCAGCCTAATATTTCCTTCTTACCTTTTTTCAAATCTTCTCCAACTTTCTAAGACGCTAGAAAAAATGACCTAAATTGCTGAATGATTTATTCATGGGACCCATCAATTTATGGCCGCAGGTGATGAAGCTTTTAACGTTCTAAATTGTATTGGTAAGGATTTTGTATATTGAGTAAGAGCCCTGTTAGCATTATGTTACACATCGACTTGAAGTTAAATTGCATAAGGTTTTTTTTTCACCTAATTTTCTTGAGGGCAAACGAAAAAATGTGAGGATAATAAATAAAAATTTCAGAGAGTTCCTTCAAGTCGTTGAAGAAGTGTCTCCCTAGGACCCTGTTTCTCAAGGCTGTTACAAAGGTTTTAAGCAGTATCCTCATATATCATCTCGTCACCGCATCCTCGGCATAAGTTAACCATACTGAGTTTCATCTTTTTCTTGTGGTTACCCAGTTGGTTATGACTGGTGATCATGCACACAATAAGAGATATAGACGATTCACTAGATGATAATGTCGAAATTTTGTTGCTGAAACTATGCCATAGTTTTCTGGTTATAAAACAGATATCGAGCGAGATCAATCTCTTGTTGATTGTAGCTAGAACTTTGCTCTCGATTACTTCTTAAAGATTACAGGGTGGGACCAGAACTTATTATTATATAATAATATAATTTAAACAAAAGCTTCTGAAGAGATTAAAATTCATTGCATATTAACACTTAAAACCAAAATTTCATTTGAATTAAAAAAAGTTTTTTTTTGAAGATTCGATATCTCAAAAAATGTCATTAATTTTTATAAAAATTTAATTTTTATAGCAACAATTGATGTACTAATTTTAACAATTTAAAATAGGTCATTTTTGCTTAGGCATTTTGTTTTTAACTCCAACTGCTAAAAAAATTTTCTTGACTGTTTCAGAACTAATTTTGTGCTTCTGAACAGATTTTTTTCGGATTAGATTTAGATTTTTTATTAAGTAAAATAAATAGTAGTTTTTATAAAATCGGTTTCTTTTCTGGGTTTTAAATTTTACATAACAAAGGTAAATATAAAGGCTATGGCATATTGCCGTTCAGCCAGATTAGATAGATATATTCGTTTTTAATACTATAACTATAAGGTAGGGGGCCAAATAAGGCCCTGTTTCCAATAAGGCCCACTTGTCAGAAAACACAGAAACGAACAAATAACGGGACTTTTTCTGCTTTGCATATTTAAACCATGTCTACAAGAACACATACAAAGGAAAAAAAAGCCAGCTGCGCGATTCAGGTCTTGACCTATAGTTCAATGAAGTTCGTCTGGGGGTGAAGAACTACCAAATTATAAAAAAGTAGTGTGTTTTGTGTTCTTTTTTAACAAATTTAAACCAAGTAAGTACCAATTTTTGATTTTTCCCGTATAATATATAATATTTTAAGTAAATTACAACATTTGTTTGTAAAAAATGTTTGATCGTTAATTTTAAATAATTCTTTTTTTTTTAGTCTTGCATGTTCCTAATAAGGCCCACAAAAATAAGGAATGGGCCTTATTGGGCACACGCAAATTTGCTTTTAATTTATTGGGTCTTATATTATATTTTTAATGTGTTTCAGACCAAATGCCAACTTTTCCCTAAAAAAGAGCTTCTAATAGGACAGTAACCAACATAAAAAAACGCATTGCAGGTTAAAGAATATTTTTGTTTTATTTTTTTACGAAGATGTGAAGTCTAAATTTGTTTGTTTAAGTTTTTTGATAAAATTAAGTTTTTTTTTTAATTTGTGTTTTTTGTTAAACTGAAGAGACTATTTTCTTATGAAATAAATTTAAAAGAAAATGTTTGTTGAAAGATATTGATTTTTGTGTGTGTTTTACTTGCGAAATTATTAAGAAAACTGAAAGGGCCTTATTAGGACCCCATGGGCCTTATTAAGAACAATGTAAGCTTTTTTAAATGTCAAAAAATATACTTTTCAATTTTATGAAAACAATAAAATCTATGTTTTCATGTAGATAAAACGACAAAGAATCATAACCTTTTTAGTTTACTCGGATACTCTCAAAAATCTAGCAGTTATTTCGAAAAATCCGTTAGGTGGGCCTTATTTGGCCCCTCACCTAGTAAACATTACTAGGAACATGATATTTTTTATTATTATTTTTTATTTTTGCTTTTTAACTAAGCATATTCGTTTGTAATAGCAAAACGGTAGTTTTTTGCAGATTTTAAATATTTGAAAAGACTTTCCCAATTAGCTCCATTTAAAATAACTTTCGATTGCTCAATGCAAAGTGTTCTAAACCCAAAAAACATGTATCTAAGCTCTTTAAGAACCGGGCAGATGGCCAAAAAATGAAAGCAATCTTCCTTCGCATTCATGTTGCACAACGTACAAACAAGAGTGTCGGTTTTGTTGTATGGTGTTTGGTGTACCATTTAAATTAAGTAGATCGCCCCTTGCTCTACAAATCAGGGACACCGCTTCCAAACCGAATTCATCCCTGAAGTAGTTATTTTGACCAAGATCAAAATTCAATTCAGGGTATATAATCCTGTTAATGGATGATACCGCTTGCTGTGTACATTCGTTACGCTGGTGTATGTCATATTTTTCCACTAGCTTGTAGAGTTGTGTTCTTAAAGAAAACACATCCGTCCTTTGCAGATTCAGATCGCACCCGCATTTCCGCGCCAGAAGAAACCAGTCTGTGACCCAGCCCACCTTTTTTTCAAGAATATATTTTGTAAGAACAAAAGGCATACGATTAGGGCTATATCCTAGTACTTTTTTTATATACTTAGTCAAAGTGTAGTTTTAATGTGTATATAAAAATTGAAGGTAAACCAGTTTCAAGTTGTATAATATAGCTTGGCGTATTCGCTGGTAATCTAAAAAGTTTTTTTTATGAAAAAACGTTGGAGCTTCTCTACTTGATCATAAGACCTATATCCCCATACTTGGCAACTATAGCACATCACAGATCGCAGGACTGTTTCGTAGACTCGGCACTTCGCTGACAACGGAATATCTGGTTTTTTTAATACTCGTATGTTTTGCCATGATGCGTTGATTAGGCTTTTTGCGGAGGCTAGCTTTTTTTCCAAATGGCATCCCATTTTCATATTTGACTTTATAAGAACCCCTAGGTATTTGTACTCAGGTACCGTTTCTATCTCCTGCCCATCAAAGAACCATTTTTCCATAGCGTTGAGCTTTGCTTGTCTCTTACGCACGATCATAATTTTGGACTTTTCTAAATTCACCTTCAAGTTCCACATTTTACAATAATTGTTAATTGTTAATCATTAATTGTAAGCTTTGTGGTGATTCAGAAAACAAAACAATATCGTCCGCAAAAAGAAGTACCTTTATAGTTAAACCAGCAAACTGGATCCCTGCAGGCAGGTGAGTGACTATGTCATCCAAAAAAATTGCAAATAATATGGTGCTAAGGACACAGCCCTGTCTTACTCCAGATAGAGTCTCAAACCATTCCGATAGGGAAAAACCATCCCATACCATCTGCCTTGTATTGTTATACATACTTCTCAGGACTTTAATTATTTTTGTGGATAATCCTTTCTGTGTTAGTTTAAAAAATAAAGCATTTCGATCTATAGAGCCGAATGCCGCTTTAAAATCCACAAAAAACAAATAAAGCCTCTTTCCATTGCTTAAATAGTGGTTTGAAATGGTGGTTAGTGCATATACATTGTCTACAGTTGAGTATCCCTTACGAAAGCCCGCTTGGAATATCATCATTGGCACTGAACAAACCAATGATTGGCACATTGATTTTGTTTAACTTTTAAAGTTTATTAAAACCAATAAAAACAAAATAAACAAACAGTATAAATATATTATAAAATTTAATAAATAAAAGGTAATTTATTTGTATAATTATATTTAAGTCTTTTAAGTTACATTATGTTTGCATTAAGGCCGAGATTAGATTAGATTTTTATTGATTGATAAAAAAGTGTATTATCAACCTAAGGAGAATTGATACAAAATTATGAAAACCTGTAATTTTTTCAATTACCAATGATTGGCACTTTTGCTAATGATTGGCATAGCATCCAAAGATTGGCATAGTGCCAATTAACCCACTGATTGGCACCTCATCCAATGATTGACATGTGCCAATAAATAGAAATTTGATGGATTTCCATTCCTTTAGTTGACACCCCTTATAAATACTATATTTTTAATAAAATATTAAAACAAAAACAACTTACCTCTTTGTTATAGTTAATTCTTTTATAAAAACTGCATATGGCAATGGTTTTCCTCTTAAATTTATTATTAAATAACAATACTATGTCACCACTTTCCTTACGGTTTTCACAAGTTTCACATCAAATTTGGTGCGAACTTGACACTGAATTTTTAACAGCCTTTTTGAATTGGTACTAACTTTAGAGGCCAAAAGAAATGATGCCAAATCATCAAGAAATAGGTTAAGGCTAATATGTTTAAAAAGATTTTATTAAAAAACTTTTAAATGTTATCAATACGCGTTATTTAAACTGTAAGTGCCAACAATTGGGCAGATTACCCTATAAATCGCAAGTACAAATTGGGTGTCCGTAATCTATTGAAATGGAGTATACTTTAAAGTTTATGTGCTTACATGGTACCTGCTCCCCTAAATTAATTTTTAGAAATATTTTTAAAAATTGAAAGGAAGCAACAAATTAGCAGCAACTAGCGTAACGGATACAATTATTGGCAACCCCTTATTTTGGACCAACTATTGGCACACCTTAAGTGAAAAATGGTTCTTATAAAATCTAGTGACCCTAACAAATAAATGTTTATCTTTTCTTAAACTGCATGTTATTCCTCATAATTCTGTGTTTTTGTTTTGATAAATTTCCTTTTCAGTTCGTTTTTATAAGTGCAAAAGTAAAAACGTTGTGTTGTTGTGAAAAAAATAATCAAAAATTGAGTGTTCCCGCTAAGGAGAGAGAATTTTGTAAGCATTCGTTTCAGAGGATCCGTCAAAGTGAACTGAATACAACCAATAGAAATCCGAATCAACACTTCCAAATCGGGACTTGTCTGCTTCAGGAGACCTTCAACTGGTAGAGGCCTTCGCACCGCAACAATTTGCAGAAATCTGGTCCTAAAACTTCCTGACGGATCCTCCATAGTGGCAAAGCCAAATTTCAAGTACCTGAGAGTGCACTTCAACGAGTTGCTAAGGTTTAACCTGCACTCAAGAAATGTTCTGAAAAAGGTCAGCTGGGCCTTCAGCCGTTTGCACCCAATGCTGAAAAGAAGATCAGGTCTTAGCCAACCGACAAAGATATTAATCTACAAGCAGCTCCTGCGATCAGCTTTTCCTTGCCAGTCTGGTTTTCCATCTCGAAGACAGCTATGAAGGGACTTCAACTATTCGAAAGCAAAATACTGAGGATCTGCACTGGACTCTACTTCGACCGTCAACAAAAAAAACACTACAGGAACGAGCATCTCTACACAGAAGCGAATTTAATCCCACTGGACAAATATCTAGTTCATTCAACGAAGAAACTAATGGGGAACATCATCGACCACCCGAATTAGCTTATGAGAAGGATGACCACAGAACAACGACAACCCGAACCGAGGTACCTCAGTGTGATGGAAACTCTGGATGACAACGTAATCATGGACAACGAGGAAGTAGTCTCGTTCTATGTTGACATTGGGTCAGCCTACCAGCTCGGCTTAAACGCCATTCCTGCCCACAACCCACAAAAATCACCACTGACAACCAGGAATGAACACCCTGAGGACAATACAGTCAACCGACCTTTTTAATTTAATATTTTGTGTCATGTAAATTTTATATATTTAAAAATAATTAAACTTCAGTCACTGTATATAGTTAGGCCCCCTATGAGCAAACAAATGTAAATTTTCATGCATGTGTAGTATCTTATTAGTTGTAAATAGTATGTTCAATAAAACAAAATTGAATTAAATTGAATTGTTTTTTAATAAAATAAGCTTTTATATACAAAATTTATATAAAAATTTTTAAGAAAAAAATTTGGTTTCGGTTTTTATTATTGTACGAATGAAAATTAAATTTCCAAAAAATATTCAACCGTTTTTGAGGTATCAAATTTTCCAAAAAAAAAATGGTTTTTATTTTCAAAAATTCAAAAAATATGTTTTTTAAAGTTTTGAAATGTAATGGTTTTTAAACTTTTTAGAAACATCATTATAAAAAATTGCATTAAAATCCGTTATTCCGATAACGAGTAATTAAAAATTTGAAAAAAATGGTTCTATGGTAGGTACAAGCTGTAATATCTTAATTTCAAATTTTTTTTTATTAAATTAAAGATCGTAAAAATAAATTGAAAGAAATAAATTTTTATCAAAATTCTAGGCACTGTTTTCGAGAAAAATACGATTTTTGAAAACCATTTTTTTTTATATTTGTATGGTGGGTAGTGAGTATCTTTATTTTTAGGTAAAATAATTTTTTTTTCTCACATCTTGTAGATTATATCGAGAAACTTTTATTTGTCAAGTTTAAACAAATCTAGCATGGGGTTTTCGACATATGTATTGAGTTTTGAAAAAAAAAAAATTTGAAGTTTTTTTTAAAAATCCAAAAAAAATTTTTTTCAAAATTTGAATATGCAATTATATTTAAATTTTTTGGGAGCTTTGGCAAAAAAAATGATCAAAATCGGTTGTACGGTTTTTGAGAAAATCAAAAACACAAAAATGGTTCCATGCGGGGTACCCTAAATAACGATTTTTCGTAAATTTTTTTCAACCATTACCCATCTTTAACTAAATGAATTTTTTTTGTATTTTTAGTTTTTAAATCCGTCGAACAGTAAATCGTATGGCAGGTAGATACCGTTATTTTTGGTCTTAAGAAAAAAAACGAAAAAAAAAACGTGTGGGGGAAAAAAATCAAAACTCATATCTACCAAGTTTGAAGAAAACCGGCCGAGCAGCTTAGGCTGTAGTCGAAAAGACAACAGACAGAATTACTGTCACGGTAAAATTTACCGCAACAAAAATCGCTCTTTCAAGCTTCCAAAGTCCTTGTTCCCACCTTTTCCATTTATTCTTCTCCCCCCCTACAGGTGTTTGTTTCAATATACTGAGAGAGAGAAGCGCAGCCTTGGTCCATCAGCCATCGGTTCACTCTCTCAGTGTCTTGAGAAAACAAAATTTTTAACTAATATCCATAAAATGGTTGATGGTCGATGATGAAAACACCACAGACGGGCGGTCTGTTTCGATCCAAAAGAGCGCGGGCGACAACTAGTCCCCGAGAGTGAGAAGTGACTCGTAAGAGAATGGCTGAGCGCCCAACTAATTTTCAACAACCTTCTGAAAATGATTAATAACTTAAACTTGATTTTTGTTAAAAATGGAACGCTATACGCTTATCCCTAATCCCCAAATCTAACAAAAGTCCACCGAAGTAGTTTTTGTAAATCGCGTGTAAGAAAATAGCTGCCAATTTTTCCCTCCGAAATGTTTATAGTTATTGGTCATTAAGTAATTCGCTCCGTGAGTTTTCTCTTTACTTTTATCAAATGTTTATATGTAGAGTTTGGAGGGGACAAATGTATTCAAGAAATCGAAATTTTGAATGGTTCACGATTTGTTTTTTTTTGGTTTTGCTTTCTCTCAAAAAAAAAAATAGGGGGAAAATGACTGAATGCGTTCATTGAATTTGCCGCCCCTGGCAGTAAAACCAGCGGTCGGTGAATTTAACGAAGGCAGCGCAGAGCAAGATTTAGTGTGCGTGTAAGCAGGACCGCTGGCTTTCAAAAACGAGAGCGCATCTCAGCAAATTAGCTGAATGTGGCTTACAATGACGTGATTGAAATCCGCGGATTCCAATTGGCTGAAAGCACAAGGGTTAAAAGTTAAGAAGGTCCGAAGAGACATCGAAAAATCTGGACGGACACTTCTTAACTGGAGAGCATATCAGAAAGGATAGAGTTTTTTTGAGAAAGCGATAACGAGAAAGAGAGCAAAGTGTGAAAAATTCAAAAAGTCGAACTAAATTTTGTGTCACGATAGAAGAAAATATTAGAGGAAAAAGGAATTAATTTGGACAGAAAAGTAAGGAGAAAATCAGGAAGAACAGGAAAAGGAAGAGAGAAAAGAAAAAGGCAAAGATTTTGGAGGAGGGAATAATTGCAGCAAAAGATAAGTAGAGTGTTTATTTTATTTTGGTTCATAATTGGTTTTTTTTTTCGTTAATTGCATTTTTTTATTCAATTTATCATACGGTTGGCTTTTGTTTCGGAATTCTTTTTTCCTGAAATTGCAGGACTCGCGACCCCGTTAATTATATCTGTTATTCGTTCGGGACCAAGTGATAGCGGTCCATTTTGTTCCAGTTAAATATTACGTTGTTCAATAATTTTATTGAAAAGATTTTGGGTTTTTACCCTATATTTCATAAAGGTTTCCCAAACTAATAAATTCTTTTAACTTCCCCTTTTGGAAGCATAAAACTTGATCTTTTTTTCTTTAAAATTACTTTCACCGTCGGTTCTGCTCCGAAGGTTTGTAATTTCCTTGTTTCAAAAAAAAATTACTGGCGCCCTTTTAATTTTCAGATACTACGCCCCTGCGGCATTCAATTAAACTATCGATTCCATAATCATCAAAAAAAATTTAATCGCTCCAATATAAATAATTGGTTGAACCCACCCCCTTATTCTAAGCTAGTCGTGGTGGTAGCATCCCAATCGCTACCTGTTGCACTTGATACGAATTCGAACATAGCTTCGTTTCGATTTTCATTTCTCTTTGGCTTGACATTCGTCTAGCAAAAATCGAAATCAAGTCAATTATCGTGGTTAAGTTGTTTGCGTCGCGTGCGTCGGTCAGTTTTCGTAAAATTAATAAATTCAATTAAATTATAATAAATTAATCTTGTTCGGTTCGCGTCGGGTTTAGTGCAACATTACGAGACCCACTTTTTTGGTCTTCGCTTTCATCGTAATTTCAACTTTGATCAAAATCTCGAGTTCGTTTTTTTTTTGCGAATACATAACTTGCCCTATAGTACATACCTATAAGTCGCAAGTAAAAAATGGACAAATATTAAAAAAAAAACGACTTCCAAAAAGTTCAATCTTCTTAGATCTATATTACGAGTACAATTACGTTTTAGCACTCATTTTACAAAAAATACGCCCAGAACCAATTACTATTTTAGAAGAAGAACTTACTATCGTTGAATAGATACAAGTTTCTCAACAAAAGCAAAAGAAGCTATGTTTTGTCTTCTTAAAATTAATTAGCTACTTTATGAAATGAAATATCAATTTAAATTTTTTGTAAACTTTCTTTTATTATTAAGTACTTCAATAAAAATCTGCTACGAAAAACATGTTTTTTCTTTAATTTTAGGGGTGCCAATAACTGTATACCTGGCTGCCAATAATTGTAGTTTTTGGAAAGCTATTTCTAATTCACCTTTTTTAACATTTTATTTTTAAAAAGAGAATCAAAATGAAGTTATACTTTAGGAAAAAAAAAATCTAATTCTAATTTGTTGTAAAAAATATATCAGCCGCTCTTTTATTGCAAAATTTATTCACATTTTAGAGGAAAATTTCCTTACGGGTGCCAGTAACTGTATCCGTTACGCTAATTGCCCGATAGAACTTGGCTTCAATCCCGAAACCATCATGAATTAAAAATGAATTGCAAGCAAACAAGATTTCAAAAATGCCTAATTTTCGTGTTCCTCTCTTATACTTAGATAAATGCAAAGTGAACTCCTCAAAATACTTATACAACCGTTGAACTTGTTTGAAAATCAACATCACTTACTCAGTAAGAACCTCTGGAATCATTGTAGTTATACATATTTCGCTCCAAAAAATTAATCAAAAAATGTCCTATAAGCAAATTGTTGCTAGGGACATTTTTACATTTTTACAACTTTTTCAAACTTTAAACATTAATCCCAATCGAACATTGTGATTACAACATTAAAACACAAAAGAGGATGTTTAATGATCATAATGATGGTTGGGATGATGTTGACAACGCTGAGGAGGACAACGACATTTTTGTCTTCCCAGCAAAGTTCGTCTGGATGAGTGGGTATGTCGCAAAGGGATTCTTTCTTCAAACATAAAAAAGTATATCAAAAGCTCATGTTTTGCATTGTTTTGCTCGCTTTTATATTTATCTCTGCTGTTAGGTACTGCTCGCTGCTGATGGTCCTGACTTCTTTCCTACTTTTCTGCCTTCTCACAATGCTGCCATACTGCGGGAGTGCCGGTTGATGCTCTTAACTTATGACTTCTCCATGATGCTGTCTGGATGCTCCTTGGTCCTTATACTGACTCCAACTCCAACTCCTCCTTCCTCATGCTGCTGATGTTACTGATGTGTTCACTGTTCAGCTGTTTCTCGATTGGAATTCTTGTTTTACATTCCTCGCATGCATTTCAATTCTCGCAGGGTTCCTAAGAACAAGGACATATTATGACATTCTCTTAATGTTTTACTTGTGTGCACAGTTCTTACTGCATTCTTTTTTTTTTAGTCGTAGTTTTTTGTTGTTGTTGTGGTTTAAGATTTCCCTGATAATGACACACGTGGAGCTATGAAATATTTTACATAGTTTTTGTTTAATACAGGGTGGCTGAGGACATTGGGAGCTGAATAATTTTTTTTTTGTTCGTTCTTGTTCAGCTACAAAAACGAACGAGTCCTTTTTAATAGAATAATTTGTATGCAAACCTATGTTCATTGTGAAATAGTCTTTTTGTCTGGATATCATTTTTTTGTTACACTTTTTTACTTGTGGTTATTTTATGAAAAACAAAAGGCTCCTTGCTGTCGCAAAAAGCGATTAAATATCATGTTAATGGCAGAGACATTTCATATAAAAAATTTCTTTGGAAATTGTTTGGGGGAGTAAGAACATTGTTTTTTTTTTATTTCTATAAAATTATGAGCGAAAATAAGACTTTTCTTTATTATTTTCAAATAAAAAAGTTCACTCCAAGAGGTAACTATTGTTAAAAATGTAACTTAACAGAAGTTATATTTCTTATTTCTATACACAGTAAGAGCACCTCAGACTGGCTTTGAAAAAGGGATTCTAAAAGGTTTTCAGAAAGCTTTGTTTTTTCTATTATTTTTATTTATTTTTGAAAAAACAACAGAATTGATATTAGAAAAAAAGTAGAAAATTAAGTTTTAAAACTGTATCTACATACATACATATGTATATAAATAAAAATTTATCGCCAAATGTGTTGCTAAGCGTAAAACTCGAGAGCGGCTCGACCAATTCGGCTAATTTTGTTTAATGTAAAAATTACAAGGGCTCGAGCCGTTCTCGAGTTTTATGCTTAGCAATACATTTGGCGATTCATTTTTATTTATATAGATTACTCTTAGTCTTAGTCAATGTTCGAGGCCCAACATCATTCCAACATGTACGAACTGTTAATGGTGAATTATGTGGCTCTTACAGAGAAGCCTGTCAGCGTTTGCAACTGTTAGAAAATGATACTCATTGGGATCAAATTACAAATGAAGCTGTAATTTCTTCGAAAGCTCAACAAATACGAACATTGTTTTCTATAATTATATCAACATGCTTTCCGTCAAAACCAATTGATTTATGGATCAATTACAAAGATGATATGTGTGACGATATCTTGCATCAAATGCGCAATAGAACAGGAAATCAACATTTAAAATTCACAAAACAAATTTACAACGAGGCATCAATATCAATTGAATACATGTGCTTGATGATGTCGAACAAAGTATTATCTCAATTAGGCATGGCCGCGCCTAATCGCCCAATACACGAACACGACGCTTTTAATCAAAAGTTGTAACGTGCAAAACTGTTCAATCTCGATGCTTTAAGGGAATCGGTTCGAATATATGTTCCGCTGTTGAACCAACAAAAAAGTATGTATTTAATACACTTATGAAAGTTGTAAATGATGGGACTGGAGGGTTTTACTTTTTGGATGCTCCTGGTGGTACAGGAAAGACATTTTTAATTTCATTGATTTTGCAACAATTCGCTTACAGAATGCAATTGCACTCGCACTTGCCTCCTCTGGTATTGCAGACTTGCAACATTTCGAAGAACTCTGCAATGGCAAAGGTTTTGCAGCAATGAAAGTTGATAGTATGGGATGAATGCACGATGGCACATAAAAAGTCTTTGGAGGCATTAGACAGAACTCTAAAAGATCTGCGAAACAATCAAAACCGATTCGGCGGAGCGATGATTTTGTTAGCAGGAGATTTTCGTCAAACATTACCAGTTATTCCAAGGTCTACACCAGCGGATGAAATGAATGCATGTTTGAAGTCCTCCATTTTTCGGAAAAAAAAT
This sequence comes from Chrysotoxum bicinctum, assembly GCA_911387755.1. Taxonomy (NCBI): domain Eukaryota; kingdom Metazoa; phylum Arthropoda; class Insecta; order Diptera; family Syrphidae; genus Chrysotoxum; species Chrysotoxum bicinctum. The sequence continues at coordinate 49,243,610 of OU426989.1, forward strand.
AAGATACTAAATTTTGGGCATTGCAAAATGATCGATCTGGAGAAATATTTTCAAAATGACTCGTTGACATTTGTAATGGTAAGATCCCTGTAGATGTTATGACAGGCTGCATTACATTTCCTGTCAATTTTTGTCAGTTTACATTTTAACGGTTGTAATTTAAATTGTTTTATTTAGATGAACTTAACTGTTTGTTACTATAGTGTAATCAAATCTTGACTGATTGCACTTCATAAAAAATGCGAGTTTAAATGACCAATGTTTAAGTTGACCGCCCGTCATCCGTTGTTGATATCGATCGAATGATCGGACTTTATGTCAGATCATTTGTTTTTGTTTATTTTAATTCTTCAAGCTACTGAGACAGTTTTCCTACAGTAGGTTGAAAAGAACACATGTACAAAAGAAGGACGAGAGAAGGAAAGATAAGAGACATTGTTTTGGTAATATCTGTAAAATTTGTTGCTTATTATTCAATTATTGATGCCAAATCACTATAATAAACTAAAACTATATTATCAAAATGAGTGTAATCAAATACATAACGTATATTCCTACGTCAAAAGAACTCAGGCTTCAAACTAGGTGAGTTTTTCGTAGGGACGTGGGTCTACAGTCGTACAAGATCCAACTGACTCAGGAACCCAAATGTAATGCTCAAATACAACGCTGGGCTTCGAAGTGTTTGGAAGAGGGCCCCAATTCTGGTCGAAAAATTATCTTTAGTGACGATATGTTAACAAGCAAATTTCCCGTATATGGGATAACACCAATCTACACGAGGTTCATTAGGTGACAGCGCTGTCTTTCTTGAACAAAATGTTGTTTTTATGGATGCATTATGTGCCATACAGCGATCATGCGATTTGAGCCGATAGAGAGTTTATAGTGGGGTTTCCTGAACTCACAGGTCTATGTTAATAAATCCCAATCGGCTGATGCCCTTACGGTGAACATAACAAAGGCCATCTCTCAAATTCTGCCGGATAAGGAAAAGTTATTGAAAATTGAACACCTCGGATTCGTGCCACAGTCAGAAAACACGTAGAGCTTTGGAACGATGTTATATATATAATGGTATATCGTATATATGGGCCTTTCAAATAAAAGAAGAATTTTTTAATACCTCAAAAACAGCTTATTTTATTCTATTTCAACACCTATCCGCTCTTATTGGAAAACCCCTTAGCCCTTAGTTCAAATATTTAAAAAAAAATGGCGATTTTGTTGAAGTAAAAATTGCGACAAAGTCATTCATTTCTTCTGAAAATGCCTTGCCCTTGCCAAAACTAGAGCAAAATCATTTAGAGATGTATTTTTTAAAGTCATTGACAAAACTTTGTCCGAAGTTTTGCTTAGAGCCATGATGAAAGAGTCATGGATCTTAGACAAACTTTTCGGTCACTTCTGAACCGTGCCATCTATCGGATTCCTTAGCTTTGACGGTGATCTATGGTGCATAGTGACCCGACGAGCACTCGATCGGATTAGTTGCCGTTGTTGGTCGGAATTCAATTAGAACTGGGAGACTTCGTAAGGATATGCCCCCAATCCTCCATTTCAATTTCATCCGCAAATACAAACAAGTTATGGTATACCAACGGCGCACTTTAGTGCTTATTGGACAACAAAACTTCCTATTTTAAAGGGACTTCATTAAAGCTGTAATGGTCGTATAGTTGTCGCATTTCGAAAGGAGTGGTTATACAGTTTTGATTGCTTGCACTGCCATTAGAACAGTGATGAGTATTGTGTGAATTCCGCTTTAAAAAGCCCAACGTTTTGAAAACAAAACACAATTTTTTTTGTTGCACCCTGTATAAAATAAATTAACTTGAAGTAGTATAACAGTCCAGGGCTTTAACCAATAACCTTCTTCGAGATCACTCGATCCCGAGTCCTAAGCTTCAAACATCGAGTTGATTGAGATCCATTTCCGCATGTTTCCACCAGCCAAGTCACGCTTATTCCCAACTACTCCATCCGTCGGGGAATAAACTGAAACAATTCATGGGACAGAACACTTGTGACCGTTCGCACCAAATGACCCAGCCTCTTCAATCGTTGGCTTTTTTTTAGTTTTTCTGCCTAGATCGATGTCGCTGCTTCACTACTTTTTTATACAGATGAGACCAAACATCAAAATCTTCCTCTAAAATCAGCCTAATCCTGCGTTTTACCCCTCTTCAACACATATTAAGACGAGGTACATTAGAGTCCTAAGAAAGCAGCAATTTGCATGTCTTGTTTAAGACATTATTTTCATCAAAAGTAAGGTGATGAATCAATGAGCATACTCCCTCGTCACCTGGTGAAACGGACTACTTTGGCAAAGATTCTAAAATAAGACATTCTTTTATATAACTCGTCTCTAGATGCTCTTATACATAGATTTGAAACCGACGAAAGGATACAATGCTTAAAAGATGAGCCAGCATACAGACCCAAGTCATCGTTCTTAAGCAGCTTGGCTCTAAGGCGGTTAATTCCTGCTGATTTATTTTTGTTAAGTTTAGAATTAGCTATCTTGACATCGTCGAGATCGGATGAACGGAAGATGAATGAATAAATGCAACAATCCACTTTATGCCGAATTCGTTATATCATCTTAGTTAAGCAATTTGCAGAAATGGTTTTTCGGATATTTTCAGTACCAACCTTGATTTTAATACGATGTTGACTTGATCTTCTTTGTAAGTTTCAGTTCGGGCCTTGTAACCTTGAGAGGTTTTAAGCAATCCATAAGAATTTTGTACTGCATTCCTGCTTTTAAACTTCTCTATATTTTCCTTCTAATAAACAGGTGTTTCCCTCCTTTATTGAGTTCGTAGAACTTCCGAATAGTTGGAATGCATCGCTGCTTTCTATGCTTCCTGTTTAGCCGCATATCCTTCCCAGCATCTGTCATCGAACTAGGGAGACTCGTTTGTTAGTGTAGCCCAATATCTAATGTTTTGATACTGTTTCGTTGTATGGATTTGGTCGAGATATTCTTAGTATTACCTTGACTACAACAAAGCAGTGGTCCGAGTTAATAGTGGAATATTCAGACTTCCTTGATACTTCAGTAGCGCTTCCAGCGATAGCAATATGGCCATGTTATGCCATGTTCAGGAACACGTGAAAAATATTTTGAGGTCATTTTCGTTTTTGCTGCTGGCGTCATATGTGCACAGAAGATTTACATATGTTGAAGAATTAAGCATTGATAAGCATTGTTGTGAGGCACTCGTTGATATAATATAAACTCAAGACCTCTTGTATAAGTACTTCTCCAACGACAAATCCACACTTTTGTATGTATCTCAGTTTTATATTTTTTATATGTTCACCTCATCTCATTGCATTACTTGAAAGATGGTGCTATCCGCCTTACAGCAGTATAGAGGAAGCGCTAATTGTTGGGCTACAAGTGGCCTAAAATCAGAAGTTTTTTGTCCTTACCTTGATTTCTTAGTTTGCCAACATGAACTGGTCCACATATCAGAGACTTGTTATTGCTTGGCAATCAAATAGCTTTTTTTGACTTGACGCATGGCACGACTTTCAACTTGAATGACCAGTCTTTGAGTGTAACTCCAAAGGCAGGGAAACAGGAAAGTCACTTTTTGTAGGTCTGTCGTACTATTTTATATATAGTACTTATTAAGAAGTTCACCCTGGTTGTAAATATATGTATATGTAATCATCTGCGAATGCGTTACTAAAAACGCTCATCCCTTTCCTGTCGTGTCCTTTGATACACCCAACAACCTTCCACAAGGGTTGATATCCAAACGAAATACTATGTACTCGTTTCCCACCATGCTAAGAGTTGGAGTTGATAAACAGAGGTTCGTTTTGAGGTAAACTAGTGGCCGTTGTTGTTCTTTTTAATTCTATGTAATCAACTAATCATAATACCTAATACATCCCAAAACAAAAAGAAACTAATCCTTCAAACTCCCTTTAAGCAAGAGTTTTAACGTCAAAATCACAATCGAAAATCTTTTTAAATTAATGAAATTAAGAAACCACATTGCAATTATATTCAATCCCTCAAAATAATACCCACTTAGTTCCATTCATCAAATCTAATTTTAAATAAGTTTCCAGGCAAATTAAATTTCCGCCTCAAAAAAGCATCCATTCTAATGAGGTTTCTAATAACACTTCAATCAGTAATATGCATTCGAACTCTCGCCACAATATTTGCTGAACTGTTTTCCATTGCACCCAATTACATCAGCCACATAATGAACCCATCAAGAAGAGCTCTTCTCATGAGCATAGTGGCCAAAAAGCCGCAGCCATTCATTCAATTTATCTCAATGCTGCCACAAATACTGGTACTCAAACAACCACCAGTCAACAAAACGTTCAAATACTAAATTGAATATGCTAAGTTTGACATAATTTGCAGAATTCCACTTAATTTGTAATCTGCTTTCGACCCGAGTCCTGTTTTTGCTTGAAGTGCCATCTATGGGCTTATATACAAACACCTCGCAAATACCATCCCCACGCAGTCGTCATCGTAGCAGACTGGTTGCATGAATGCACGCACCCCCTTGAGCTATATAACAGTTCGGTTCCGTTCCGGCTGCAACATAATTCTCATAATTCATGCGTCAAATGCCGCATTTGAGTAGTATCATTTAAAGGCGAAACCCTTTAAGTAGATTTAATTTAACCACCATCATTATCATCCATTGCAGTTCTTCCGTAAAGTGTTACCAAATGTAATTTATCTAAGAAAAAAAAAATATTTTAAACTTAGGGGACACTGGCCGTTTGCTGCTGTTAGTGGTGAGTGTTGTTTAGGCCTTTTTCATTTCGCCAAGATCAATTTACTAATAAATTATGTTTGTATATTGTTACTTCGCTTTTTGTTAATTTCCTATTTGGGGTTTCGCTTTTTTTATTTCCCATTTTGTTTACAATTGTTTTGTCTTGCCATCTTTTTTTCATGCTAATAAATTTCGCGCGAATTTTTTTATAATGATCAAATGCATAGCTCGCCTTTTCAGCATATACATACATATGTACATATATTCTTCTGACTTAAAGAAACTCTACAAAAAATTTAACGAGATTAAATCGCTGTGCAAAATGTCTACTGTAACAACATCCACTGTGTAGAACTTATCGATGTTCTATTGAAACCACATGTATTAAAGTTCCATATCTGCGGGCCTTACTACACAGAACCGTGTAGTTAGTTTTCATTCCAAGTGCTACGACAAAGAATGCAAAAGAAGTAGGAAAAAATCGTTCGCTCTCTTAAAGCTTGCTTTTCAGTATTTAAATCACTATACCTACAATCAAATTAGGAATATAAAAGACTATGTAACCTCATAAAGGAATTATACATTAAAAGATCGGCTTCTAAACTTACGAAATGTAGGAATTCGAAATCATTTTGAAAAACAGTGAAGGTGGACAGAGTAGCAAGACCTCGTTTACAATCCATGAAAATCGCGACTTATTTTGAAACCTCTCTTTATCTGCCCGTTACTTGAACACAATAAACTTTGGTTTTCCTAATGTTAGTATTCCCGATTTGGACTCACAATGTCACAATGATGGAACATACGGCAGCACTGGAAAAAAAATGAATAATAATAAAGCATCGGGTTCTGATGGAATCCCAGTAGAGTCTTATAATCCCCTGAGTTTTTAGAGTACGTTTTAGATTTTTAAAATAGAATATTCAGTGAAGGAATAATTCCCGAAAATTTTCAGTTGTCCAGAATTTCAGCAATTATTAAAAAAAAGGTAACCGCGATTTTTCAGAAAACTATTGGAGTATTGCAGTATTAAACTCTTTGAAAAGTTCTTACACAAATACTCTATGCAAGTCTACTGAACTATGTCGAACACAATAATATCAATATCATACGCTGTCTCGAGTTCAATTCTCAGCCGGAGCAAAAAAGTTTTTCAGGGGTGTACTGCCTCTTGCGAGGAATTGACAAATCCTCTAAGAGTATATCTCTTGTCATGGAAAGTGCTGCTCATTTTGCCGTTCGGAATCGGCAGAAAATTGTAGGTCCCCTCTATTCCTGGTAACACGCACACTGGAATGGTTGAGAGTTGTAAGTCACTAGGTCCTGCTTCACTTCGAGCTGTTGTATTATTTGATTAACAATATAGAAATTCACATACCTGGAGGAATCATATTTGGAGTTTTGCTCTACGCAAATTATTTAGTCGTTTTATCAGACAGCCCCCTTACTCTAAAGCTTCAGATTAACAAGCGAAAAGAGTTCTGTAAGATTAATACTACTAAATCAAAAATAATGGTTTTCAGGTCTAGAAACAGATCTATTGGGTAAACACGAAACTATACCCTTGATGGTGAGATGGTAGATGAATTTAAGTCTCTTGGATATATAATGAGAATAACATAAAACTTGAATGTTCATGGGCATACTAAAGCAAAACCAAATACTGCGAAAACTGCAATAAATACCATATGGTCTCAGTTATTTGCCAACAATCTCATGGATGCAGTTTCAAAATTCAAAGTCTTCAACGATGCAGTGAATAGTTGTCTCTCCTATGGGAATGAAGTAGGGTACGTTTGAAGAAATAGAAAACATGCGAAGGTATTTCTTTAAGCGAATTTTTAGGTAACCGTTCAACACCGCTAATTACGCTATTCACCTGGAGCAGTGGTACCACTTTACTTCAATTGAAGTAGATCTACTTCTTTTTTTCAAAATATATGTAATGCGGCTTCCTGTTTCAATCAATTTGAAGATATATTAGAATTTCATTTAAGTCGAAATGAATGTAAAGTTTCACTTTTAAATAATATTAATTAACTAGATTTAAATTTAGTCTCTAAGATATTCTAAGAAAGTCAAATGTACTTGTTAGAGTCAAATAAATAAATAAATAAATACTTACATATGGGTGCGAGATCTTTTGCAAATGCGATGCAGTCAGCAGGCGAAGGCTTAATGTAGCTTTTAACAATACCGCACGTTATATTTTTGGGTTACACAATTTCCCTTGATAACTTATTCCGCTTCCGAACTCTGGTATTACTGTTCAATATAATTCATACTAATGAACCATTTAGCCTATTCAATAGGTTAGTTTTTAACTTTTAACTTTTAACTTTTTCTTATTTGAAATTTATTAAAATAAAATGTTATAAAATATTATTGCTCATACAATCAAAGTAGCTCTTCTTCACATAATTGTTAAATTTAAAATTTAGACTTACAGTAATTTATAAGAAGTATATTCTTATAATGTGTAGGTACCAGTGGTACCACTTTACTTCAATTGAAGTAGATCTACTTCTTTTTTTCAAAATATTTTAAAATCTACTTCCTACTTCGCACCATCAGAAAAATACTGAAATCTACTTCATTTTAAGAATCTCTGTTTCAATCTACTTCAATTTTACAAAAAAAAAGCCTAAATCTACTTCTTTTTCTCTACTTCAGTGTAGGTATTATGTAGCAAGAGAATTACAAAAAAAATGTATGTCAACACAATAAAAATACATAAATGAGTAATTTTAAAAGCATAGAAACACAATTTCGCTTGCGTGTGTTTTATTAGTAAATTAATTCTTTATAACTATACAAATTTCTCTAAAATTAAAAGAAATGTATTGACAATTTTAAATATTTAATAATATATGTACATTTAAGGAAAAAATGTTTTGTATACAATTATTTCAAAATCAAAGAAGCTCCTATATAAAAATTTTGATCGAAATCGGTAGAGTCAGAAATGAGAAAGTAGAAAATCAAAAAAAGGATCTATGACAGGTACTGTTAATAACATTTTTTTTACTAAAATGTGGACTGCATTGTTGGTATGGTCTGAAGATAATTTTTTTTATAAAAACCATTAGAGCCTACTTCGAAATAAATAAGATATTTCATAATGGCTGTATGGAAGAAACCGAGCTAAGAAAAAAAAACATTTCAATTTCTCATTTAGGCTGCAGGTTGAGGTACAGTATAAAGACCTGTAGACAGACGGAATCCCTACTTTTTCGTGTTGTAGATAATGTCAATTGATGAAAATCTCGAGTTCTAATTTTTCAAAAAGCAAGTAAAAAGTCATTTTAAAATCTACTTCGATTTTTCTCAATTTACTTCACTTTTTTCTTCAAATCTACTTCGACTTTTTTTCCGGAAGTGGTAACGCTGACCTGGAGTCAGGCTTAGTCTAAAATATTCCTGAAAATTCTCGGGATCTCGTCAATATGTAAGAAGGCCTCCAAACACAAAATATTATCCAAGATTCACAGCTAAGACAGTAAAATATGAATGATCCAGCATATTGGTTCGGGCATGTTTTTCTTTTTATCTTTTTCGTCCAATATACCTGATTGAAGGCTTTATGGATCAGCATCTTTATGTGAAGATCGTGAAGGAAGTTATGTTCCCATATGCTGAAGATGCAATGCCACTGAAATGGGTCTTTTAACAAGACAACTACTCAAAGCATATCAGTAAACTTGCGAAGCAGTGATTTTAAAAAACGAGGGTTAATGTCATGGAGTGACCTGCGCAGTCCCCAGACCTCAACCCTATAGAAAATCTTTCGTGCGATATTAAGAAGTATATGTTGCTAGTTGTAAGCCAACTACTAACACAGTCCTTTGGGAAGCTATATAACAGTCTTGGAGGTACATACCTATAAAAAGATTTGAAAATCTTATTAATTCAATGCAACGTTGTTGTGCTGGCAAGCCATGTTGAGCTATTTAAAGCAGATGGGGATGACTTGGTAGGGAGCATGCACCAACTCATTTCAAAAATTTGGTCGGATGAAAGTATGCCCAATGAATGGAACCTCGGCATAGTGTGCCCCATCCACAAGAAAGGAGATGCCCTGACATGTGCCAATTACAGAGGTATAAGTCTCCTCAACGTCGCATACAAAATCCTGTCGTCTGTACTGTGTGAGCGCCTAAAACCGTTTGTCAACGAGCTGATCGGCCCCTATCAGTGTGGTTTTAGGCCCGGCAAATTCACCCTGGATCAGATGTTCACACTTCCACAGATTTTGGAAAAAACCCAGGAGTTCCAAATCGATACACACCACCTTTTTATCGATTTCAAAGTCGCGTATGATAGCGTGGACAGAGAACAACTATATAAAGCCATTTCTCATATCGGAATCCCTGCCAAGCTCGTCCGCTTGTGCAGGATGACGATGGAGAAATCTCGCTGCTCCGTCAAGGTCGGTAAGAACACCACCGAACCTTTTGATGTCGAGAAAGGTCTGAGGCAAGGCGACGCGGTATCATGCAACCTATTTAACATCGCTCTTGAAGCAATTGTACGAAACTCAAACGTCAACAATAGAGGTACAATTTTTCAAAAGTCAGTTCAACTGCTTGCTTATGGGGATGATATTGATATCATTGGGAGGACGAAGTGAGCTGTTACCGGTGCGTTTGCAAGTATTGAACTGGAGGCGGCAAAAATGGGTTTGGCTGTTAATGAGGCCAAGACGAAGTAACATATATGCTATCATCGAGAAAGGAATCTCAACATCGTCGACTCGGGCAAAACGTCACGATGGATAGGTATAACTTCGAAGTCGTCAAAGACTTTGTCTACCTGGGCTCCACTATAACATCGCAAAACGACATCAGTGCAGAGATCAAGCGAAGAATTACTCTTGCCAACCGCTGTTTCTTCAGGCTAAGAAGGCATTTGAGTAATAAAGCCCTATCTCAAAGAACCAAAGAGACCTTGTATAAGACCTTCATCATCCCGGTCCTGCTGTATGGGACAGAAGCATGGACACTGTCTAAAATGGATGAAAATCTGCTTGGGTGCTTTGAAAGAAAAGTTCTTCGTTTGATCTTCGGTCCAGTCTGTATCGATGGAGTATGGAGGAGAAGGTTCAACAACGAGCTGTACGGGCTTTACAGCGATGTTGACCTAGTCAAGAAGCTGAAAATACAACGGCTGAGATGGCTGGGACACTTGGAGCGTATGGACACCGACGCACCAGCCCGTCGAATCTTCGACTCCACCCCTGATGGTCTGCGCAGCAGAGGAAGACCCCACCTCAGGTGGCGCGCACAAGTGGAGAGCGACCTCAACCAACATTAAGTGCGTAACTGGAGGCAGCTAGCTAGGGACCGAGCTAGCTGGAGGGGCTTGTTGGTTGAGGCCTTAGTCCACCCTGGACTGTGAGCGCCATCTAAAGTAAGTAACGCTCGACTATCAATTATGGTAGAAATTGTCTATTAACTTTCTCTTTTGTAATATTTAGAGGTAGATTTTGAATCCGTTACAATTTTTTTGACCGCTGTTTTTCTATGTGACTTGGATAGATTTGAAATTACCAACTAATTTATTAAATTTGAAAATGATTTTTTTCTGAAACTAAATAAAATAATTTGAAAATCAGGTGACCATTTATTACTTTTAAATTAGTAGATTAATTCATTTTAGTTTTTGTTGTGTCAAAAGATTCACTACTATTGGGCCTTGTGAATAAAAAATCTTAAGCTAAAACTTGGAGTTTTAAGAAAAAGCTGGATTATTAGAGAATAAAAATAAGTTTAAGCTAGCTAGTAAAAGATGCACGAGTATTCTAGTAATAGCTATTTTAAAATAGCCAACGCTAAATTCATTTAGTTTTAGCTTGTTTTTCAAGCCTAAGCTTCAATTTGTGTGAATAAAAATAGCTTAAACTATAGAATAGCTCACCAAAATGTCATTTCATACTGTCAGCTGTTATTCATGCCTAAAATTGTGTAAATGATTAATTAAGTTCTTGCTGTTTATACATGTAATTGTTAAAAAATGACAAAAACAAATGTCAAATTTTGACCCGTTAATACTGCTATATTTTTATGTCTTCAAAAAAAAACTAAAAAAAACTCATGACGCCATCTACTACAAGAAACATAAACGACGACATGACGTTTTCGAGAAATATATAATTTTTGTAAACAATCTCTCATTTGTACGGTGGGTACTGCTATTTTCCTCCATCTTATAGGTAGTGTTAAAAAACTGTTTCAAGTTTCAAAAAAATTGAACATTTGTTGTTTTTTGAAATATTGAGTTTTCAAAATAAAAATGTTGAGAAATTCGTCTTAAAGTTTTTGAGGAAATCAAAAACCAAACAAAAGTAATAATAATAACCATTCTTATTGAACGAAATTTTTGAAGTTTTTTTTAAATCTGTGGATTTTTTTTGAAAAACATATTTTATAACATTTCGGAAAAACAATTAATGGCAGTTACCTTTGCTTTTAGCTTAAAAAAATTAAAGCCGGACAAATTTTAAAATGCAATCTACCATCTACCAAGTACCAAGTTTAAGGCTGTAGTCGAACAGACAGAATTTCGAGACCCACTTTTTTCGTCTTTCCTATCATCATTATGTCAATTCTGATCAAAATTTCTAGTTCCAGTTTTTAACTTACAACTTAAGTCCCCATTTCGGAAAATTACACATTCAGAAAATTTTTCACGTTACACGAGCTGTGTGTGTTGTAACACCAACTTGCCTACGAAAATGAAAACATTGTATAAACTTTAAAAATTAAACAACTTAGCAACACATCTGGCAACACTGCAAGAACCCCGGCTGAACTGGGACAGAGCACTTGATTACCATGCTACACTACAACTATTATCAAGGGGTCTTTTTCCGTTTATATGGTTGAGTATAACATCAGAAGAGGATACCTTCATTGTGCAAAATTTATTGCTTTTTGTACAAGTGTGAGGTGGTATAGTGGACTAAGGGGGATACATCATAAGTATAGTATTGTAAATCCTCTTCGAATTCGAATGCAAATGCAAATCAACGCATTCCGATTACAATTAAATGCACTCCCAGCACTTTGTTGTGTCAAGACCATACACACTTTATGGCAAATGAAATTTCATACTCTTACCCTCAAAAATATTTGGGCCCCTTACACATCTTCGTTTGTGTGCAGTTAATATGGTAAAATTTTGCAAAATTGATGTGAAAAGGAAAACACATTTACATCCACACACAAGTTATGTCAGTCAAGTCATATTTGAGTCACAACTTAATCGTTTGGAAATTTCCAATTTTGTGCATTTTTCTTTGGCGACATAGTGATTTTCAGTGTTCCCACTTCCATTTAAAAAAAAATATATGTAAATTATGTATAAAATTTAATTTGTGCCATCAAATATTAATACAGGGTAATAAAATGTTACAGTTCTTATTGAAGGTCCATTACATCTTACACTACTCCGTAGATAAATCTAAGAAGTAAAGAAATTGAAAAGCACTGGCAACTGCAGCCATCGGCTTTTAGACAATACAACAGAGAGAGACACACAGAAGGAAAGAACAACAGAAGAAACACGTGTCAACAGCACAGGGTTGTTATTTAAACGGTCCCCCATCCAAGTACTAACCGCGCACAATGATGCTTGATTTCGCTGATCGATGGGAAACGATGCTTTTTTTTTTTTTAAATTCATTTTTATTTTCATTAATCTTAAAACTATCTTAAAGCTAGGCCAAAATTCGTAAGAACTAGCCTTATTATCCAAAAACTTAAAACTAACTTACTGGCCCTATTGCGGGCGCTATAAGCTAACCTATATCTTAATTCTAATACCTTTCAGCCTAAAAACTATTTTTAAATTCAACTATATCTGTTTTTTGTTCTCGAGAAAATGTAAAAAACTTGGACTCTGCAACTTTTTTAATTTTTTTTATAAAACTAGCAAACTAAAGAAAAACTAATTCAAAACTACCTTATACTACTTAAAATAATTAAAACTACTTAAAAACTAGAACAGCCACAGCAGTAGGATTTTTTTATGTACCTATATAGAAATGCATTTTTTTATTTTTTTTTTTGTGCCACCCTGACTGTCCCCACCTAAGAAATATACTTAAAACTATGTAAGTCGGCCAAGACAACTTGTTAACTATCGCTATCATTAGACAACCACCAGAACTGGTTCTCCTGTCTCATCCTGTCCCTCCGGTCCCGATCGGACACAGTCTTACTAAACCGAAGGCGCTCTGCTTCGTCTTGTGCGATGACGTCTCGACTATAAGGGAGCCGCCTATCCACAGTACTATGGCCGACGTGGTAGATCAGTGGAACCGCCTCTCTATCTTGGATCAGCCCTCGACTATCTAAATAGAGGAATACATTAGGTGCAATATGGCGACTTAAACGCACGCTCTCGAAGTTTTCATTGTTGGGGTAGTAAGCCCCAAAGATTAAGCTATTAACTGAGGTCATCGCTCTCGCAATATGACCCCGAATCAGCTTCACTAAGAAATTATCTATTCTGGTTATGTTGGCTCCGTTATATAGAGCCCTGTTGAAATAATATGGTTGTACTCCGACTCTGGTATTCTGTGTAATCCAAGGCAACGTCTAAGACACTGCCTCTCAAAAAACCGAATCTTTTTCATTTGAGATGGGGCAATGTTGAACCACACCGGCCACTCATAGGCAATCATCGGCCGTATGAGGGTCATGTAGCGAATCATCTTCACTCACAACAGTTTCGTCAGGGCAAAGGCTCCCCTAGCAATGTTCAGAGCAGTATTTATATGTCTGTCAAAATACAAATACTGGTTTTCAACTTCCAGTCTGAACTGAACTTGTCGAAGTCACGCTGTAAGAGAATTCTGTAGACCTCAACTTTTGGAGCCGATCTGTACGCAATAAGATCCTCGGCATACGCATTTGCCTAAGTAAGACTACCTATCAGATCGCTGGTGTAAATGCTGAATAGAATCGGCGAGTTCACTGCTCCCTGTTGAAGACTATTCTAAATATCGAAGATTACGGTAGAAGTTACATTGCTACTTTTGACAACATTGAGCATGTCATGAAATATATACAACAGTGGTTTACTTAAGCCGAGTCTGGTCAGTTTTATATTGAGACTGTCTAACCATACGGTGTCGAAAGCCTTCTCCAAATCAACTTGACAAGCACTAGTACACTACCTTTTAGTCTTGTTCTACTGGATATCAGAAACGAGCTTAGACGCTCGTGTCATGTCCCGGCTTTAAAGCCGAACTGATTATCCGGTATGAAATTATTTTCCTTCGCATACTTGGACAGAGCTCTTTTAATGACTTTCTCGAATACCTTGCTGATACTCGGTAGAAGATTTATCGACCGGAGATTCGCCGGATTGGAGTTGTACTTTCTCTTTTCCCTTTTTCGGGAGAGGATGGACCACAGCTGTCTTCCACCGCCCTGGATAATATGCATTATTCAGTGCGTTGTTAAACAGTGTGGCATAAATGTCAACTGCTTCCTGAGATAGATGTCTTAGTACAATATTGGATATACCATCGACTCCTGCTGACTTTTTCTTCTTTAACGAATCGAAGATGAGCTTGAGCTCCATCTTCGTAACTAACAGGAACTGCTCCCATTTTGCTCGACGATTATGGCATTCCCCAAGCGTTCTTCATTGAACCCGGTGAAACCTAAGTTCTCTGATCACCATTGCGTCATTCCATTACAAAGGTAGAAGTGATGGAGTAAATCTCTGTTTTCCAGGTCGTGGTTGGGGTGAATGCTTGCATTCACCTTGTACACTTGGTGGTGGCCTCTAATTTTTCCAGCGGATCTTCGACAATAAAAAGGTGATCTTCCAAGACGGCACGGCCGGCGGCGTCCTCTGGATCGATAATACCTGCTGTCAGAAGTACGTCTCTGTTTTCTGTCGTTCTCTGGAGCTTGAGACACGGAAGTTCGTTTTGATCATTCCGTCTAAATATCTTGTTAATTTTTGGAAACATACTCGGGTCGCTAGAGTTAACGGCCCGAATTTTATTGTTCCAGTACAAATTAATAGACAAATTATAATTTTCAGTTGTTTGATGTTCTTTATTGACGACTTCAGTATCCTAATCTCCAGATCGCCTGAGTCAGTAAACCGTCGGTAGTGCATCAATAGTCGCGTTACGGTACATGTCAGTTCCGTTACGTTCTCTGTATTTTGTTATAGTTCCGTTCATAGTTCGTAGGATCGTTTCGGGTACATTTTTTCTAAGTATTGATCAATTTCGTTGTTTGTCAAATTTCTGTCATTTGGTGGGAATATATTATTTGCACGAATTTGTTCGTTAAGGCTACACTACAATGTAATAGAGAAATTTTATTATTTAGTGACTACTGACTAAACTTTGATGGGTTTACTTGGCAAGTTTTTAAAACCTTTCGAATTGGACATAAAAAAAAACTTGCCAAGTAAGCCCATCAAAATTTAGTCATTAATCACTAAATAATAAAATTTCTCTATTACATTGTAGCGGTTTCAATATTATTCTACTTTAAAAATATTCGGTCTTAAACCTTCATGAAGTAAGAACTTGGCGTACTTTTAGATCTCAGTACTTTTCACGGCTGACTTGTTACACAAAGAAGAACTTAGCTCTTTTTTCAACATTTATGTTTTTTGGTCTGATCTCACTCCTTTTTGCAAAGATTTTAATATTTTGCCATGTCAAAATCTCGAAAGATATGAAAAGATAGAAGGGTGGACAGGGACACTACCTACTAAAATCAACTTAGTTTGTAGCTTCCTATTTCTTTTGGTATATTTTCTTTTTGTTATTGGTTGTTTTGATTTGCGCTTCAATTATTTCTTCTTATCCTGGCAAGATACCTAACACTAACATACCTACCTTAATTACAGCAATCGGAAGTGCTCTATATAAATTAAACATCTTCTCAGAAAGTGGGCCAATACCACGCCCCCTGAATGGAAAACCCCAATTTTTATTTTTGGTCCTTTTTATTCAATTTGAGCTCTACCGTTCTACCAAATTTCATTGTTTTACTGTAATCGGAAGTGTCCCATATATAATTTACATCAGTTTTGAGGAAGTGGGCGGATACCACGCCCCTGAATGGAAAACCTTGGTGTTTATTTTTGGTTCTTTATATGCAATATAAGCCCTACCGGTTCACCAAATTTCATGGTCTTACAGCAGTCGGAAGTGCTCCATTCAACCAACACCAATTCGGAGAAAGTGGGTGGATACCACGCCCCCTGAATTGAAAACTTCAAATTTTCGATTTTTTCCTCTGCTTGCATGACAAGACCTACCGTTGTGCAAAATTGCAATATTCTACGATGTTGGGAAGTGCTCCATAATTTTGATGATCTATCAGTCAGTCAGTGAGTCAGTCAGTTACGGTTTTTGTGATTTTTGAGGCCTTATATCTCAGGAACCGCTTATGCTAGAAAATTGGTGAGGCGCCTATGCCTGACTAGCTTAGTAAATATTCGGAATTTTAAGTTTCTGACTTCATTGGTACTGAAGATAGGGAGGGGTCAAAAAGCGCCTGAGTTTGTTCCTATAAAAAGGGTGTAGTGCCAGAACTTGGCTGCGCACTACCGTGCCCTTTTATTTTCAATGCAAACGATAGATTTACGAGTACATAAGAACTAAAAAGTGGGAACACTGTTTAGCAAACTCTGGTGCATTGACTGACGATGGCTTAGTCGCTCTATTTCCTTCTTCAAATCGATGGATGGTGGAAATGTCAGCCATTGATTCTACTGCCTCCAACTCCCAACACTACCCCTTCTAACATTTTTCCTCTACCGAACGTTGACTTAAACTAGTTTTCCTCTCGTTTGTCATTGTTGTCATCATTATTTCTGAGTTTCGGAGAGCAAAGTTAGCAGTTGTTGCTCCTGCTATTCACAAAATGAAAAGCGAGAAACGTTAGGCTAATGGACCCACGTTATATGCCGAAAGGATGTGGCAATTATGTGGGTTCAGTGGTACATTCTTCATTCAACTCTTTGCTGGTTGTTTGTCCTACATAGGTTATGTCCTGGGAGCGGGGAATTGGTTTGCTTTGTGAAAACATTTTTCTTATCACGAACATCAGAGTTGATGAAGCCTCCCAAAGAACGAAGGATTTTCTTCGATTGAGTTATAATGATGCGGTGTTCGTTTGGCTGTTCGGATTCAAGGGGTATGGCACAGTCGGGATAAGTTAGCTCTGATTGATGTCAATAAAATGGGTTCAAAATGTCAAAAAGTTGCAGGCATTATTGGGTCACAACAAGCAATTTCAATTTTCAGTAAACGAAAGTTCGAATATAAAATGTCCACACAAAAGGTTGAGGAACGAACAAAAAAACCAAGACCGAAGTTTACGCCATGGTGTATACTGTATATTGACTTATATTCTCGGGGGAATTGATTTTTAGGTTGACATGATGCCATTTTTCTGAAAGATTGGAAAAACTTAATTGCAGTAGTTTCTGTGGAAGAAGTACAATATGTTAAAGTGGCGGAGCAAGACAAAGACTGTCATTTTTTGAAGATTACAATGAACTACAAAATGAGAGCAAAAAACTTCAACAATGCTATAAAAGAAAAGTGCACACAAATGCATGGCTTCTCGTGCAAGCGACGACTTTAATTATTTTTGAAATTTTGAATGTAGAGCAGAATTATGTTAAATTTATCTAAAACAGGGGGCTGTTGATAGGGGTTTATTACGTTCTTTGTGAGTACAGGTATTTAGTTCTATTGTTACTTGCGTTATTACATATACATATGTACACATCATGTATGCTCATATGTAGGTACTATATGGCAAAACAGATTTGAATTCTGTTCAGTGGTTTCAAATATATGGTATGCCCTCCGTTGATGATCAAGTAGATTTTCTTCAAACTATTATAAGTAATTTATTAAATTTACATGTCCCGCTTATTACAAAACAGAATCGAAATAAAGATCAGTCTTGGTGTGATTGTGATATCGAAGCACATTGGATTTGAATGTCTTCACATTGAAATGAGTGGGAAATATTGAGCCAGGTAAAGCATTCCACATACGTGTAGTGCGGCTAAATAAGAATCTCTTTACAGTACGTTCAAAATTGAGCGCAAGGATAAACTGATGAGCATTCCTACAAAAACGGGTACTACGGTTGAATTTTCAAGAGATACAAAGTTCCAGTTAGAAAACGGTCTTCTCATTTTTATAGCTCTCGTTTGAATTCTGTCCAAAATACTCAAGTGGGATTTTGGAGCACCTGCCCAGACATGGGAATTATACTCGAACTTCTGAAGAGTAAAGGCTTCATTAGGTATAACAATATCTGAAGATCAATTAGATGGGGTAAAAAACTTCTTGCAATTGGACAATGCTGTCAAGATCAGAATTTAATGAGCTTGTCATGCACTGCTGTTGGAAGTCCACATCCGAAGGACAAGGATATGAGTCTTAAAATAAATATGAAAAGCTGAGGGTACTGTCGTCATCGAAATAATTTAGGGGATTATAAGTTTAAGACAAAAGCTCAAGTGAATCGGTGATTGTTAAAACAACATAAGTGACATTTTTGTTTTTTTACAGGAAAGACAAAAAACCTTATATTTTTAAGGACGCGGCCGCATTGACAATTTTAACTTTAAAACCTGATTAGTGGTAGTTCTACGAGTTGTAAACAGTTAAAAGTTTTAAAAAAATCTTTTTAGTAAAGGAGATTTTTAAAAAACTAACTTTGTTTTTTGTGTTGTTTTAACACCCAACGTTTTGTTGAGAGCCAAAACAACTCAAATACGTTAAGTTATGTTGTTTTTACACTCAATTTGCCACGTAAGTCTTAGCGAAATCAATTGAATATAAAATACAATATAAAATAACACATTATTAAGATTTCAGTATTTTATTAAAAAAAAATACAAAAACACAGCTTAGAGCAAGAAATTCATTAAAGTACAAAATAATGAAAAATATAAAATCTATTTTAACATTATTTTAAAATGATATTTAAATGAATTTATGCAAACAAACATTAAAAAATCGTTTTATTATTAAATAATTAAATTTTTTATATAAGAAATTTCTTTAAAATTTTTCAAGAAAAAAATGTGGGATGCGACTTTTAAGTATTTAATAATATTGATTTTAGGTTATAATTTCAAAAAATAATCGTTCATAGGTTTTGAAGATATTGATTTTTCAAAAAAAAATTTTTTTCAAAAAAACCCAACAAATAATTTTTCGAATATTTTTATATACAATATTATTTTAAACTTAGGGTAACTCCTGCTGAAAATTTTTGGTAAAAATCGTTAGAGCCGTTAATGAGAAAGTCGAAAATCAAAAAAACGGTTCTATGACAGGTACCGTTAATAACATTTTGCCCCAATTTTTTTTTACCAAAACGTAGTCCATGTCCATAATATCAAACCTATTTTTTTTTATCAAAATCGTTAGAGCCGTTTTCGAGATAAATAAGATTTTGCATTACGGGTGTATGGGGGGTACCGTTATGTAGTTTTAGAGCTAAAAAAAAATTTCAATTTCCCCTCTAGGGAATCACCGAAGACCCATAACTACCGAGTTTGAAGAAAATAGGTCCAGTGGCTTAGGCTCTAGATCGAGGTACAGAAATTCAGACAGAGACAGACAGACATACAGGCAGACAGACATACAGACAGACAGACGGAATTGCCGGACCCACTTTTTTCGTCTTCGCTATCATCGCAATGTCAACTTTGATCAAAATCTCGAGTTCGATTTTTTTTCCAAATGCAGAACTTGCCCTATAGTACCTATATCGCAAGTAAAAACAACAGTTGGCCTACTACGTTTTGCCAGCGTTGGGTGTAAAAAGAAATTAATTGCATGTACTAAATGTGTTTTAGCACTCATTTGTTAAAATGGCAGAACAGATATGTTGTTTTAACACTAAATGCTCGAATTTCTGTGTGTTTCAGGTATAAAATTATGCTAGTTTTGCTCTCAACCTATAGCTCTACCCCTAAGCAGTGCAAAACCATAATAAAAGTGATTTCGAAAAATGTGTTACTTATGTTGTTTTAACAATCACCGATTCAAGTATGAACATAAGGAAGAGTGTCGGAGAAAAAACGGAGCCCTGGGGCACACCAGCGTTTATTTTGTGGATATCAGACTTGAAACTGTTAAATACTACTTGTATCGAACGGTTCGAAAGGTAATTTCTAATCCAACGAAGAAGAAATTCATCGATACCAAATGCACGCAATTTTGATAAGGGAGCTTGACGCCAAACTCTATGAAATGCCTTTGAAATATCCGGGCCAAAGGATTTGTAAATATCAATATCTTTTAGTACAAAAGAAGATTCGTCCCATAAAATCGCTTACGCTCTCAAGTACAGGCTTTATCTATCGAGCTAACAACAGGAATGTCATACGTAGTGTTTCGTACGTTTTTTACCAATGACAAAAAAATTGTACTATCTTGGGGACATAATAGCAATTTTTTCAGTAATTTAGTTCGTCGGATATTAACGTCTTTCTAGCTTGTTTGTACTTATTCTGGTTTTTCTGATTAGGGTTGGCTTTAAAACTGCGGAAACTTACTTCTGTAACCCTGATCCTGATAGCCTCTTAAGAGCTCAAATCAAACCAGGATTTTTTTTTTCGGTTTGATAGATTTTATCCTATTCGGAATAAAAATTTGTATACCGTAAAGAATCAGATTTGATACCATATCTGCACTGAAATCTGCATCACCATCGTGGAAGCATAGTGACCAGTTACATTTTCCGAAGAAATCATTGAGACCGTCCCAGTTTGCTTTCTCTTACAGCCAAACAGTTCTCACAGGGTTTTTTCTTTAACTTTCGGGTATTGTCTGACCAGAATAGTGCAGGCATGAAGAACTGTGTACGTTGAAATCGCCCGAAACAACGATCTCACTATGCAGAAAATGGTCAAACTCTGTATAATCAGTGTTTTCACTAACTTAATGCCAAAACTGCTGGCCTGTTTAGAAAAGTGTGAACGTACACAGCACAGAAATTTTTGAATCCTTCCCTTATAAAGGATAAAGTCTGGAAGAATCTTAATTATGTTAGTGTGGGAATCAAATGAACAACAAAATTATATCTATTGATTGTCATGAACTTAACAAAAGTTTTGCTTTATTAAATTCCTTCGTTTCTGAGAACCAAATAGGTGAGTCATGATTGACTGAAAATCAGTTATATGAACTTTCTTGTTTTGGTATTTTCTCCTCCTCCGTTGATGAAACTGATGTTTTAGAAAGCCTCTTAATTATAAAGTCTAAGGCATTCAAAGTATTGTAAAGACTTATGAATAGTCAAATAAGGGTTTTTTTTTTAATGCCAATGAAAGGATATGTATCAATCAATCTGATTTTAGACCTATGCATATATAGCTGCCTGACAGCTTCAATTGAGGTTGTGAAAAACATTATGATGGCTGTAGATAATTATAGGGTTACTATTCTCACCCTCATGGATTTCTCTAAGGCTTTTGCAATTGATCATATAATAAGTCTTTGTGACCCCCATGATGATATCCTACTTTTCGGTGACTTTAACCTCCCTCATCTTATATGGACCATATCTGACGATGCATCGTATTACGTTACTTGCAATCCCATCTCTGCAAAAGAATGTCTCTTCGTAGATAGCCTTCCCAAGCAACACAATTATCTCTTACAGATATCTTGAAAAGGTATTTTCCAAGTGTTTTCAACTCTTTGAACAATCTTTAAGAGATCTTTAATACCCAAAAAGGCCTAAAGGGGAGGAGTCTATTGTATTGAACAAAGAGTTCTAAATAAAGTGTTTGTAAGACTTCATAAAGATCATTCTTTTGATTAATCTATAAAGATACTTTCAAGTGGTTTTCAAGATATTTTCATTTTTGAGTACAAAGTGTGAACTTCGAGGAAGAAAAATATATAAATAATGTCTTTCTCTTTCACGCAAATAGAAGTTTAATGCAATTTTAATAAAATGGATTGAGTGAAAATAAAATCCCAAGACATGACGAATTCCTTACTTTTATATTATTATGACTGTATTTTCAATATTCATATTATTACCTTTTGCTATTGTGTGTTTTGATATGCGAGAAAAGATTTAATTTGAAACTGCATACTCTACCCTACTTGAAATTAACGCGCCTTCAAAAAGAAAAGCATTTTCAAAGAAATATATTTAGAAAAATAATGTTAAAATTCTCTCACAACAAAAAAAAGAGACGTTTAAGTATGCAATAGATATGGCCGACGCCGATTCATTCTTTTGTATTTATGTGTATATGTGCAAGGTATTCCTACCTACAGGGTGCTTTATTTTTTTAAATGATTTTTTTTGTTCGACCTGAATAGTTTTAAAATGTAAAACGATTTCAGCAGGTAAATAAAACTTAACAGATTTATAAACTGAGCGACTGATCAGCACTTACGTTTTAACAATTTTGTTAGAAATTAATATCTACTTTTAAAACAACTTTTTTGTTGCTACATAATAATTTATTGAAGAATGATTCAGGATTTTTTAGCATTTTTTCAAAAAAAAGTTGACAGACTTTACACATTTTACAGAGAACAGATACAAAAAGCACTACTTTATGAAAATAAGTGAACAATATTTCTTTGCTTAATTTGTATTCCACAAAGTGTTAAAATCTGTTGAAAAGAAATGATAACTTGATATTTAATTGTTGCGTCAACATTCTATCAAGATACAAAATATTGAATTTAATTGTGAACCGATTAAAAAATCTCTAAAAGTTCAGAAAATTTAACATTATCCAGAATTAAAATAATACCCAATACCAATTTGATAGTATGGTGTAATACTTTAAAATTTTTATATTTTGCCAAAATACTGCCAAAGCTTATCAAATAACAACATTTACCTTTCTCGTTTACTTACACCCGTAGAAACTGGAAATCTTCGCATAGTAAACGATAAAACATAAAAATCTAGTATAATATAATTTTATCTTCTTATCTTTTAACAATGTCACCCTTTACAAAAATACATGTATTTTATATAGATTCACTACGAATTTTTTAATTACTCTTTAATACATCTTAAGCACTTCACGATAAGATATCGAAACTGAAATTCAAAGCAAAGAGTGAAAAAAGTGTAAATAAAGTGTAAAGGGCGAATATAGATGTCAGTCAAATTCAAAGAAAAAAGAGCAAACAAAGTGTAAGCAAAGAGTAAAAGAAAATGATAACAAATTCACAACAATCAGTTTTTTTATATTTTCTGTTATAATCATATGCAACTGCGCGCACGTTCAACTAAATATTTGAATTGTTTTTTAGCTAGTTTTCTCTTTCATATGTTCTTGATTGAATGGGAAGTGTTGCACAATTCACAAATGCCGGGTGAAACAAAACATTTTTTTCAACCAAAGAGGAAAATAGTACTACTTGAAGATACCATGTTAAGATATCATAAAGACGTTTTAATGAAAACGTCCACAGAATATCTTCAAGAGGTATTCGAAAGATTAAAATGAAAAACTCTTTCAGCATTTTAAAACTACTCCTTTTAAAAAGGTTTTAAAGAGGG
The DNA here is from genome assembly GCA_911387755.1 of Chrysotoxum bicinctum. Classification (NCBI taxonomy): domain Eukaryota; kingdom Metazoa; phylum Arthropoda; class Insecta; order Diptera; family Syrphidae; genus Chrysotoxum; species Chrysotoxum bicinctum. Next base: position 49,266,945 of record OU426989.1, read on the forward strand.
TATATAGAGAGTCAATATAATGACATTTGTCATGAATATCTTTAAGATGTTTAAAAGATGTTTTATTAATAGTATAACAGAAAGAACACTTTTAAAGAGCGAATTAGGAGATTATAAAGTGAAATGGTATTAAAAAGATTGAACTAATAGCTTGTTAAGAGCTGATGCATTTATTAAAGTACTCTCCAAGAGTTTATGTGTTGCTTGGGTTGCTGATTCAAGCCTCTGTCATGTCAAGTTAGTGGCATTACAAATTTTATCTATAGGCAGCTAGATTTAATTTTCAACTCTTCAGTATCACTCATTCCCCTTTCTCTATCTTCTATCGAAAACTATCATTACCCTCTCAATTTAAATTTTTATCACGATTTTCAGCGGCGTTTCCTTTAATTTTGACAACCTTACTGTGAATGATGCAAAAGACATATTGTATAGTGAAATATTTAATTCTATTTCCCTTCATATACCCGTTTCTCGTCGTAAGACTTCATCTTCTGCCCCACCTTGGTATAATCACAGGCTACGATCGATGCATAATAAGAGGAATAAGCTTTGGTCAATTTTCCTTCATTCTCGATCTCCAACATGCTACTTCAATTATCTTGGTGCCTATCTTCACTTTACCAAACTTTACAACTCTCTCTATCAAAGCTATTTAATTCAAATCCAAAGCAATCTTATTAACGACCCTAAATCCTTCTTCCAATTTGTCAACTTTAAACGAAAATCCGATGGTTATCCTCCCTCTCTCTCTTTCAATAACGAAATTTCAAACAAACCACAGACTATCGCCAACTTTTTCGCTAGTTTTCTTAAAAAATCATTTACAAATGATTAAAATTATTTCAATTATTTACCGAATTTTTCCCTCGGACCATTTCTACCTCATACCATTGACTCATTACTCATCGAAAATAAGCTGAATCAACTCAATGATGGATATATTCCCGGCCCAGATGGTATCCCCACCATATTTCTCAAAAAATGCTCTTCAACACTCTTTCTTCCCCTTTCAAAAATCTTCGGTTTATCTCTATCTCAAGGAGTATTCCCGCAGTTATGGAAGATCTCGTACATAACCCTAAAAAAGTGTGAAATTACAAACTATCGACCAATCGCTAAACTTTCATACATTCCCAAAATCTTTGAAAGCATTTTGTATGATATTTTAAGTTTTCGTTGTAAGTCTCTCATTTCCCCTATACAACACGGCTTTGTGAAGGGTAGGTCCACAACGACTAACCTTGTTGAATTCATATCCTTTAGCCTCTCAGCCTTAGAAAACGGAAAGAAAGTCGATGTTTTCTCAACCGACAAAATCTCACATAAGGTTATTCTATTTAAACTGTCCACCCTTGGCCTTGAACCTATCTTCTTAAGATGACTTTCTTCTTACCTAAACACCGGTTACTACAAATTTCGATTCAGATCTTCCTTCCCTGATGATTTCTTAGCTATACCTCCGGGGTTCCACAAGGCAACCACTTAGGACCTCTCCTCTTTATTCTTTCTATTAACGATATTGAAATGGTCATTAAACATTGCCATATTTCACTCTACGCCCACCGACGATACAAAGTTTTTCAAGACCATTTCTTCCACACATGATGGCACTCTTCTACAACTTGATCTCAACAGTTTCTCTGTCTGGTGCCTGAAAAATTGCTTAGAACTAAATATTTCCAAATAGCAATCAATCACTTTTTCACGAAAACGCATCCGATCTACTCCCCGTCAACTTCCTTTCTATTATTCGGGAGGAACGCCCTGGATTGTAATCATTATTTAGTGCGTTAATTATCTTTTCTTTTAATGTATGGGTGATGGATGGCCCTTACGTGACGGTTCTTCCATCTTCTTCGGTTTTTTACGTAAACTCCATATCTCAAACCTGCGTCAAGAAACTACTTTCAATAAAAAAAAGGAAAACTAAAAAAATAATGCGTCAAAAAGTTAGTTTTCTTTTGATAAAAATCTTAATCCTTTTCATTGTGATGCGAAATAATGAATAAAAATATCTTCTGTAAAAGACTCAACTGCACAATTAGAAATAAAGTCCAAAACATTATAAATTATTTTTTCAAATTTCAATCACAAATACTAATTAATTCTCGAAATCCAATTTATTTGATGAATGACTCCTTTCATTGGTAAAAAGTGTCAAATACCCCCCAGCTGCCTTCTACACTCGAAAAGAGATGCACAGATCCAGAGTAAACCTGGCGCCCCCATAACCTTTCCATGTTAAATAAAAAAGCATTCGCTGCAAATCTATTTAAGGACTAACTGCATCATCATCATCATAGCATCATCTGCACGAAATTTATCCTTTTTCTGAATTATTTTCATTCTTTTCTTATTCATCGCCGCTGAAGTAATAAATGGCATTTTATAGATTAGAGTTTCCTATTGTTTGCACAGTGATGCACGAGGTTTCACCTCTAACTAAGGCCAGGGGGACGGGTGTTTGAGCCTGGGGTTCGAGTTGCGGATTTCAACTAAAGGGGGGTTTGAATATTGTACGTTTGTATTTTAGAAGCAAAGAATAAAATCCATTGTCGCTGCTGTGAGCTTTATCTTTTGGTAAGCGCGAGTTCTTAAAGTGGCTGTTAATAGGCTTAAAGGATCAGCACTAAACCTTACACTTGACGGAATATTTACTTCTCTTCGGCACACCTACTTAACAAGTTGTCGACAGTTTTATATGACTCGTTGTCACCAGAGTCCTTCTTGTCCTTTTTGCTATCGGTAAGCTCCCACCATGGCTGGTGGATGCTTTAACTGTCATATCAAAAGTTTTGCAAACATCAATGGAGCTGTACAATAGGAAGTTGCGCTTTTATCCTCTCGTTTGTTTCCTTGAATTATTAATAATAATACGAGAAAAATGGGAAACTGTAAGGACATAATAATGATACATACATACATCCACACAGCAGACTGGAATGTGTGTGCTAGGAGGTAATATCCGTTGGCTGGTGGTGCTTATCTGTGGAAAACATAAAAGAACACATTTTAATTCAGTTCTAGTGTGCAACGACGAAAGTTTAATTAGTAATTAAAAACTTTTACCATTACAATAGTTATGCTGAGGGGCTTTCCATGGAATTATTATTTTTTTTTTCTTTCTATTTTTAATTTTTGATTTTTTCGAAAGATGAACCAGATCGAAAGAGACGAGAATGATGACGATGCTGATGGTGGTGGTGACGACAACGACAACGGTAATGGTAACGATGCGCGTGGATAAAGTTATAACCTTGTTTTATATTTGCATTAGTTTTGTTGGAGGAAGACTTTTACTACCTATATTTGAAAACTAGTTAAGCTTAATCGAGAGATAATTTTTGCAATTATGGTGAAGTGTTATACGGTCACTTAAAATAAAGGAACATGTTTTCCAGGGAGATGGATTAAAATGCAGTTCCTATGTAAGTAGAAAATAATTTGACATGGACGCCGATACAGAATATTCCGATTATCTTCTACGATAAACTTTTAATATGTCAGTTGTTTTTGTTGCTTTTGGTTTTCAGATGATGGGGCTTATTATGATTATGTTGTTCTGAATACATTGTATTCATATTTGTAGCAACCTTTAAGGACATCGTCCTGGTATCGTCTTCAACTTGTTTTTATATTTATTTAAAATGGAAACATTTCTTGAAGAATATGCTTCATATAAAATAAATAAAACATTTTTAAGAACAAATTTTAGAGCGCCATTATAAAGTCTTTAATAAAGTGCGAATAAAAATAAAATTTCAAAAAAAAAAAACATTGAGTCGTTTTTGAGATATCGAATTTTCCAAGCAAAAATTGCTTTTTTTTCAAAAATTCAAAAAATATTTTTTTTTAAATTTGAAATGCTATTTTTTCTCTATAAATAATTTCATTCAATCCGTTATGGAGTAGGTACAGTCAGTAAATTCTTAATTTCAATTTTTTATTAAATAATGCCCAGATCGTACAAATTAATCGAAAGAAAAAAAATGCTATCAAAATTTTATGTGCAGTTTTCGAAAAATATACAATTTTCAAAAACCATTTTTTAACATTTTTAAGATTTTTTCTCATATCTTGTAAATTGTATTAAGAAACTTTTATGTGTCAAGTTTAAAAAAATCGAGCATGGGGTTTTCATAAATGTTTTGAAAAAAAATTTTTTTTTTTTACTTGCGACTTATAACGGGTGATTTTTTGAGGTTAGGATTTTCATGCATTAGTATTTGACAGATCACGCGGGATTTCAGACATGGTGTCAAAGAGAAAGATGCTCAGTATGCTTTGACATTTCATCATGAATAGACTTACTAACGAGCAACGCTTGCAAATCATTGAACTGAAGCCGAACGATCTGCCACAACGTCGAATTTTCAGTGAATGGGCCCTAGAAAAGTTGGCAGAAAATCCGCTTTTTTATCGACAAATTTTGTTCAGCGATGAGGCTCATTTCTGGTTGAATGGCTACGTAAATAAGCAAAATTGCCGCATTTGGAGTGAAGAGCAACCAGAAGCCGTTCAAGAACTGCCCATGCATCCCGAAAAATGCACTGTTTGGTGTGGTTTGTACGCTGGTGGAATCATTGGACCGTATTTTTTCAAAGATGCTGTTGGACGCAACGTTACGGTGAATGGCGATCGCTATCGTTCAATGCTAACAAGCTTTTTGTTGCCAAAAATGGAAGAACTGAACTTGGTTGACATGTGGTTTCAACAAGATGGCGCTACATGCCACACAGCTCGCGATTCTATGGCCATTTTGAGGGAAAACTTCGGAGAACAATTCTTCTCAAGGAATGGACCGGTAAGTTGGCCACCAAGATCATGCGATTTGACGCCTTTAGACTATTTTTTGTGAGGCTACGTCAAGTCTAAAGTCTACACAAATAAGCCAGCAACTATTCCAGCTTTGGAAGACAACATTTCCGAAGAAATTCGGGCTATTCCGGCCGAAATGCTCGAAAAAGTTACCCAAAATTGGACTTTCCGAATGGACCGCCTAAGACGCAACCGCGGTCAACATTTAAATGAAATTATCTTCAAAAAGTAAATGTCATGGACCAATCTAACGTTTCAAATAAAGAATCGATGAGATTTTGCAAATTTTATGCGTTTTTTTTTTAAAAAAAGTTCTCAAGCTCTTAAAAAATCACCGTTTACATAGGTATTATAAGGCAAGTTATGCATTCGTAGAAAAGTCGAACTCGAGATTTTGATCAAAGACCAAAAAAAGTGGGGGTCTCGCAATTCTGTCTGTCTGTCTGTCTGTGCGACTACAGCCTAAGACCAAAATAACAGTAACTACCAAACGATTTTTTCTCGAAATTTTATAAATATTTTTTTTTCTCAAAAACTATTCGACAGATTTTAAAAAATTCATTTAGTTAAAGCTAGGTATTTTTTTTGTTTTTGATTTTCTCAAAAATGGTACAACCGATTTTGATCATTTTTTTGCTAAATCTCCCCAAAAACATAAATAGAATTGTGTACTCAAATTTTCAAAACAAAAAATTTGAATTTAAGAAAAAAATTCAATTTTTTTTTAAACTTAATATTTTGAAAACCCCATTCTAGATTTTTTTTAAGCTTGATAAATAAAAGTTTCTCAATATAATCTACAAGATGTAAGAAAAAAAAAAATGTATTTTACCTAAAAATAAAGCTACCTATCATACAAATGTTAATAAATTTAAAAATCGTAGTTTTCTTGAAAACGGCGCGGCGTCTAGAATTTTGATAAAATTTTGTTTCCTTCAGTTAATTTTTACGATCTTTAATTTAATAACAAAAAATTTGAAATTAAGGTATTACGGCTTCTATGTACCTACCATAGAACCATTTTTTTCTAATTTTGAATTTCTCATTATCGACATAACGGATCATAAAAAAATTTTGTATAGAGATGCTTTCAAAAATTTTAAACAACATTGCATTTCAAAACTTAAAAAAAAATATTTTTTTTAATTTTTGGGAAAAAAGTAATTTTTTTTTCTTGGACAATTCCATATCTCAAAAACGGCTCAATTTTTTTCGAAATTTAATTTCCATTCGTATAGTAATAAAAACTTAAAGCTGGCGTTCCATATTTTTTTCTTGAAAATCTTTTAAACATTTTGTATTTAAAAGCTTATTTTTTTTAATGAAACCACTACAAGAACTAATAATTTTTGTTCTTGCATAAATTCATATTTACATAGCATTCTGTTTTTATCTCTTACTATACTAAAAGAGTTTAAAAAATAAATTCTATCCTTATGAACAGTTTTCTGTAGTAACATTCGTTTCTAAAATTCCTAGTCTATTACATAGGAGCAAGTTCGTGCAACCCATTCGTGCATTTTATTTAATTGAAGTACACAACAATATTTAAACTTTTGGGGTTACAAAATTTAGAAAAAAATTCGTAGGGCAGGTACCGTTATTTTTAGTCTAATAAAAAAACGTGCATGGAGAAAAATTTAAAAATGATATCTACCAAGCTTAAAGAAAATCAACCGAGCCCTTTAGGCTAAAGTCAAACCGACATTTTCAAAAATCTTTTCTTCCAAACTCAATATTTTGGAAACCTCATGCTTGTTTTTTTTTTAAATTGATAGTTGAAATATTTTTCTTACAATCTATAAGATTTGAGAAAAAAAATTATTTTATCTCAGAATAACGGTACCCACAATACTTACTCGTACTTACTTAATGTTACGCTAAAGTCCGGAGTGGACCAGGGCCGCAACTAACAAGCATCTCCAGCTAGCTCGCTATACATGGCCAGTCATTGGACTTTGTTTCATTTGACTAGGTCAGTTTCGCTGTACAGCCTATATACAGACAGGACCAAATATCACATCGAGAAGTTTTCTCTCTCCTAAAGCGTTCTCATCTACTTTCGACAAAGTCCCCTCTGCATCTGAACCATAGACAAGGACCGAGATGATAGAGGAACAATTTAGTTGCTTGAAAGAGGAGTTTGCTACTAAATTCTAAAAAATAAAAAAAATAAAGCGTACAAATCATATAAAAATAACAAAGATAGTATGGAACTGCGATTAAATTACTTCAATCGCCAACGCGAGTTCGAAATCTTAAATAAATTTCTGTATAGAATCTATCTTTTGTCGCCCTTCGCGTGGCAGTCACCTTGCCGCGGTGCGGAGGCTTAAGTTTCAAAGATTCATCTGACCTACAGGTTTGGAAAGTCCCAATCCGGTAGTGATTTTGAGGAGTTACGAACTAAGAACTGCCCCCCCTAATCCAGGGTGTTACGTGAACCGTGCCTATTGGATGGTTTGCAGCCAGGGGGTATACCGGCTGTATTCTAACGGAACCTCTTCGACACCAGGTCGAATCGAAGAGTAACCATGACCTTACCATATCATGCGGAGCTCTGATATGGCGGACCTACCCTTCTCTAGCTACTCGTGGGAACAAAATCTAAAATGCCAAAAAACAAAAAAATAACACAAACCACATTAAATTTAACATTCCGCGGGATGTCACCGCGAATGAGTATGCGGATCGCATGGAGTCTAACCTCCGTGGAGACGAGTCGAGACCGAACATCAGTCACTTCTTCAAGAGAAAGCCTCATGGGCAAGTGCAAAACCGGGCAGCTCAAGGAGAATCGTCTACAACGAGTCAGGGGAAAATGCCACCCAGGCGAGTTACAGATGATACTCCTGGCACATCTGAAGCTAGCATGAGGAGATTACCTCCCAAGCCGGTGAAGGATGCTGTCAAAGCAATCAGTGATGGGAAAAAGACACCATCAAAAGCTGTCTCTGAGTCTACCAGAGTGATGCACCGGGAAAAAGAAAGTGGCCAAAGCAGAAAAAAGAACGGCACACTTCCCAAAATGGGCGAGCCAGGTGGCCGGGATGACCCAAATAGGAAGGGACTCAGCGGTGCAGGTGCAAGATGGTACCTCCGGTTCCTCGCCGAGGGCATGTCCCCGCAGGATGCCCGGAAGAAAGTAGACCAGAGAAAGGCGGATGCAAATAAAGAACCTGCACAACGCCTAGAACAGGGTAAGAGGAAGAGCCACCTTATAACTCCTCCCCTAAGGCGAGACGTCAAAAAAGCCAGAACGTCGCCAGCAACCATAGCGGGAACAAGCACCGCTAAAATCGGAGCCGACGTACAACAGCTCTCGTACGCGAGCGCGGCCAGTACATTGAGGATTGCGGTTCTGCCAAAGGAGTACCCTCAGGTCTCCCTCAGTGCTGACGAATTGTCAGTATTGGAGGATGCCATTATTGAGGAAGTCTCCCTTGGTTGGACGCATAAACTGAAATTTAATGGCGTGCACTTCAGGGCGGGACTGTTGTTAGTCGACTGCGCTGGGCAAGAGACGGCAGATTGGCTCAAGGAAAAAGCCTCCAAGCTGAGTACTTGGAAGGGCAGTGAATTGATGGCATGTATGGGCGATGACATCCCCAAAATGCACAACATCACGCTGTTTCTGCCAAGAAGCACCGGGCAAGACGACAAAAAATCGCTCGCGCTCATCCAGGCCCAGAATGAGGGAATGATCGTAAATGCATGGAAGATCCTGTCGAGCAAGGTCGAGGGCAAAGGACAGCTTCTGGTAATCAGCATTGACGGTCAGTCAGCGGAGGCCATAAGTAAGGCAGGGCATCAACTGCATTACAAATTCGGGAAGATCCCCGTTACTGGCCTACGTAAAAACAGCAAGACGAGCTGTATTGAAGTAGCAGGTAGAGGAGCCAACATCATCCCTACCACGGCCGAATCCAGTTTGCCTGCCAACACCCCCCTCCCCCCCTCAATAGCTCCCACCACATCAACAACCACAACCCAACCCCAATCCAGTTTGCCTACCAACGCCCCCCTCCCCCCCTCGTTAGCTCCCACCACACCCACAACCACAACCCAACCCCAATCCAGTTTGCCCACCAACACCCCCCTTCCCACCTTATTAGCGTCCACCACAACCACAACCCTACCCTCCCAAACCTCCCAACCCATCCAAACCTCCCAACCCCTACCCAATAAAATTAAAATGTCTGGACGCGGGATCAGAACCAGGCTAGCTCAGGCGAATATCCACCACGCTAAGGCAGCTTCAGCTGTCATAGCAAGAAAATTCACAGTGGATAACCTAGGGCTAGTTCTGATCCAAGAACCCTGGATTTACGGGGGCCAAGTTAGGGGCCTAACATGTAAGGACTCTAAGTTAATATGGGATACGAGGATTGACTCGCCCAGAGCATGCATAAAGATAAGAAATAACATAAATTTTATATGTCTTTCAGAATTTATGACGCGGGACTTGGTACCAATACAAGCCCAAATCGACATCGAGGGCAACCTCCGCACGATGGTTGTAGCATCAGCCTACTTCGCCGGTGACGACGCCAACATACCACCAGTCGAAGTCAAGAAGCTAGTGGACTACTGCAACAGCAAAGGACTACCACTGATGGTTGGATGTGACGCAAACGCCCACCATACAACGTGGGGTAGTACCGATACTAATCAAAGGGGTGAGTACCTTTTAGACTTTATTATCGAGAAAAATCTAGATATATTTAACGTAGGGAACACACCTACATTTATAACTAGAGTAAGGAAGGAAGTTCTGGACTTAACGTTTGGAACCCCGAACTTAAGTCGATTAGTTAGAGACTGGAGAGTCTCCAACGAACCTTCTATGTCTGATCATAGAATTATAGTGTTTACTTTAGAAAACCTGTTGACAGAGAACACCTCTGGCAGGAACCCTAAGAAAACAAACTGGAACCTGTACAAAACTGTCCTAAAGACTAGTGAAATAACCCAAATACCCGTGCTTCCTGACTTTCAGGGAAGAGTGTATATGGGGAGAATTTAGTTTATTAAATAAAAGATAAAAATGATTAAAAAATGAAAGATTTATTAAAGTTTAAATGTTTTTTTTTTGTTGTTCTCGCAAGGCCCGCTGTCTCAATGCGTAGGCTGCAACCTTCGAGTTTAATGTGTGGCTAAATTCTGGTTTTCCCTAATCATCCTTTGCTTATTTATACTGATTTAAAAGAACCAATTTCCATCCCCACCATTCAACCACTTGATAATGAAATTCGGCATTTCCATATGAAAATGCATTCTTACGCAACCTCATATGAAAAGAGCATTTTCATCATAATTCCCAACATCCGTTGCCAACATGCATTGACACCAAATCAATATTGCATTATTATTATTGCCTAAGAGTTCAATGGATCATATTTCATTTATACTGGCCCAATACAAAACATATCCAATAGATACACGTATCCATTGTAGTTCCAGATACACACAGTCAATATAGTGACCTAGTGTATTGAAGTGCCATATGATGTCCATAGAACCCAAAAACAATGCATGTGCATAATTGTCATTCTTACTTTGCCTTACTTTTGGAACCTTCGTTCGTACCGGCTCATGTTATAGTCGTAGCTATAGTTATGACACAGAGCTGGCGACAATTAATTAATTGCCGTGGTGTTAGGTTTCACCAAGTGGGCTCTCGAAGATGACACATTAATGTGCCGCAGTGTTGTGGATCGGTTGCGCGAATTACAAAGAAAGATGATACCGTACAAGATCGTGTGTGGTATCTTGGGAATGGAAATGAATATTTATATGATATAAGGCTGTCAGAGTGGTCGCATGTAGTGGATCACTACATCCCGCTCCCCTTGAAGAAAGAAAATTATACCTTGAAGAGGTTAATTTTCTGTAAGGTTGCGAAAGGATGATAAGGTTACATTTTTGGTATAATTTTGATATGGTTTAAATAATATTTTTATAGTTTTTTTTTTTTTTTTTTTTTTTTTTTTTAAATTTCTTTTTGTTTGACATTTAAATTTTAAAATATTTATGTCTTAATTAATAACATAAAGTTTTATATTTGAAGTTTAAGCATTTTTTTTTTTTTTTATATCATTTTTTTTTTTACAGATTCTTAAGTTTTACTTACAAAAAATTTTTTTCTCTTTTTTTTTTTTTTTTTATTAAAAAATTTTCATTTGTTTCTTAAATTTTTAGATATGATTTTGAGTATGTTTAAATATATATTTTTTTTTTTTGTACAGTAACATAATAATAAGTTTTTGTTCTTAAAGGTAGCTAAATTATAATTTGTAAATATTTGTTTCTTCAATTTTTAGAAATAATTTTATAATGTTTAAGTATATGGATATACTATTTTTTTTTTGTTTAAATAAAATATATATATATTTCTTTGTTTTTAATTGGGTTTAATTGGACATAGGACAAATTTTGGAGAGGGTTCGGGTTTTGAATTAAAATTTGTTTCTGCTATGGTATCTTTAGGTGAGGAGGTTTCATTAGGAAAATTGTCATGGGTCTGTAAGTCTGTTTGTATTTTGTCATTTCTGATTGTTTCTGTTTTTGTTTCTGTTTCCGACGGAATTGGTTTCAGTTTAATTTTATATTTGAGGATATAGATAAGAATGATGAGTAAGGCAGTTGCCATGCTGTAGATAAGAGTGTAATGATGTATGTCGTGTTTGTTTAGTGGTTGTAATTTTTTGTTTTCTTCCCTTTTTAGGTTATCAATTTGTTGTGATAACTCTGTAAGACTATTATCGTCTTCATACTTAAGTAATTTTAATTGTTTCTTATTTGATAACTTTGGTGGGGGAGAGGAATTTAACAGACTTATATTGATTGGGGGAATAAATGAATTTTTCAGTATAGTATTTTCTGAATGTTGACCAAAAATTGTTAACTCTTTACTACGTAGGTAGCATTTTCCAGTGAATTCTATTAATCCTGTTCCCTTGAATTTATGGGATAGGGGATAGTTATTTAGTCGGTAAAAAGTTTGAGGTCGTTGTTATGGATAACTTTTGTTTGATTTCGTACTTTTATTTCAGTCGTTTCGTCGGAAATTATTCTACATACCTCATGGGGACCTTCCCAAAGTGAGGAGAATTTGTTTTTTCTCGTATGGTTTTTTATGAGAACTTTGTCTCCTACATTAAATTTCTTTTGTTTCGAATGTTCATCATAATATTTTTTTGACTTTTCTTTATTACCTATTAGAGTCTCCTTAGCGATATGAAATCCATGCTGTAGTCGGGACTTTAGTTCATTCACGTAATTTTCGTAGTTGTAAGTTACTTGCGGATTTCTTCCCAAAATGGTAGGAATCCTAGCTGGATAACCATACAATAACTCATGAGGCGTATAGCCAGTGCTGCTATGGGGAGTTGTGTTGAACACGAAAATAGCGTACGGAATCCATGTGTTCCATGAAAGAGGATCACGGTTAACGTAATGCCTCAGGTATTCAGCTAATGTTCGATGGCTACGTTCGAGAGCTCCATTAGTTTGAGGGTGGTATGGGGTAGTTTGAATTTTTTTGATTTTGAGAAGCTTGCAAACTTCTTTGAATAATTGACTGAGGAAGTTTGTGCCCTGATCCGTAAGGATTGCCTCAGGAAATCCGAAGCGACACAAAATCTTTTCGACAAATTCCCTAGCTACGGTAGAAGCTTCTGCATTTTGTAGAGGCATAGCCTCGGTAAATTTGGTGAGGTCGTCTTGGAATGTAAGGAGATACTTATGGTTCTCGTAACTAATAGGTAGTGGACCAACAATATCCAAGGCTATTCTCTCAAACGGAGTTGAACTTGTCGTGGTGATTTTCATGGGAATTCGTGGATTTTGTATAAGCTTGTTTGTTTGACAGGATTTACATTGGAGTATGTAGTTTTTTATGTCTGAGTTCATGGTTGGCCAAAAATATTTTTTTTTTTATTTTTTTCGTAGTTCTTGTTATACCTTGATGACCTCCGAGTGGGGAGTCGTGGAAATCATATAATACCGTTTTAATAGACTCGATATCATCCAAAAATATCTTTTCATTGGTAAAAATGTGAATGATTTTATTTTGTTTTTGAAAAATACCTGTAAGAAGTGTTTTAATTTTAATTTTTGATTCATTATCCATGCAGGGCAATGAGAATGCAATCGACTGTTCATTGATATTTAAGTTGCTAACCGAAGTGAGACATTTTTTTATTAGTTCCATATCTTTGTATGTTCTAATTGGGATAGGTAAAGTGATTATAAAAAATGTTTCTTTATTATGTGGGAATGTTGTGAGTTCTCCTATATCAGGTTTAATATAGTTTGGACATTTATTTTGTAGGTATTCCTCATCTGTTGATTCGATAATTGGAACTATTAATACTTTTATTTTAACTATTTTGTTTTCAAAGATTGATCCCTTATCTTCCAAAAGAGTGAATGTTGATAGGTGTTCTATACTATCTTCTCCGTTATCTTGCACAGTTTTGTGGTTATTCTGGTTTCTTGCTTGATTACGAGTTGTCACTAGGACTTTACTTTCATTGTCAAGCTTTACTCTACTGAGGGCGTCTGCAATAACATTGCATTTGCCTTGCTTGTGGATGATATTGAAGTCGTATTCTTCCATCAATATACGCCAACGTAATAATCTAGATGTGGGGTTCTTTTGCCCAATCAACCATAAGAGATTGTTGTGATCAGTATAAATGGTGAACTTTCGCCCATAAATATACGGTCGAAATTGTTTGAGAGCGTACACTATTGCTAGTAGCTCTTTTTCTGATGTGGTGTATCTGGTTTCTTGGTCATTTAGCGTGCGGCTTATAAAAGATATTGGCCTGTCTTGTCCAATTTGACCTTGGGAAAGAACTGCGCCTAATGCTAGATCGCTGGCGTCGGTAGTGACAATAAATTCTGCTGTGAAATCAGGGTAAGAGAGTATTGGAGGTTCTATAATTTTTTGTTTAAGATTTCTAAAAGATTCATCACAAAATGCATCCCATTTGAAAATAACATCTTTCCTTAAAAGTTTTGTCAATGGCTTGGCTAGATGAGCAAAGTTAGGAATAAATTTCCGATAATATCCTACGAAGCCTAGAAATGACTTAACATCTTTTGGTTTCTTAGGAATGGGAAAGGTTCTTACTGCCTTGATTTTTTCGGGATCGGGTTTGATTCCATCTTCCGAAATAATATGTCCTAAGTAAATTAATTCCTTTTTTAGAAAATTGCATTTATCTGGCTGGAGTTTTAGGTTATGTTCCCGTAGACGTTTTAATACAGTGATGAGTTTTCCATTGTGATTGTCAAGATCATACCCATAGATAACTATGTCATCTACGTAAACAAAACATTCTAGGCCTTGTAGACCCATAAGGACGTTATTCATAAGTCGTTGGAACGTAGCAGGGGCGTTTTTCAACCCAAAAGGCATACGATTATACTCGTAGTGGCCAAATGGTGTACTAAAAGCAGTTTTTTCTTTGTCGGAGTCTGCCACCAATATTTGGTGAAACCCTTTAGCTAAATCCAAGGTACTAAAATATTTTGCTTTACCTAATTGGTCGAAAATGTCTGTGATATTCGGCAGAGGATATGCATCTCCGATTGTTTGTTCGTTAAGTTTTCTAAAGTCTACAACAACTCTCCATCTCTTTTCACCAGAAATGCCAGACTTTTTCGGAACTAAAAGAAGAGGTGAATTCCAAGGACTAAAACTAGGTCTGATTATTGAATCATTCAACATTTCTTTCACTTGCTGGTGAATTTCATTTTTCTGACTCTCGGGGAGTCTATAAGGTTTCAGAAATAATGGGGGATTAGTGTTATTTGTTATTATTTTGTGTTGTATTGTATTCGTGTGGGTGAGGTGGTCGCCCTTTAAAAAGAACAGATCATTGAATTCTCTACAGATTTTTAGTATGGACTTTTGTTCTTCTCGATTACAGTGGTCTAATTCTATCACGGCTTCCAAGTCTGAAAGTCTTTCCTGTAAACGGTCTTGGTGACCATTAGGTGAAATAATATTATAATCGTTAAGGGTATCCCATTCTATATTTAAGTCATTATAGTTTAAAGTTTTCTCTTCATCCAAAATGTTCATTAAGAGTATTTTTATTCTGTTATTTTTAGGTGTTACTATTGATTCGCCCAGATATATTCCAGGGGTAATTTCCTTCTTTCTTATTATTATATCTTGTGAGTTTAAAAGTTTGTTCTCAAAAGGGATTTCTACCAATTTTTGACTACGTTGCTCAAGAGTAATGTTTATAATTTTCTTATTTTTTTCTTGCCCAGTCTTATTTTTTGCTGAGATGTCTTTTATCTCAGTCTTACTTTCTGCTGGTTTAAATGTATTTTCTGCTATGGTTTCTTTTACCATAGGCTTATTGTAAATTATTTTGCCTTTGACCTTCTTCGAATGAAGTTTTTTGCTAGCAACTTTATCGAAGTCTTTTTGTGGCGAATCTCCTGACCCGACCCGAAGGCAAGCGGTATCATTCAACGATTCCCATACCTTTTCTGTACTTCCTGCGTTGATGTCTGTAAGACACTGAGGGGAGTCAGAGTCAGTATTTTTAGACCCTTCCGTCGTGCAATCTTCTTGAAGGTTTGTTTTGGCTTTATTTTTGTATTTTTTCTTGAGCATAGTAGTTTGAGCTAAAATTTCAGATTTAGGTATGAAATGGATTTCTTGATTTGCTTCTGACACATAAGTTTTGTGATCAGGAATAGTACTCAGTACTTTCCCAAAACTATGCACCATAGCAGTAGAGTGGTTATCAATAAAAGGGAATATCTTTATAAAATTTTCATCGTAGTTAACTATACATGAATATTTCTTCAAAAAATCGTTACCGATGATGCCGTCAAAATCCATGTCAGTGCTTGTATCTAGAATATGAAAGGGGTGAGTAATTTTTATTTTATCTTCATCAGAACCGATCAATAGACTCTCATGGGCAATTCCAGTACTTATTACCTTATGGCCGCCCATGGTTGAAATTGTCATATTTGTTTTTTCGTTTTTCATGGGTTGGGTGGTAGGTTTTTTTATGATACTGATTTCTGCGCCAGTGTCGATAACGAGATTTCTATTTTGACCGTCTGTGAAGGGAATTCGGATGATTGTTAGGTCGTTATAGGGAAGCAGTTCGATGACTACGCTTGCCACTATTCTTGTGTTTGGTGGATTTCGGCTTGAATGTGTTGTCGGGATGGATAGCCGGTCTGATCGTCCCGACAGTTTTCGTTTCCCGTACCGTTGACAGAAAAATGGCTTTCGGGTAATACGTGGTGGAAATTCACCTGTCGCTTTTCGCCATTTTTATTCCTGTCATTATTTTGGGTACCTGTAAAGAGGTTCTGCCTGAAAGGATTTTGGGGGTTTATTTGGTTTGATTGTGAGTGTATTTTTCGCAGTCTACACTCACTTTCCGTGTGATAATTTTTCTTGCAATAGTTGCATTTAACTATTTCTGTTTTAGGAGTAATATTAGGTAGGGTCTTATTGCGGTAACAGGTTTGGGCAGAATGTCCCAAGATCCCGCAAATTTGACAGGTGGGTCGGGAAGAAAAGTTTGAGGGTGAGTTTTGCTGGGTTTGGGTTTTATTTCTGAAGGACGACATTTGTCTTTCCACTCTTGCAGCATGGTTTTCTGCAAACTCGATTGTTTTTTTTAGATTGGTTTCCCCATGGGCTTGAACCATTAACCTTAAATTATGGCTACTGAGGCCATCCTCAAAAGTTTGAAGAGCCAATTTTTCATTTTCTTCCACCAAATAGCTTCTGACGGATTCGTCGTTAGTATTAGCGAACGTCGCTGAGTTGAGGGAGGTTAAGAGTTGACAAACTTTGTCCCCGAATTCTTTGACCGACTCTCTAGCAGTTTGCCTAGCTAAGAGCAACTCATTTTGCGCGACGGTACGAGTTTTAGTTACTTTAAACTCATCCTCTAGTTTTGTAACCAGATCGCTCCATTTAGTGAATGAGTTGAACTGTATGAGTTCGAAAGCCGGACCTTGTAGCCTCGTTTTTACTATTTCGAGGAACGTACTATGTTCCTCTTTTTTACATGACGAGAACAGTATGTTCCCGCATGCGATAAATTTATTTAGGTCAGTGGGGTTACCGTTAAAAGTGGGAATGATATTGAAAATATCACTTATATTAATACGGAACTCCATTATATCGGATTCGGATTCAGAAAAAAAAGGTAGTTGAAAAAAAAGATCTAGTCTTTGTCGGTCTTGTCGTGTGGAGACAATTTTGGAAAAATTTTTTTATATATTTTTTTCTTAAGGGAGGGATAAGGCAGAAATATATATATATATACAAATTTCAAAAAAATAATTTCTTACTTTTAGGTTGTTGTTATTATTGCTGTTGTTTTGTGGTTGATGCCGCTGATGTTGTTATTATTGCTGTTATTGTTGTAGTCGATGCCGTTATTGTTGTTATTATTGCTCCAGATGCTGTGGTTGTTGTTGTTGTTGCTGCTGCTTATGTTGCCGTTGCAGTTGTTGTTCTTTGTTGCCAGGCAGGCTTCACGCCCTAAAGTTGAGGATTACGGCCTGGTCTTTTATCACTACCTACTGTCTGCCAAATGCTTAAGCTCTAAAGCTAGCAAGGTCTTACGCTCGTAGGATTTCTAACACTTTAATCACAAAAGCAAAAAAAAATTTTCACTTCACTTTTTAACGTTTTTTTCTGGTGTGTAGCCCCAGAACGCATCAAGAGAGAGGTCTCTTGTATTGGCAAGGCTAAATAACTATGGTAGGGGATTTTAAAGTATCCCACCGCTGCCACCATGAAATAACCCAAATACCCGTGCTTCCTGACTTTCAGGGAAGAGTGTATATGGGGAGAATTTAGTTTATTAAATAAAAGATAAAAATGATTAAAAAATGAAAGATTTATTAAAGTTTAAATGTTTTTTTTTTGTTGTTCTCGCAAGGCCCGCTGTCTCAATGCGTAGGCTGCAACCTTCGAGTTTAATGTGTGGCTAAATTCTGGTTTTCCCTAATCATCCTTTGCTTATTTATACTGATTTAAAAGAACCAATTTCCATCCCCACCATTCAACCACTTGATAATGAAATTCGGCATTTCCATATGAAAATGCATTCTTACGCAACCTCATATGAAAAGAGCATTTTCATCATAATTCCCAACATCCGTTGCCAACATGCATTGACACCAAATCAATATTGCATTATTATTATTGCCTAAGAGTTCAATGGATCATATTTCATTTATACTGGCCCAATACAAAACATATCCAATAGATACACGTATCCATTGTAGTTCCAGATACACACAGTCAATATAGTGACCTAGTGTATTGAAGTGCCATATGATGTCCATAGAACCCAAAAACAATGCATGTGCATAATTGTCATTCTTACTTTGCCTTACTTTTGGAACCTTCGTTCGTACCGGCTCATGTTATAGTCGTAGCTATAGTTATGACACAGAGCTGGCGACAATTAATTAATTGCCGTGGTGTTAGGTTTCACCAAGTGGGCTCTCGAAGATGACACATTAATGTGCCGCAGTGTTGTGGATCGGTTGCGCGAATTACAAAGAAAGATGATACCGTACAAGATCGTGTGTGGTATCTTGGGAATGGAAATGAATATTTATATGATATAAGGCTGTCAGAGTGGTCGCATGTAGTGGATCACTACACTAGTCTTGAACGTATAGGTCCACAAGAAACGACAAACAGTAACCTTGAGTTAGAACACTTAGTTAATGAATTTAGCGGGGCTATAAATGAGGCTTACGAACTCAGTTGTCCCCTTAAACCCATTAAAAGGCAGAAGGATGCTCCATGGTGGAACAATAATCTGTCAAAACTAAGATCCAAGGTAAGAAAGCTCTTCAATAAAGCAAAGAGTACTGGAGAGTGGCATAACTACTCTGCAGAGTTGACCAAATATAACGGAGAAATAAGGAGAGCTAAGAGAAATAGTTTTGCTAATTTCTGTGAGGGCATTTCGTCGACACCTGCAGCAGCAAGATTACACAAGGCTCTAGCCAAAGATAACACATTAACCTCTTTGGCACTTCGTTATGCCGATGGTAGCTTCACTGAAAACGAGGAGCAAAGGTCAACCCTACTGCTAAATACTCATTTTCCAGGCAGCTTACCAATGGTAGGAAATATGATAGAGGGAATACCTCTAAGGCCTAACCGGGAAGACTGGAAGATAGCTTCGACTATCTGTTCAGGCAATAGGATTGAATGGGCGTTAAGTACCTTTCAACCTTTCAAATCACCGGGCGTAGATGGCATCTTTCCTGCGCTCTTGCAGAAAGGTAAAGAGGAACTGATGCCCTATCTTATTAGACTGCTTCGAAGTAGTATTGCACTTGGGTACATACCAAGTCTATGGAGAAGAGCAAAGGTAATTTTCATCCCCAAAGTGGGGAAAAAAGATACCACACATCCTAAGTCATTCAGGCCAATAAGCCTAACATCCTTCTTACTGAAAACTTTGGAAAAGGTAATTGATAACTTCATTAGATCGGAAGTATTAGTAAACATGCCCCTAAATCACCGTCAGCATGCTTACAGAGCGGGTAGATCCACAGAAACCGCTCTGTACGAACTAACTAATATAATACAGAGAGCTTTAGATACTAAAGAAACGGCATTATGCGCCTTCCTTGATATTGAGGGGGCCTTTGACAACACCTCTCACGAAGCAGTTCATTTGGCTCTAGAAAGGAAGAGAGTTCCTAGCACTATAGTCAGATGGATAAATAATATGCTTAGTACAAGAACGGCGGAAGCATACGCAGGACTAAACGTCCAGAAAGTCATCACAACAAGAGGCTGTCCGCAGGGAGGGGTATTATCACCCTTGCTGTGGAGTCTTGTAGTTGACGAATTACTAGAAAGTCTAACCTCCCAAGGGATTCGATGTATTGGCTTTGCTGATGACATCGTTATAATGGCACTGGGGAAGTACGAAGAAACTCTCTGTGATATAGTCCAGAGAGGGCTGTCTATAACCAAGAAATGGTGTATATCTGTGGGACTTAACATCAACCCTACCAAAACAACGATAGTACCATTTACCAGGAAAAGACTTTTACCTCGCATGAAACCCATTCGGTTGGCGGGAGATGTAATCGACACCCAGAGGGAGGTCAAATATTTAGGAGTTACACTAGATAGCAAACTCCTCTGGAACAAGCATGTCGAAATAACTGTCGGGAAAGCCACAAAGTCCCTTATGATATGCAAGAGACTTGCAGGTAAATCATGGGGCTGCAAACCAAACATCATAAGATGGATGTACACCATGATGGTAAGACCCATCATTACCTATGGGGCAATTGCATGGCATAAAAGAACCGAACTAAACACAACTAGGAAATCACTAGACAAATTGCAAAGGCTTGCATGTATATGCATAACAGGAGCAATGAGAACATGCCCTACAGCAGCGATGGAAACCATCCTTCATCTGACGCCACTACACGTGGTCATTGAAAATGCTGCTAAGGGAGCCATAATGAGATTTGCCAAGGAGGGTACTGGGACGGGTAAAATTATTGGAAACAGGGAAAAAGATTCGATAATCCGGTCCGCAGTAACAAACCTCATTGACATCCCAAGAGATGGTATGATCAAAAGATATAACTTCGAGAAACATTTCAAAACGGAGTTAAGTTGCAAAAAAGACTGGCTAGGCGAAACAATAAACTATAGTCTTAAAGAACATACCATCAAATGGTACACTGATGGATCGAGGACGGCTGAAGGGACTGGTGCTGGAGTTTTTGGGCCTAGAACTAAACTCTCCTTACCGATGGGACAGTCCACTAGCATATTCCAGGCAGAAGTAAATGCCATAGGCATATGTGCTGGAAGAAACCTCGATAGGAAATACAAAAACCAAAACACTGCCATCATGTCAGACAGTCAGGCTGCACTAAAAGCACTAAGCTCCTACGCCATCAGCTCCAAACTTGTTTGGGAAAGCGTGACTAAGCTTAATAAACTGGGCAAGAATAACACTGTCACGCTTCATTGGGTACCAGGCCACGTTGGTGTCCAGGGCAACGAAGTGGCAGACTCCTTAGCAAAAATAGGTGCATCGACACCCCTTACAGGGCCAGAGCCCTACTGCGGAATAGGAGAAAACGTGATCAAAAACAAAATCAAAACAGAAGAGGAGACAAAAAGATCGAAGATCTGGAAAGAACTCCCTAAGCTAAGACAGGCAAAACTCCTACTCGGGGACTACAACCGAGAGCGTTTCCTAACCTGCATTAGCTTAAGTAGGAACAACCTAAGGAAAATTACAGGGATTCTCACAGGCCACTGTAGGTTGAGAAGACACCTCAACATCCTTGGACTGGTGAACAGCGCGACTTGCAGATTTTGCAACACTCACGAAGAGACACCTGACCACATACTGGGGAAATGTGATGCACTCGTGCATCAAAGGCACAGGTATCTGGGCAAGCACCACATAAAAGAGAGTGAATTATCATCCCTTAAAATACTCCAAATACTTCGATTCCTCAGGGGGGCAGATTTGGAGGAAGAACTGTAATAATGAGCCAACCTCATCCAGTTCTTGATGGGGGACACAATAGATCTTTAGGTCGCAGTGCTTTTTATACCCCAATTATTCATTCATTCATTCATCTTTTGTCGCTTGAGAATGATTTAAAATCAAACAGCAAGCATTTTTGGAATTTCATAAGCTCGAAGCGAAAGTCTAATGGAATACCTAGTCGTATGAATTATCTCGACACCACTACTAGTGAGATACCAAAAATATGCAATTTATTCGCTAATTATTTTCAATCTGTGTATTCTTTAGATGCTCCTTCTATCCAAGAGATGGCTTTTGTAAATAGAATTGTAGACATCGGCTCGGTTAACCTTAGTCGTTTAGAAATTGAAGGGGCTCTACCTGGATTAGATACTAATAAAGGTGAAGGACCCGATGGGATTCCTGCTAGTCTTTTAAGAAATTGTGCAATTGCCTTAGCTAAACCACTTTCGATAATTTTTAATCTTTCACTTGCCGAAGGCAAATTTTTGGATACCTGGAAAATCTCATTTTTGTCTCCAATTTTTAAATCGGGATCGAGGCAGGAAATCAGTAATTATAGACCAATATTTAAAATTTCTGCCTTACCAAAATTATTCGAGAAACTAGTTTGTAACAAACTTTCAGGTTTATTTCGTAGCCACATATCAGTTTTTCAACATTGTTTTATGTCAGGTAGGTCAACCGTGACAAACTTAGGTTTAACTACTCATGATATAATATCTAATATGGAAAAGATGTGCCAAACTGATATTATTTTCACTGACTTTGCGAAAGCATTCGATAGAATAAATCATAAAGTCTCGTTCTCATATAACATCACTGTTTCATCAGGGGTTCCACAAGGAAGACATTTAGGGACATTACTTTTTGTGTTGTTTGTAAATGACATTCCTAATATTTTTAATGATTCAAGTTGCCTCCTTTTTGCGGATGACCTCAAACTTTATCGTAAAATAAGCTGTGAATCTGATTGTTTTCTTCTTTTGAAAAATCTAGCAAGATTAGATGATTGGTGTCAACAGAATCAACTTCTACTTAATATTTCGAAGTGTCAAGTCTTGTCGTGCTTCAGGAATTACAACCCAATTTTGTTTGATTATAGTATCAATCACATTAAGTTAGAAAGAGTGAGAAAAAAGAAAGACATAGGAGTTATCTTAGATACCAACTTGTCATTTTTACCTCACTATTACTATATGAATAACAAAGCCAATCAAATGCTTGGTTTTATCAAAAGAAACACTAGAGAATTCTCTGATCCATATTCCTTAAAATCACTATTCAATTCTTTAGTAAGGTCGATTCTGGAGTATTGCAGCATAGTCTGGAATCCTTATTATAATAATTCAAGGGATAGAAAATAGAATCGAGAGAGTTCAAAAGAATTTCACTAGATATGCCTTCTTCAAGTTAAAATGGAAGATTCCAAGACCGTCTTATAGTATTCGGTGTTTGCTGTTTGGAATACAATCTCTTCAAGATCGTAGAGTATACTTTTCAGTGATGTTTATTAGAGACATCATAACTTATCATATTAATTGTCCTCCGCTACTATCATTATTAACTGGGGGAAATGCTCCATCCAGAACAACACGCTGTCAATTTTTAATTTATGAACAGTTTCATCGTAGCAATTATGCTCGAAATGAACCTATTTCCCGTTGCATCAGGGAGGCAAATTTAATTTGTAACAGGGTTGATTTTTTTTCCAATTGTTCAAGAGACATTTTTAAATCAAATGTATTAAATAATATTTGAATAAATTGTTCCTAATTGTAATTATACATGCCTATTTAATGTAAGACAATAGAATATTTTATTTTTTATACTTAAGATGTATTATAAACATTCGTATAGTTCCCATCAACAATAAAATTATGTACTTTTTATCATAGTCTAATAGATTAAATGTAATCTAATTGATGTAAATAAAAAAAAATAAATTGCCTTTTTAGGAAATTCGATATTTCAAAAACGGGTCAATGATGTTTTGTGTATGAAATCTTTATAACTATTATCCACTTGATATTGTAGAGCAAGTTTGGCATTATATTTTATCGTCCTTAAAGACGCGTGCTTAACTAAATGTCGATATAACGAAAATTAGAGGCGCCATTGGTGGTGGTATATTTACAAAATATAACATAGTGATAAATTCATCGAAACTGTTTTTTGAATTGACTTCTAACACCAAGTTGAGTGTTCATTTTTAAACAAAAAATATTTCCTGTTCCATCCTTTGTCTTCATTGTAGGAATTCGAATTCGAAGTTTAATAAAAACAAATTGCACCCGCGGGCAATAAAAGACTTAGTTAATAAAACTACTAAGCTTTCCAACTTCAAAAGAATATCATCCTCTCTATTGTCTCTTTAGCAAACGATGTAGATGCACTTTCTTCTGTCAGTCAGCTCTTCAATATTACCTGCCTTCTACAAAAATTTACCTGGTTGAAGCTTCATCCAACAAAACAAATCCTTCCTTCAGCCTTTTAACTTCATATATATAATATCCTTAGATGGAGAATAAAAATTTACAGTCGTCCTTATTCTCGGGTACCTTTACCTATATTCAAAATAAAATTGTACACAAAAGAAACACACACAATCAAAATAAAAATAGCGAGACCATGCTATCATTACATAGCCCAATTGTGTTATGTTCTGCTGGTGAATCTTCAAGGTATTGCTGCCTTCAATCGCTCGCTTTGTTATTCTGATGTACCGTGGAAAAGGATGAATAATGCAAACGATTCCATGCATTCACTTAATTAAATTTAAGGACTCTAGTGCATCATTCCTCGATGCCTCCTTCTTTCGACTTCTTAGTAGGTAAACTAGTATTATGTCTTTGCGAGTGCTGAGAGAGTGTTTGACGCGATTCCCATTTCCCAACCCGCAGAACTGCTAAAAGGATTTGTGTGTGTATTGTACAGTCTTGAAGCCAACCATCCGTATTCCTCTCCTATAGCAACTTTCAAGGAGAAAAAGGTTTGTGTAGTGTTTTTTTGCGGCTTAAAGTTTGCATAAGACAGAACTGGGAAGAGATAGAACAAAATCTTAAAAATGGAAAAGAAAAGTGCGGGCGGTGGCAGTAGAAAATGCAAAAAGAGATTTTGACGGCAGCAGCCGAATGAAACTAATTATAATTGCAATTTGATTTGACAATTTGCTTGTAAAAGGATAACGTCGAGATTAACGAGAGAGCACAATGCAAGCTTTGTAATTCGCAAGCAAGTTAAGAACGTTTATAAAAGCTTGAGGTGATATTTTCATGGCAACAGAAGAAAATTGTACTTTAGAATTCGATAAGAAAGAAAATCAGAAAATTATTCAATTCAGGGCTTTGAAAATGTACACAAAGGATAAATAAAATAGTTAATGATAACTCGTTGAAAGAATGCCACAATATGCCGAATAAAATTATTTTTTCTTAATCCCAAAATCAAAAACCCTTAGAACTAAAAGCTTTTCGGAGGATAATATGTATATATCTCGAGTTTCAAAAAATATCTCACACATCAAAATAATGAATCAATAAATACAATCTAGAACCACGTATCAGTATGAGAAGTCCAACTTCTGGAGCGACATAATTACGAAACCTTAGGCATCTGCAGGGCCGGACAAGCTATACGTGCAAGCTGTGCAAATGCGCAGGTCGCTGGACCCAAGGGGCGCCTTGGGCAAGCGTTAAAAAGCCACTACTTCATAATCACTATCTACCTTCTTTTTTTAAGTCTTATTTCTTTTTATAGCTCATACCAATGTTCATATTCACTTTATAACTAACAGCTTATTCCGAATTTAGAGACAGATATATATATACATATACTAGATGACCCGGTGAGCTTCGTATCACCTACAAATATTTTTAAAAAATATTGTCAAAACCTAATGCAGAATTTGTATCTGTATTAAATGGAACATAGTTATACTTAATCAATTTAAGGCTTTCTGATGTACTATATTTTTTGACTTTTCTTGTGGTGCGTAAATATGTAAGGATGATGGTTTTCAACGACTGGCCTTCCGATTTATTTATGGTCATCGTGAAGGCCTAACAGATGCTTAAAATCGAATGGCAAATCCGTTGGAATCATCGGTATACAGGATCAAGACATCCTCTCCTTTGTACTTTCCCTTGATGATCTTGGCCTCGATTACGTTATTCTTTAGCTTTTTTACAGCCGCAGTCTCGTTCCATTGCATAGTCGAGGTTGATTAACGTTACGCAGAATAATCACAACTGATCCTAGTTTTATTTGTAAATTGTGAGAAAATACTACGGTAGTCCAGGCAAATCCAGGGAATTTAAGAACTCTGTGGGATAGTTGACTATGTCATCCTAGTTTGTAATTGTGTCAACTGATTTGTAAGAAAACAACTCTCCGGAAGAAAATTCTGAATGGTTGCTTCGAGATCATCGACATCTTTGTTTTTGGCCTCACTCAGCCAATTATAGTTTCTGAACTGTTGTTCTACATAATGTCCATAAAAACACTTTGAATAAGCTCCTCTTTTGAGTCGACGAAGTGACAAAAATCCGTGAGTAGTGTATTAATCCGGTCGAGGTGTCAACTGCGACATCTCCATTTGCAATATCTAATAACTGCTTCGAAAACATAACCGCAGTTTGATGTTGTTGCTAAAACACTCGCAAGTTAGTTGTTAATTGGAGTGTCTTTACATGCCACAACAGAATCATGGCTCCACCAAAAATGTTTTGGTTGTCACGAAGATCTTTTAACGTTCTGTCCAGTGCCTCCAGTGACCTATTGTGGGCCATCGTACATTCATCCCAAACGATCTGATCTTTGCCAACAGCAATAAAATTAATAATGTTTTTCCAGTCTCCCCGGGAGCAGCAAGGAAGTAAATTCCAACAGACTCACTGTATATATTTTCCATCAAAGTATCATACCCAATTCTTTGTTGTTCATTCAATTGCGGAACATTTGAACGAACTGATTCGGCTAATTCTTCAGTATAGTATTGTTGTTCTCTTTGCAACTCGCGGTTAAATGCATCGCGCATAGGAAGATTGGGTGCTGTCATGCCCAAACACAACAAAACTTTATTTACCATCAATATACACATATCTTCTATCATGATCAATTTCTCATTGTAAATTTCTGCAGTAATTTGTAGTGTAAAGACATCAAATGTTTCACACCTAGGAACATTTTGTATTGGAAAATTTAATTGTCGTAGTATTTTCTGTTACTTATTATTTATGTTTCTCACCGTTTAAACCTTCCCTGATATTCCACAAATATTTCAAGACCAAAATTAGCAAAATCGGTCCAGCCATTCTCAAGTTTTAGCGAGACAAACGAACAGCAATTGATTTTATATATATATATTTAATATTTGACACTGCGATGGTAGCGCCGTATGTCGGATCCAATGTAAAACATTCCAAAATCAACAACTACTAATAAATTAAAAATAGATATCTACTATGCCACACTCCAACAGTAAAAAAACTACAAAACACAAAATCTTTAAAAAGTGCACGATTTTGTTCTCTTAATAATACCTACCATCATATTTGCTATTTTTGTCTTTATCAAACTGTTGACTTTATTCTTCACACTCACCATCGCGTGTATGGGTGAAGGCATTTATTTTATTTTCATAACCCTCCCCTATGCAGTGTAACATAAAAACAAAACTTCAACAGGAAATACAAACAATTAACAGCTTGCATGTTGATAACATGCGCCCGATGTCAGTTCTTCTATATGAAATCGAAGTCAGCAATGTTACTCAAACAGAAATTCTATGGTAAAAAAATCATACTCATTGACATAACAGTGCGCAAAATTAAAAGTTGCGTCTATGAATTTAAACTCTTCCGTTTGAGTATTTTTTGTACTATGGTTTAGTTTGACAATGGCCTCTCTTTATGAGTGAAATTTTATCACCGTCATGTCGTGTGGCTCGTGTGTCGAGATGAGACAAAGGGTTGAAATAATGAGTGATGATGATGCGATGACTAATGTTGAGGTTTGTCGTTAATGAGTGAATCTGTTTTATTCAATTTTTCCTTTTCTCTAATTTTTGTTCTTGCCAGTTATTGTTTACATTAAAAAAAGGGATATTTTGACTAATCTCATTACTTTCTTTTGTCTATTGTGGTAAAAAAACTCAAAACAAAAAAAAGGATAGGGAATCTTAATTGAGAATAAAACTTGCTACGATCCTATTTCAGTAGTGTATATGTATAAAGTTATGAAAATGGTTCAAACATGAAAGGAAAAGAGGCTGGTGTTCAAAACAAAATTAAGATTCTTGAACCAAGAGCTTATTTCGTTCAGACTGATTGCATTCCCTTTGGTTGTTGTTGGTTGTTAATGATTCAGCTTGCTGTTCGTTGGAAGCTGTTAAGTTTTTTGACATTGCTCAATGCCTATAAAACTTTGTATCAGGTTCAACAATGCGTTTGGACATATATAAACAACATTTCACTGGTTTGACCTTGTAATCCCTTTCTGAAACCAGATATGAGTAGATTAAATGCTTTAAAACCATTAAAAAATATCTTAAGAGGTATAATATGAAGCTCTTATTGAAATATCTGAGGCTGGAAACGTTAAGAATAGAAACACTGCAGAGTCATTAGGAAGTAAAATTTTAGTTTCAAGTTTATATGTTGCATATTAATCTAGTTTAATATTTTAGAAAAAAATAATATAACGAGTAAGTATTTACAAAGTCCGTCTGTTAATTTATCTAACAGCGTTCTAATTTTGGAAGCTGATAAGAACTCTTTAGTGGAAATGCGATCAGAAGAACAATTCACTAACATTCAATCAGCTGAAGCCATAGCTCTAAATCTAGAAATACCATCACAGTTTCTTCAAATAGCGTAGTTTTTCGAAACTAAAATTAATACAAAACTACTTCATGACCCCAATGACTCAAGAAAGAGAAGTTGACTTGTCAATCATGGCTATAGAGAAAGAACTTGTCAAGTCATTAGATTATGATGATCTGGTAACTGAGTTTGCTAAAACAGAAGCCAGAAACGTTAATCTATTGCAGTAAATTCGGTTCCATTTATTTTTATTAAAATAATAATTTTATTATTATTTCCTACACTGAATAAATATGTAAATATGAATATAAAACTTTTCATTCAACAATAATTAATGAGTTTATTATTTATTTGTATGTTGTTATGTTTTTGAACTAGTTTTTAAATATTTTTTACTTAAAAAAATATTTTTTTTAGTTCCTAAATTTTTGTGATATATTTTTTGACTTTCATCATCATCATCATCATCGGCTCGACAACCGGGTTCCGTTCCTGGCCTCTTTCAACAAGTCTCTCCACCTATCCCGGTCTCTAGCCGACGCCATCCAGTTGCGCACCCCAAGGCTTCGGGCGTCCTGGTCTACGCCATCTCTCCAGCGCAAGCATGGTCTACCACGCTGTCGTCTACCATAGAATGTACCACAAAGAACTTTCCGAGCAGGTTCCTCTTCGCTCATGTGAGCTAGGTGGCCTGCCCACCGGAGTCTACCGAGCTTAATTTTTGTCACGATATCTGCTTCTAGGTAGATTGCGTACAATTCATGATTGTGCCGTCTCCGGAATCGTCCTTCCTCACATATGGGGCCAACAATTCTCCTTAAGACTTTTCTCTCGAACGCAGCTAAGAGCTCGGAGTGCCTTTTGCTAAGCACCCAAGTCTCGGATCCATATGTGAGTACTGGCAGGACCATGGTCCTGTACAGCAGCAGTTTTAAAGTTATGGTGAGATTTCTGGATTTGAAGAGCTTTGACAGACTGTAGTAGGCTCTGTTGGATTTGAGAAGCCGCCCGCGTATTTCTTCTTCTATATTGTTATCGGCTGCTACTATTGATCCAAGGTATTTAAAGGATTGCACCACTTCAAATTCGTGCTCCGCAACCTTGATTGTTTGACCAACTGTTCCTCTCGCATTCGACGCCACCATGTACTTTGTTTTACCTTCACTAACGTGCAGCCCCAAATTTTGTGCCGCCTGCTCGATCTGGATGAAGGAATCTTGTACAGCTTGTTCGGTTCTTCCGGTGATATCAATGTCGTCTGCGTAAGCCAGTAACTGGCTGGACCTGTTGACGATGGTCCCTCTTGTTGCCGTGCCAGAGTCACGGATTGCTTTCTCCAACGCCAGGTTGAAGAGGAGGCAGGCCAAACCGTCCCATTGTCGGAGTCCATTAAAGATTTTGATTGGTCTGGATAGCAATCCGGCTATTTTTACTTGGCTTGTTACGTTGCGTTGGTCATGGTCAACCTACATAGTCGTGTCAATTTATTTGGGATGCCGAATTCTCTCATGGCTTTGTAAAGTTCTACCCTGGCTATGCTATCATAGGCGGCCTTAAAGTCTATAAACAGATGGTATGTTGGGATGTTAAATTCTAGACATTTTTCCATCGCCTGCCTAAGGGTAAAGATCTGATCAGTTGTTGATTTGCCTGGAATGAAACCACACTGATATTGTACGATGACGGTTTTAGCGTATGGGGTTATCCGGTCTTGTAGGATAGAGGAGAGTATCTTATAGGCGGTACTCAACAACGTGATACCTCTATAATTGCTGCACGTTGTGACATCTCCCTTCTTATGTATGGGGCATATTAAACCTTTTCGCCAGTCTTCTGGCATTTCTTCCTGCTCCCATACGTGTACTATAATATCATGAATTGCTTGACGTAAGGCTGGCCCGCCGTGATGGAATAATTCGGCTGGTATGCCATCGGCTCCCGGGGATTTGTTCTGTTTAAGCCGGCCTATAGCCTTCTCAACCTCTTCTATGCTTGGTGGCGGCAACATAGGGTATTCTTCTTGAAGTAGTGGAGCCTCCACTTCTGCAGTAAGCTGACCATTTAGCAATTCATTGAAGCACACTTCCCATCGCTCCAGTATGCTTTCAGGATCGGTGATCAGATTTCGCTCTCCGTCCTTGCAGTATGTGCAGCGTGGTGTGTACTGCGTCATGTTTCGGACGGATTGGTAGAACTTCCGCGCCTGGTGCGGACCTCGCTCTCGGCTGTTTTCTATTTCACAGATTAGGTTCTTCTCCCAGGCTGATTTCTTTTGTCTGTGAAGCCGTTTTTCTGTTCTTCTGAGCTCTTTATATTCCTCTTCGCGTGCCCGCGTTCTATGAGATTGTTGCATTGCTCGGTACGCAACATTCTTACGTTCAGTCGCTAGCTTGCATTCATCATCAAACCAGTCGTTCCGATTTTTACGACTGCTGCCTAAGATGGAGTTGGCAGTACTAATGACAATATTCTTAAGGCGTGTCCACTTCTCATTTACGCCCAGCATACTGGCTCCAGGACTTACTCTCCCTAAATCAAGTGATTCTAGGGCGAGTCCTAACGCATTACCAAAGGTGTTACTGGTGTTTTCATTGCGCAGGGCAGCCGTGTTGATTCGAACCTGATCGGCGGATGCAATGCGTCTTCGCAAGGCAATCCGCCCTCGAAAAACCATACCAACAAGATAGTGATCCGAGTCGATATTGGCACCTCGGTACGTTCGTACCGTCATCAAGTTCGAGTAGTGGCGACGGTGTATCAACACGTGGTCTATTTGGTTACGAGTGACTCCATCAGGTGATACCCAGGTGGCTTTGTAGATATCTTTACGCGGGAACCTGGTACTCGCAACGACCATGTTTTTCGATGCTGCCAATTCTAAGACTCGAAGTCCATTGTCATTAGTGTTCTCATGCAAACTATGGGTGCCTGCGTAATGCCTGAATACCGGCTCCCGACCTATTTTTGCGTTCAAATCCCCAAGGATGATTTTAACATCATACCTTGGACAGGCATTGAGGGCCCTCTCGACTTGTTCGTAGTAAGTCTCTTTTTCTTCGTCTGAGGACTCCTCCGTAGGTCCGTGAACGTTAATGAGGCTGATGTTCGGAAATTTGCCTCGCACGCGAAGTGTGCATAGCCTTTCGCTTATAGCGTTAAAGCCGATGATAGTAGACTTCATTTTTTCGCTGACTAGGAAGCCTACCCCGAGCACATGGTGTTTTGTATGACAGCTGTAGTATATGTCATATTCTTTCTTCTGTAAAACACCATTCCCTGTCCATCTGATTTCTTGAAGAGCTGTTATGTCAGCTTTATATTTTGACAGGGCATCGGCTAGCTGCTGAGCAGCTCGAGCTCTATAGAGCGATCGTACGTTCCATAAGAAAATTCGTAAATCGTTTTTCCGTTTTCGTTGCGTTGGTTGTCGTCGTGTGATCAGTCCGTTTCCGAGGCTTGTTGTCGGTCTCGTAATTCTTTAGTTTTACGGGACAGGGAATTAACCTGTCGCCAACCTGAGGAACCAGTCTGATCATATTAGCCAAACCTTTTTAACTTCCCATAGGGAGTTATTGTAATCGGTCCGATTTGTCAAATTGGAATTTTTGACATTTCTCGACGTTTCAAGGTCTCTAGAGGCTATATCCATCATTTTTAGAGAGATGTCTGTGTGTGTGTGTGTACGTACGTTCGTACGTTCGTACGTTCGTACGTTCGTACGTTCGTACGTTCGTACGTTCGTACGTTCGTACGTTCGTACGTCCGTACGTTCTTGTACCATTTTTCGTCGTCGATATCTCAAAAACGAGTAAAGATATCGGCTTCAAATAAATTTTGTTTAATAGATAATAACTTCAAAAGAGGCTGAAAGGGCGTTTATTAAAATTCAGTGAGTAGTTTTTTCACTATAACGGTTTAAAAAAAAAGTAAAAATTTTGGTTAGATTCAAATATCTCACGAAAAAATAATGCTATTCACTTCAAATAAAATTTAATGTACTCATTATAAGGTCATACAGATTTGGTATGAATTTGGAAAAAAATGAACATACCGTTATTTTTTTAAATAAAAAAAACTGAAAAAAAAAATTTCATAACCCAGATATTCTAAGAACGGAAAACAATTTGAAACTCAAAATAATTTTATTTTACGAAAAATAATGTGTTTGACAACTGGTGAAAATTTCAAAAAAAATCAGTTTACAGTTTTTTTACAAAAAATAAAAAACTATATAAAATTCTATTGAAAATTGGTAAAAATTGTTTTTCGACTCAAATTTCTCAAGAACTAGTAGTGATATTGGCTTCTAATTTAGTTTATTTTATACATAGTATAATTTTGTACAATTGGTTAAATGTTGACAAATATTGAATTGATAGTTTTTTTTTTTTTTTAATAAAAAAACTATTAAAAATTCTAGTTAAAACTATAGTTAAAATTGTATTTCAAGTCGAATTTCTTGGGAATGAACACCGATAGTGCCTTCTAAAGTATGTTGTTTTATACATCGATACCTAAGCGACATTTCTAAAATTGTTCAGGAAACGAAAAAAACGAAGAAAGTTCGTTGGCGAAACCCAGGCCAAAACGTGGCCCTTAACATTATTATATTTCCTCATCAAAAAGTCATTTTCGAAAAAAGTGCCGCTTAGTACATTCTTACGGGAAGGTATCGACATAATACAATTATTAACATATGGTTAAATTTTGACAAGTATCGAATTGACAGTTTTAACAAAAATATAAAAAAATCTACTAAAACGTGGTAATATTTGTTTTTCGACTAGAATATCTTTAGAACGAGCAATGATATTGACTTTGCCATTATTTAATTTTATACATAATACAATTTCTAGCAAATTGTTTATATTTGACATATATCTAGTTTAAGAGCGGATATATTTTGTAAGTACCCTTCCATCAATAACCAAACCATATCTTTTATATTTGAATATTTCGTTTTTAAATTTTTTTCACTTAAAATGTTTGGAACCGAAATAATAAAGACCACTAATGGGAAGTTATCAGTGTGGGTCGCACCCAGCCTCTTTTTTAAAAGGCTTGTTTCTAGCGGCCGCCGAGGAGAGGCTATGATCACACTTCCACCAGTTCCGAATAGTTACGGCACGTGCATGTTTTCGTATGCTACATGTTGTTCCCCCTATTCGTCTGATGGCTGACCGCCTTTTTTGACTTTAGTTTACAAATATTTTTGTATTCTTTAGTTACTATTATTTGTGTGATATATTTTTGATTTCTTAGTTTATAATAAAAATCATATTCATTTTAACTAGATATAAGTATTATCTGGGAATAGGCCTCTTGGGAATACCTCGTTAAACAAAACGCATTGCAAAGGGTACCCCTTGGGTAATGAGGAAATGATAATTCTTCCGCCAATCACCACAAATGAGGGGCGCCACTGATGAAGCTTGCGCAGGGCTCTAATTTAGCTCGGGCCGGTCCTGGGCAACTGCATGGGTATGCTACTCGTTGCTATTTTATTCACTTCGCCAATTAAACTTTTCGGTAAAAAATAACGCACAAACTTTAATAGAATAGGGATAGGTTAATGTTATGAGCGTAAAATGTTCTTGCAAATGTTCACATGTAGAACCAAAATATCTCAGTCATATTAGTCTATTCCTTCTAAAATCTATTGAGCGACTGATTGATTGATATCCACTTAAGAACAAGCATTGACACTAGACTTTAATCTACGGCTCAGCACGCGTAATGTAAAGTGAAATCCGTGGAAACAACTCTTCATAGACTGATAACAACCATCGAATACTCTCTCCATCATAAAAAGTATACCATGGTTGCCTTTCTGGATATTAAACAACGTCTATACATCTGCACTCGCGTCTGTAGTCTTATGCCTGAATTAAGAAGGTTCGCTTTGAGAATTAATCAATCAAATACTGCAAAAAAAAAATACTGTCATGTCAGTAGAGGGAAGCCGCAAGGCAGTGCTCTATCTCCCCTTCTTTGGAAAACTTGGTATCGAATGAGCTATTGATATTGAGATATCTTGAAGTGGAGAGTTACAGAGAGATTGTCTAAGCAGATGATATTGCTATTGCCGTATCAGGAAAACATCCTAAAAGATCTCTCACAATATGCTTTAAGTAAGCTAACAAACAAACTGTGCGTATCTCTGCACCATAGACAAGGACCGGGATGATGAGAGTTTTATCAGACCAAAAACATAAATGTTAAAAAAAGAGCCAAGTTCTTCTATACAAAAACCTTTATCTAACAAGTCAGCCGTGAAAAGTGCTGAGATCTAAAAGTACACCAAGTTCTTACTTCATGAAGGTTTAATACCGAATATTTAAAGTAGAATAATATTGAAACAGCTACAATGTACGAGTAATAGAGAAATTTTATTATTTAATGATTACTAACTAAAATTTGATGGGCTTACTTGGCAAGTTTTTAAAACTTTTCAAATTGGACATAAAAAAAAACTTGCTTTTATTTTTGGTCCTTTATATGCAATTTGAGCCCTACCGTTCTACCAAATTTCATTGTTCTACTGCAATCGGAAGTGTGCCATATAATTTACATCAGTTCTGAGGAAGTGGGCGGATACCACGCCCCTGAATGAAAAACTTCAAATTTTATATTTTTTTCTTTGCATGCAATTTTAGTCCTACCACTTTAATAAATTTCATCGTTTTACAGCAGTCGAAGGTGCTCCATTCAACCAACACTATACCAACCACGCCCCCTGAATGGAAAACATCAATTTTTATTTTTGGTCCTTTATATGTAATTTAAGCCCTACCGTTCTACCAAATTTCATCGGTTTACAGCAGTCGGAAGTGCTCCATTCAACCAACACCAATTCGGAGAAAGTGGGCGGATACCACGCCCCCTGAATGGAAAACCTCAAATTTTTTATTTTTTCCTCTACTTGCATGACAAGACCTACCGTTGTGCAAAACTACAAGATTCTACGATGTCGGGAAGTGTTCCATAATTTTGATGATCTGTCAGTGAGTCAGTCAATTACGGTTTTTGTGATTTTTGAGGCCTTATATCTCAGGAACCGCTTATACTAGAAAATTGAAATTGTGAGGCGCCTGTGCCTGACTAGCTTAGCATATATTCGCAATTTCAAGTTTCTGACTTCATTGGTACTAAAGATAGGGAGGGGTCAAAAGTCGCCTGAGTTTATTCCTGTCAAAAGGGTGTAGTGCCAGAACTTGGCTGGGCACTACCGTGCCCTTTGATAGGAGGTTACTTTAGTTGCTCCAAGGGGAACTTTGCTACTCAATTTCCTTCTTAGCCCAAAGAAGCAGCGATTCGCAAGAGTTATTCTACGTTTAATTTCAGCATAGGTATAAAAAGTCCTTAACTACCTCAAAATTATTCCTATCTATGGTGACGTACTGTCCAAGACGTCGGTGATATGTGTCTTTTCTTGATGACAGTATATACTTGGTCTTGCCTTTATTTAGCGCTAAGCGCATCTTCTTCGCTTTCGTCTCAATGCTCACAAATGTGCCACTGACGCTTTGTTCTCCCAATAATGTCAATGTTGTCGGCGTATCCGAGTTCTTGCCTCTTGTGTTGACGCGTAAGGTTTGCACTATTCTTTCAAGAACGATGTTGAAGAAGTCGCACGACACACGACAGATCACCGCCATGCCTAGAACCTTTTTTGACATCAACTGCATCGGTTAAATCTTTTCCGATCTGCCGTAATGTAAATATTTGATTGATGGTGGACTTTCCTAGTCTAAAGCCGCACTGATACGCACTTATCAGGTTGTTGACGAAAGGCTTCAGATGTTCACTTAATACGACAGAAGGGATCTGTAGTTGGCGCAGTTGAGAAGCGGACAGACAATACTGAGATTTCATTCATTGAGCATGCTTTCTTTCGACCATATTTTGCAAATGAGCTGCTGTATACTCCCAACCAAGTCATCGCCTGCCACTTTGAACAGTTCGTCAGCGAAGCCATCAGCTCCAGCAGTTTTGTTGGACTTGAGATTCGATAAGGCTTTCTTCACTTGATCGGCGTCGACTAAGTCGAATTGTACTATCTCTATGGAAGCCGTTATAAAGTTTGGAGAAATGGTCTTTCCATATTCTCAGTATGGACTACTATGTTCCCTTGGGTGTCCATGCAGGCTTCAGCTCGGGGATTATATCCTTGTGATGTTTTTTTTTTACATTTTTGTAAAACTTCCTAACCTTATTCCTGGTCCTACTTTTTCTTTCTGAGAATCCGGTATTTGTCTCTCCTTTTCTGCCTCTTGTTTTGCTGCAGGAGCTTCTGATGTGCTCGGTTTTACACGACCACCACAACAAAACTCCTGGTTTGACGATGAGACGACGCAGATTAAGTGAAGAAAACTATATCGAATCTCAAGATGTGCATCTCTGAAGGTTGGTTGGCAATTTTGCTACTGGCTCTCAATACTTGATGCTGGCGGCATAGGATTTCTTAAGAGGTTGTTAAAAACTTGAGTCGAAGTTAATCCCTCGGAACGTGCGGACATCCTCTATACTGGAAAAGTGCCTTGCGTCGATCGCAATGTGGTCAATCTGGTCCACGGTTCATTGATCAGGAGATCACCATGTCCCTTGTGTATATGGAGATGGTTGAACTGCGTACTAGCTACAATAACCTACCGCCCTATTGCGAAGTCGGTCAGCCTAAATCCATTATCGGAGGTGGTATCGTGCTGGCTATATCTTTCAATCGTGTCACCAAAGATGTCCTCTCTTCCTAGTTTAGCGTTAAAATCTCCAAGGAAAATTTAAGTGTCACAACTAGTTGTCATAACTAGTTGAAACTCCAGGCTTTTTGGTTAAGTAGAGTTGCAACAACAAATCCGCATCCAAATAAATGCCGCTTTTATTATCGATAGCAGTCGCTGTAGTAGATATCGCTCTCTCTTCCTCTCTCGGTTGCTACCCCCAGTGCCGGATTAGCCACGAAGCAAGAGTAGCAAATGCTACGGGCCCCGCGCATTTGGGGGCCCCACGCACCAACCTTTTCTGACCATAAAAAAGTATTATTTACATATTAGATTTGGTCACAATTACTAAGAAGAAAATATTTGCATCAAAATGATCAACTAAAATTTTATTTTTCTATCTGCTGGTCTTACCAAAAATCATGTTTCGCACCGCACCAAACGCAAATTGGACAACGGTATGAAATTCAGGTATTTATTGTCACCATTGATAACGTACTCACTGCTTTAGGTAAAAGTATATGAACAGTTATCATAAAATTGCTGGCATTTTCGGAATATTCCGAGAGCTAAGATTTCTTCCTGATTCAAAATAGCTTTTTTGGCCTTTAGTCCACAAAAACTGGGGTTTCGTCTGAGTGATCGCACATGGACTCATCAGCTGGCTGTCACCCCTAGTATGATTGTCAACTATCAATTTGATAGTTGATAAATTTTTAATTCAATGTTTAAAAACCCAACTGATTAAAGTTTTGATCATTGAGAATGATTCAGACCATTGCGAAACACAAGCAAATTGAAAGATTTAAAAGAAAAATTGATTAGTTTTTTAATAAATTGAGTTTTGTAACCTAATTTTCAAGGTTTATCGACTATCAATTTGATAATTGACAATCGTAAAAGGGGTGTGTGAGGACCTTGTCAATACGCAATTTTTATTGAATTCAGTTCATCTTACATCTATTTTTTGACAAAAATCCAATGTGAACTATATCCAACCAAGATTAAAATTATAATAATTAACGTTGGATTATTTTGCCCGTGACCGAGCATTGATTCTATATGAAGGTTTTTATAATACAAATTCTATATACTACTGAAATAAATCAGCCTAGTAGAAGACTTAGCACTATTAATGGATTTGTTGAATTTGTTGAAAATAGCAAATTTTACAACGTTTATGATTACAATTTTAATCTTGGTTGGATATAGTTCACATTGGATTTTTGTCAAAAAATCAATGTAAGATGAACTGAATTCAATAAAAATTGAGTATTGACAAGGTCCTCATAGCCAACTGATGAGTCCATGTGGACTGGACTTTTGTGGACTAAAAGCCATAAAAGCTATTTTGAATCAATAATTCAACAAGTCCATTAATAGTGCTAAGTCTTCTACTTGGCTGATTTATTTCAGTAGTATATAGAATTTGTATTATAAAAACCTTCATATAAAATCTTTCCACCAGAAGAAATTAAAAATCTGCTACCATAGTAAGTGCTTACGCAGATGATTTGGAGGACAGTCTGGCAACGAATTAGTGCAATTCGCTTCAATGCTCAATTCTGATGTGGCTGGTATTATTGACAGCAGGAATCATGAGGCTCTGGAAATGCAGGTTTACAAGCTGTTGATAAATAATTCTTTACAATCTTGTTTCCCGAACGTTGAAATTGCTTTGCGCATTTATTTGTCTCTCATGATCACCAACTGCAGTGGTGAACGATCTTTCTCAACATTAAAACGTGTTAAAAATGAATTGAGGAACACGATGAGCCAACAACGTCTTAATCTCCTCACTTTAATGAATATTGAACATGATTTACTCCGAGAAGTCGATATCAACAGCATTATTTATAAATTTTTCCAAATTAAATCAAGAAAAGTTTGTTTGTAACAGTTTTGTTTTATTTAATACCATAAACTTGATAAGTGCCTAACCTAAAACAGTCTAAGGGCCCCTTGATAGAATTTGCTACAGGCCCCGCGCTAGCTTAATCCGGCACTGGCTACCCCCAACAACCTTCCACGGAGTTTGTGATACAATCTTCAGTTCGGGTACTAGACACCCAATCTTCACCGTGAGGAGGCCAGAGGAGGAGTCCATAGAGAGAGGTGCGTTTTAAAAAAAACCTGTGGGTGCTTATGTCCTCTTAGGTGCACGTGTCTACCATTTCAACCAATAAGTGACAAATGCTGAGCTTATATCACGATCTAGTGAAAAACCTTAACCCTAAAATACTTAGGCCAGGTCTCTGGATTTTTTTTTTAAACTCCATGTTTGTGACCCTACAAGACAAAAAGCTAAAAATTCCGGCAGAAATTACCAAAACCTCTGAATGATTTTCAAAACTAGGTAGCATAAATTTTAAGAGGTACAATAGCTCAAAAGGAACCACGGTCTAGTTACTAAAAACTATCAACCATTCCTTTTTGCATGTTGTCGCTAGGAATGGAGGGGAACCTACAATTCTCTGTCGCATATTAATACGAATGTAGGATTTTCCACTTTCTCGTAGAATGCAGTATCCCTGAAAACTTTATTATTTGGATTTGGAAATGGATTTCCGCCAAGTGATAAGCAATTTAGTACTTATAAAATGTTGTCGATTACGATTACGACAAGTTTTTATGAAACAGAAACTTGCTTTTAAGATTTTGAATCTCCTCATATGACTAGATTTCTCAGGGAAAAACAAGGCATAGGAACATTTGGAATTTAAAGAAATTATTTATTTATTTATTCTTTCTTCATCAAACAGAGCTTTTAAATCTCTTATAGACTACTTAATAACTAACATTCATAAGATAGGTACATGCATGAATATTATCCACCAAAGTACAAATAAGATAACAATGTTTTTTTTATATAATGCTTTTAAGTTTATAAATATAATTGATTAGTTATTATTATATCACTATGGTAGCAAATTTAGTACGTTTAAGACATATAATTTAAAAGTTTCTCTATTGCAACTGTCAAAAAAGTCTAATCTATTGCAAACCAAATTAGCTTCCCTGATGCAACGAGAGATTGGTTCATTACGACCGTAATTCGTTCTATGGAAACGCTCATTAAACAAAATGGTATCACGAGAATTGCTTCTAGGAACGCGAATACTAATTAAATTAAGTAGCGGAGGACAATTAATATGATATGAAAGTATATCCCTGATAAACATTATTCCAAAGTATGTACGTCGTTTTTCCAGATTTATCATACCAAGCAACAGGCACCTGGTTTTATAAGATGGAGTATCAATTGACCATTTTAATTTAAAAAATGCGTATCTTGTAAATTTCCTTTGTACCTTTTCAATTCTTTCACACGAGTTTTTATAATTTGGGTTCCAAATTGTACTGCAGTACTCGAGCGATGATCTAACCAAAGAATTAAAAAGTGACTTAAGTGTGTATGGGTCATTAAGTTCTTTGGTGTTCCTCTTAATGAACCCAAGCATCTGATTTGATTTATTGGTAATGTAATCAATATGTGGTAAGAAGGAAAGTTTAGCATCTATAATAACGCCTAGATCTTTTTTCTGTATTACCCTTTCTAAATCTGAATTATTGATTGAGTAGTTGAAATATATAGGTGAATTATTACGGAAACAGGACATAACTTGACACTTTGAGACATTCAAGTTTAAAAAATTTATCTTGCACCAATTAGCCAATCTATTCAAATCTTCATTTAACAGAGCACAATCTTGAAGGGATTTAGTGACCCGATAAAGTTTAAGGTCATCCGCAAATAGGAGACATAATGAATTCTTGAATAACTCAGGGATATCATTAATAAACAAAAGAAATAATAGCGGTCCCAAATGGCTTCCTTGAGGGACACCAGATGGTACTAAGATTTGTTCCGACAAAATGTCACCAATTTTAACTATTTGAACCCTATGAGTTAAATAAGATTTGAGCCAACCGAAAAAGTTTGAATGAAAACCAAACTGCAAAAGCTTTTTCATAAGAACCTGATGATTAACGCGATCAAATGCCTTGGCAAAATCGGTAAATATAATATCTGTTTGAAAACTTGATT
Source organism: Chrysotoxum bicinctum (assembly GCA_911387755.1). Classification (NCBI taxonomy): domain Eukaryota; kingdom Metazoa; phylum Arthropoda; class Insecta; order Diptera; family Syrphidae; genus Chrysotoxum; species Chrysotoxum bicinctum. Next base: position 49,307,935 of record OU426989.1, read on the forward strand.
CGAAATTATTAATTATAAAACTAGTCATTAAGGAAAGATAAGTTGCCGTAGATCGGCCCGATATGAAACCATGTTGGTAAACTGACACAAAGCCTTTTATTTGAAAAGACAGTTTATCAAAGACTATCTTTTCAAATAATTTTGGCAAAGCTGAAATTTTACAGATAGGTCTATAATTAGTAATATCCTGTTTAGATCCTGACTTAAATACTGGAGTTAAGTAAGACAACTTCCAACACTCTAGGAACTGACCTTGGGAAAGCGATAAGTTAAAGATGTTCGTCAACGGTTCAGCTAAGGAAGATGCACATTTTAACAATAAGATGGGCGGAATATCATCCGGACCTTCATTCTTAGTTGTGTCTAAATGAAGAAGGGCTGCCTTAACTTCTGAAATGTCTAATATCATTGAACCTATATTAACAGACGCTGGGACCTGTGGTAATTCAAGATCAGAAGGAGAGTTTGACGAATAAACCGACTGAAAGTACATAGCAAAAAGATTACAGATCTCATTCAAGTCGCTCGTTGAATTATTTAAGTACTTCATACAGCTTGGATACCCATTAGATTTACGTTTAGAGTTTATAAAATTCCAAAAGCTTTTAGAATTATTTTTAATATTTGATTCCATAGCAAACATATAGGATCGATACAAAAATTTATTAAGCGTGTCAAAATCTTTATGGCATTTTAAGTAAGCCAACCGAAAATCTATATTATCACGGTTCTTTTTAAATAATTTGAATGCTTTATTTTTTCTATTTTTCAAATTAACTAATCTTTTATTAAACCAAGCTGGATTAGAACTTGATATAGGTTTTTTAAGAGGAACAATTCGACGCACAGCTTTATTTATAATGTAAGATAACGATTCATTTGCGTTATTTAAATTGACTTTTGAAATATGTATATCCCATGGAAAAGAAGAGAAATGTTCATTCATTGCATCAAAGTTAGCTTTTTTAAAGTTTGGTACAAAATAGTTATTGGTGTTATGATGATTTTTCATATAGCTATAAAAATTTATAGTTCCTTCAAGTGCCATATGATGCATTGAGTTTTGGACAAAAGGTGTATCAGACTTTTCAAAATAAATATTGAATTCCTTATCTACAAAGATAAGATCAAGAATTCGATTTAATTCATTGGAGCTAGAGTTGATTTGTATTAAGTCAAACTGACTAAAAAAATCAACCAGATTTATTTCGACATCCAACTTTACATTAAATGGAATTAAATATTTATCGTCTTCGTCCAATACCCAATTTATATTGCCTTGATTAAAATCGCCAATGCAAATTATATGTTGAGTGCTACTCAGATTTCTTAAAATACTAGTACAATTTTCAAAATATGTGTTATAAAATTCAAGGGAACTATTCGGAGGAATATAATTATTTATAATGACCAATTCATTATTATCATTTAAAGATAAGCAAACAATTAACTGATCAATATCAAAGTTAGATGTTGAAATGAAATTATTAGATTTAAGTTCAATTTCCCTACAAGAAAGGGAAGATCGAATTGCGATCAATACACCTCCACCTCTATCCAAACCTGTTAATAATTTTGATCTATCCTTTCTAAAAACTGTATAACTAGAATTGAATAATTCGGATGTTAATTGGCTTTCAGTTAACCATGTTTCAGTTAGTAATATAATGTCATAAGAACAGGATGAAATAATAAGATATAAATACTCTAACTTAGTTCTTATCCCTCCTACGTTTTGATAATATAATAATAAATTACTTGGTGTTACGGGATTTAAAGATGAGATAGCAGCAGTGTTGATTTCATAGAAGCTCGATGCAGCAGCATTATTATTGATTGTTGTTATGTCAAATTCTCGGTTTGTCGCGCAACGTCGTTTTTTGAGTGATTAACGAATTTTTTTACCTTAACGTACATTGGCCATATGGAAGAGTCACTCATTAATAGATTGTAACTTTTCACCGGAACACTGAGTTTAAAATTTACATGAGTAATATCTGATAAAGCAATCCCTTTTTTAATTAGCTTGTAGCATTTAAACAAATTAGCAGGTATTTCAGTTTGAGCTGAGATATGGCTTATGAGTTGTTCAGGTTCGGTATCCGCTTTAAATTTAGAAACATGAAGCCAAACTGTAGGAGTCACAGCATTAAGTTCACTTTTTCCACTTCCCATGATTTCGTTAGTGAAGGTATTTCACAAGAAGTACAGTACAAATATTATATTCGATCCTAACATTCTATATTTATCCTATATATTCTCTGATGACAAAGTTGCGCAATGCTTGCAACACCTTTTTGACTTGAAGCGAACACAAAAAACGTTTTGATGAATTTTGAATTTAATATAATATTAAGTTGACATTTTTATCTTGAAAAAAAAAAGTTCCATCATAATGAGAAAAACTTTAAAAAAATAAATTCAGCCTTTATCACAAGAGAAATGGTACTCATGACTTATGCATTCTGGACAGAACACTCGCGCAAACGGATTTTAAAAGCCTTCTATTTTGATTTAAAATCTTTTTGTCAGGTCCTTAATCATTATAACGCAAAAGGGGATACAAAACAAAAGCTCTTAAATAAATCAAGTTAAATTTTCCGTTGAAATGATGATTGTTATTTGAACCTTTTGCCGGATTTATTTTTGAACATCACAATAAACCTGTAATGGAGATGTTTGAAGCACGATGACATCCTTTATGTCATATACACACCGTGTATGTTTAAGAAATATATTACAACAAATTGCAGGGATAACGATGACGATGGAGACCATCATAATAATACATATACATAAGCAACATACACACAAACATAATATTCAAATTCAATCTTCAGAAGCACATTGTTGATGGAATAATTTTTGGTTGAAAGATTTGCCTTTTTTGCAAAAGGCAGTTTGAGCTGTAATGTGACACACCAGCTGAGCACACCAAAAAAAAACAAGCTATCAGTATCTAAAATTTCGAGGAGTTTTTCAGTTTTTCTCGCTCATAGCACCCTCTAGAGGTTGAAAACAAGTCCATAGATATACCGCTGTATACTCATCCTCAGAGACAGTTGTTGCAGAAGCATCCTTAAATGAACGGAAAAAAATAGTAATAAAACATGACGAGCTGAGCGCTGGGTATCATATCGCTGACAGGGCACATTGTCATATCCTTCTTACACATGTACCTTCATTTTTTACTTATACAAGTTTTTTTTGTCAGTCAAAACAGATGAGGGGATGCTGAAGGAAGTAAACATAAAATGTCATACACTAAGAAAAAAATATTATTTAATGTAGGGTTTTAAGTTCTTAATACATGTTTTATAATTTTTATTTTGAAATATTTAAAAAAAAGAACATTTACAAAGTTCAGTTTTAAAAACGATCTCCATAATTGGAGACAAATTGGTAAGTCAAATTCCCATTTAGATTCTTGGAGTTATAAATCCAAAAGTTTATACAAAATTTAAAAATTGGTCACATAAATATTTTGCATGGTTGACCTTATTTTTCAAAGGCAGAGCTGCAAAGCTTGGCCGTGGCGCGATGGTTGTGTGCTTGCCTGTCAACCTCAATATAACAGGTTCGATTCCTGCCGTCGTCTATGTCGTCTTTAATTCTATTAAAACCTTCTATAAATTGCCATCAATGGGATGCTGGTTTACTCATTACATGTTGTTTAGGCATAACACTAACAACATGTGATTGAGTTAAACTAGTATGCCCAACAAGGATGAAAAACGAATAAAATAATGCGAATTATAAGGGGCATAGAAATAATACACGGCAATTCTCCGCTTTAGTTTAGCCGCCATCCCTGGAGATAAAAATATCTGAGACAACCACCTTCAGTCTCAGAACATCGCGCCACACATCTTTCCTATCCTTCTTTCTCTTCCGTAACTTCACGCCCACGCTGTGTTCAAACATTTGAAGGGTATTCATATTCCCTTGAGCGTGAGTAAATTATAAAAAAAAAAAAAAAAAAAAAAAATCAAATTTTTGGTGGAAATAGATTGTTGTTGACAATTACTGACGAAAGTTCAATCAATTTTAAAAGAGAATAGCGGAGAAAAATATTCTTTTACTGAGTTCTCTAGGCAAAAGTGTCCCGAAAAAATAATTAGCAATAAATTGGTTGTGTATGCTGAAGAAAATATAATTTTTCCCCAAGGAACAGTTTGGTTTTCCGCCATTGCAAAATATTGGTTATTAGGTTCATCTCGAATTGATACCAATCTTAGAAGAAATTTTCAAATTTGAAAATGCACGGAGTCTTCGAAAAGTCTTCGAAAAGTCTTCGATTCTATTTGGCACGATGGACTTTTCCATAAAATTTTTAATAACAAATTTTCTCTGGAACCTCATAAGAATTGTTAAGTTATTATTGTCCTGGAGATAGTGTATTTTGTCTCTGAAGTGTTCTCTTGAATTCAAGTGCAATGGTAATGATGGGTATAATTGCATTTAGATCATGCATCGAATCGATATATTTGTATTCGAATGATTTAAAGAATCGAATGATCTTCGAAACTATACTTACTTACTTATTAGGCTCCCGATCCATGCAGGGTCTCTGCCTGAGATAATGCGGTCTTCCATCGGTTGCGATCCCTCGCGAGCTCCCTCCAGAAGTCGAGACCAAGCGCTCTTGCGTCTGTAACCGCCTGGTCCCTGTAGCGGAGGTTCGGTCTTCTTCGTCGTCTCGAACCTGAGGGCTAGAATTCGAAGATTTTCTTGGCTGGAACATTGTTGTCCATTCGCTCGACGTGACCGAGCCAGTGTAGCCGACTTGTTTGGCTTTTTGGACTACATCCACATCTTGGTACAGCTCGCTTAAATCAAATTGAAGCTTCTCCTCCATTCGCCCTCTTCGCATATAGGACCAAATATCTGCCGAAGAATTTTTCTCTCGAAAGTGCCCAGTATCAATTCCCCTTTTTTACTTATCTTCCAGCACTCGGTGTCGTAGAGTAAGATTGGTAAAATTAGGGTTTTGTATAGCGTGCACTTAGTCTTTCGATAAAGGAGTTTTGAACCCATTTGTTTGGCCAAACCGAAGTAGCAGCGGTTCGCATGGGTAATTCCTTGACGGATTTCCACCAAGGTCGTGTCATTCGTGGAATTGATGTTTGTTCCGAGGTAGGTGAACTCTTTGACTACCTCGAAATTACTCCTACCAACAGTGACGTTTTTTTCCTAGGCGATGGACAGCTGAGGCTTTGCTTGTTGATAGCATATACTTTGTTTTGTCCTCCTTAACCTCAAGTCCAACGCGTTTCGCTAGTTCTTCAATAGCTGTGAACGCTTCTAGCACAGATAGCTTGGAGCGGCCGATGATGTCGATGTCGTCCGCATAGCCAAGCACTTGGGAAGACCTGCTGAAGATAGTGCCTTCCAGGTTAACACCACTCTTTCGTACTATCTGCTCTAGGACTAGGTTGAAGAAATCACATGATAGCACATATTCTTGTCTGAACCCTGTGCACGTCTGGAATAGCTCGTATGAGATGTTACCCATTTGCACGTTGCTCCCACTAGAGCATGCAAGACGTTCACATTTGTAAATAACTACTTTAGGACTATCTAATTATACTATTTATTTTTTGTTATCAATCAAACCCAAAAATTGCTGTGGGCTCTCGGTCTATTGGTAGATATCGTTTTTAAATTTTTCTCTAATATGTTTTTTTCTTTTTTTAAGACCAAAAAGAACGGTACCTGCCATACGAATTTCTTTTCGAAATTTTTTAAGTATTTTTTTTTTCTCAAAAACTGTCCCTCAGATTCTTTAAAAAAATCAAAGAATTTCATTTAGTTAGAGGTAGTTACTGGTTCCAAAAAAATTTGGTTCCAAAAAAATTTCCGAAAAATGGTTATTAATGTACATCCCTCGGAAACATTTTTTTTTTTTTGTTTTTCATTTTCTCAAAAACGCAACAGCTAATTTCCAAGCAATTTATGTAAATGTTATTGTGATTCAAATTTAAAGAAAAAAATTTAAAAAATTCAATTTTTTTTTCAAAACTTAATATTTCGAAAACGCCCTGCTCGATTTTTTTTTTTCAAACTTGGTAAATAAAAGTTTCTTAATATAATTTACAAGATGTGAGAAAAAAAAATTATTTTACCTAAAAATAACGGTACCTTCTATACAAATGGTAAAAAATAGTTTTCGAAAATCGTATTTTTCTCGAAAACGGTTTCGATAATTTTGATAATTTTTTTTTTTAGTTAATTTTTACGATCCATAATTTAATCAATAAAATTTAAATTAAGATAATACTGACTGTACTTCCCACAGAACAATTTTTTCGAATTTTGAATTTCTGATTTTTTGAAAATTTAATGAAATTTTTCATAAAAGGTGATAAAAGGTTTCTAAAAGGTTTAAAAAATATTGCATTTCAGAACTTAAAAAAATTTGTTTTTGAAAAAAAAAATCAATTTTTTTTTTTAATTCTATATCTCAAAAACTGCTCAGTATTTTTTTTTTTTTTTGTAAATATAATTTTTATTCGAATAACAATAAGAACTATAAATTGGTGTACCGAAATTTTTTCTTAAAAATGTTTTAAAAATTTTGTATATAAAAGATTATTTTTTTAAGAAACCACTACAACGACTTATAATTTTTGTTCTTGCATAAGCTCCAACTACTAAGAGCAGTTGTTTTAGTAATTTAAAAACTTAATTTTATGTTTATAAACATTTTTTTCTTTCATTTTTGAAATTCTTAGTCTTTTACATAAGAGTAAATTCGTGCGACCCAGTCGTGCATTTTATTTTTTAATGAACGTAACAATAATAAAAATAAAACTCGATTACCTACAAGTTTGCGGAAAAATAAATAGATTTCATGAGACTTGGGAAAACGCGGAAAAGATAAAAATAAAAAAAGGGCTTTTTGCTTTTGCTTTTTCGTTTTTTTTTTTTTGAGAAAACCTGCAGCAGGTTAAAAAAGATTTTCTGATTTTGGACAAGTTTTTAGCAACAGTTGATAATAAGAGTGGTTTTCTAAGAAGTTTTCAATGTTTTTGAAATAGCAAAGCAGTTTTAAAACGTGCTCATTTAAGAGTACCTGTCAAAACCGTCATTTTCTTTCCCGTTTTCTTAAAAGATCTAAAAAAGAGCTAGGTTTGGGGTATAAGGGCCTATTTGGAAAATTAACCTAACAAAAATGGTATAAAAGATTATAAAACAAAATTAATTAATCAGTTTAATTTTTAATGCTAAGGCAACATTCGATCATAAACGCTATTTGAAATATCTACATTTAAGACCAAGAGTAGGCAGACATTATTTTTATTTATGGGCTGTGCAATGGAACTTCAACTAGAGCGCGATAAAGATACCACCCAAGCAACACATAAACTCTTGGAGAGTACTTCAATAAATGTATCAGCTCTTTACAAGCTGTTAGTTCAATCTTCTTAATACCATTTCACTTTATGACGACCTCCTAATTTGCTCTTTAAAATGTTCTTTTTGTTATAGTATAATTAAATGCTCTTTAAAACATCTTAGAGATAATCATGACAAATGTCACCATATTGACTCTCTATGTACCCTCTATAAAACATCTTTAAAAGGAGTAGTCTTAAAATTCTGAAAGAGGTTTTCATTTTAATCTTTCGAATACATCTTGAAGATATTCTGTGGAAGTTTTCACTAAAACGTATTAATGAAAGCTTAACATCAAGAATTACTACTTTCCTCTTTGGTTGAAAAAAAAATGTTTTGTTTCGCCTAACAATTGTGAATTCTGAAACCAAGCGAAAATCTTTTTTTCTCTCTTCTGTTTAAAGAAAACAACTCAACTATTTAGTTGAATGTGCGCGCCATTGCATATGATTATGTTTAACAAAAAATAAGCAAAACTGCACAACTGTTTGGTTGCTTATAGAAAACAGATGAACTATCTGGTTGAATGTTCGCGAAGGTGCGTATAATTATATGTTACACAAAACAGCAAACTCATTTTAGGCAATCGTTTAGCTTGTGTCAAAAGACAAACTTTTTAGTTGCTCGTAACAAACAGTTGCAAAACTAAAAGTTGAATGTGCGCGCCTAGCCTAATTGTTGTGAATTTGTTATCTTTTTCTTTTACTCTTTGCTTACACTTTGTTTGCTCTTTTTTTCTTTGAATTTGACTGATTGTTATTAGCTATCTTCTTCCTTTACTCTTTGTTTACTCTTTTTTCACTCTTTGCTTTGAATTTCAGTTTCGATATCTTATCGTGAAGTGCTTAAGATATTTTAAAGAGTTCTTAATAAATGGGTGGCGTATCTGTATAAAATACATATATTTTGTAAATGGTGACATTGTTAAACGTATATTGAAGATAAAATTCTTATTAACTAGATTTTTATGTTTTATCGTTTTTACTATACGAAGTCATCAGTTTCTACGGATGTAAGTAAATGAAAGAAGGAAATGTTGTTATTTGAAGAGCTTTGGCAGAATATAAAAAAAATGTTCAAATAAAATTCAAATTCAAATAAAATTGATAATGGGTACTATTTTGATTATGTATAATATCAAATTTTCTGAATTTTCAGTGATTCTTTAGTCGGTTGACAGTTGAACTCAATATTTTGTATCTTGAAAGAATGTTGAAGCAACAATAACATGTCAAGTAAGCATATCTTTCTAACAGATTTTTAATCCAGGGATTTTAACACTTTGTGAAATAAAAATTGAGGAATGACATTTATTTTCACTTATTTTCATATAGTATGTCTTTTTGTATCTTTTTTCTGTAAGATGTATAAAACCTGTCAACTTACATTTAAATTTTGAAAAAAAATGAATTATGTTTCTTCGTGTTTTGTAGTATAAAGGAGATCTTAGCATCACTATATATAATGAAAAAGTTGATTTAATTTTATTTCATACAAAATTCTAAAGACGTAAGTGCTAATATGTCGCTCAGTTGTTAAACCTTTTGAGTTGTATTTATTTGCTGAAATTATTTTACATTTTAAAATTATTCATATCGAACAAAAAAAGACCTTTCATAAAATAAAACACCCTGTAGGTAGGAATACCTTCGATACATACACAAACATGAATCGGCCATATCTATTGCATACTTAAACGTCATTTCTTTTTTTATTCTGAGGGCATTTTATTATTATAACATTATTTTTCTGAATATTTCTTTGTAAATACTATTCTATTTGAAGGCGCGTTAATTTCAGGTAGGGTAGAGTATGCGGTTTCAAATTAAATCTTCTCTCGCAAATCAAAACACACAATCATAAAAGGGTATACAATGAATATCGTAAATCTAGTCATAAATTATTGAAGGAAAGAATTCGCCATGTTTGTGTATTTATATTAGTCAATCCATTTTATTTGAATTGCATTAAATTTGTATTTGCGTGAAAGAGAAAGACATTTTGTATGTATTTTTCTTCTTCGCAGTTCAATCTTTCTACTCAAAAATACAAACATCTTGAAAACCACTTGAAAGTCTCTTTATAGCAGTGATGCCAGACTTTAAAAGCGTAAAATCCCAGAATGAATAGAAAAAAACCCTTTTATCCCACGGTATTACAAGAAAAAACCCACAAATATCCCACGAAGTGTAAAATCAAAAATTTATTGTTTTTTTCATTATAATCCATTTTAAAATTTAAAAAAAAAATAGGTTTTTAATAAAAAACATACTTATTTATTATTCAGTCTTCAACAAACTTAAAAATAAAATAAAATTAACAATAAAAATCAAAAAATCACATATTCAGTCTTATAAAAAAAAATAGGTTTTTAATAAAAAACATACTTATTTATTATTCAGTCTTCAACAAACTTAAAAATAAAATAAAATTAACAATAAAAATCAAAAAATCACATATTCAGTCTTATAAAAAAAAAACGAAAAAAATACTTATTTCACACTTAAAGCCTAGTACGCAGATCGAGACAAGACAAATTTTATCTCTACAATTTTAATCTCTACAAAACTTTTCCAAATCTCGCGCAAAAGTTTGAAGTTGGAGATTTAAAAAATAATTTAATGTGTTTTGTAGTGTATCTCTAGAATGGGTTGTCCTACAAAAGTCGTTCATACCTGTTTGGAATCTACTCTCGATGCTTTCAAAATATGCATCAGCACCTTTTACATAAAAACAGTTTTGACAAAAATCCCTTTCGGCTGTCAAAATTTGTCCCGCAAAATAATGCTTGTATCATTCTTTTTCCTGGCAAAATTTAGTGGAGACATTTTGTAGAACAATTCACAATAGATAGTATGAATTTTGCGCGCGAACTGCGTACTGCTCGGAAAAATATCCGAGACAAAATTTGTCCCAGGAAAAAAATGTATGGGAGACAAAATTTTTCCCGATCTGCGTACTAGGCTTAACTTATAAAAAAAACACAAAAAAAACTTATTTTCACACTTAACTTATAAAAAAATCATATATGCAGTTATAAGAACTTATACATATATTAACATTATTCCATTTACATATTTTATGTGTAAATTTTTGAATTACGTACGGCTAAGTGCTCCTCCTTAATTTCAAAATTGTAGCAGTAAATATTTTGGCCTGGAAGCATGATCTTAATAAGCAAATTGAATTAATCATATCTTTTCCGAGGCGATTTCTTTTTTTGGATTTCATATCTGTTACAATAGAGAAAATTCTCTCTGCTTCTGCATTCTTCAACGACGTTTGAAGTTTTAATGGCAATTTGATTCAAAAAATCGGCAATTGGCTGTTTTAAAATGTTTAAGGCAGAACCATCCAAATAAATTAAATTTTGAAGTGTACTTCGTTGTCGTTCCGTAATTTACAAATTAAAAACAAATAACAAACACGAAGATACATTATCACAGAGGCAGAGAACATTGTAGAATATAGTTGTATTCTATGGTAATCTCACTGAGGTGAAAAAAAATATGGGGAAGGTGAATAGGTGAATAGGGGCAGCGGAAAAAAATTGAACAACATTTTAACACTACGTTTAGATGAAGGAAAAGTGGAAGTGATTTCTAATTTAGATTTTTTTTTTTAGCAAACGAAAAACGAAAATTCTCATTATCAAAAAACCCTTTTTTTTGTTCTACGAGCTTCAAAAAAACCCTTTACCCCTTTTTGCTTTTTTTAGACCAAAAAAACCCACAAAAAGGGATAAAACCCACGATATGGCATCACTGCTTTATAGATTAATCAAAAAATGATCTTTATGAACTCTTACAAATACTTTACTTAGAACTCTTTGTTCAGTACAATAGACTCCTCCCCTTTAGGCCTTTTTGGGTATTACAGACCTCTTTAAGATTGTTCAAAGAGTTGAAAACACTTTGAAAATAACTTTTCAAGATATCTGTAAGAGGCAATTGTGTTGCTTGGGCAGGAACTTTATCCCCACCGACGACTTCCTAGCTTACGAGTAATTGGAAATATGTACATGTCGAAGTCTTCGAGAAACGGAAGCAGTTTCAAATACACCACTTAACACGGGCAATCGTAATTGGAAACAAATTAATCGGCCCTTCAAACTACCCACAAGCTGAATTCTACAAACTATCTGAAGTTTTTTACCTTAACTATTGGAGGACATTCCACTAATGTAACTAGCTTCATCATATTTTTAACAGGATGGCGCTCCAGCCCACTATGGGTGAGAGGTTAAGAACTGGTTAGATGAAGATTACGGTATTCGTTGAAAAGGAAGAAATGGACAGGTTCACTGGCCTCCAAGATCTCTTGGCCTTACAGTATTGGATTTTCTTGTATGGGGAAGAATGAAATAAATTGTTTGTTCAACCGAAATAGCAAATTTAGATGAATTAGAAGACCGTATTATCGAAGCTTCATCAAACGTGCAGCAGCAACTATCATCAATAAATATTCGCAGTGAAATCCAAAAACGGGCTTTAGCATGCATGCAAAAGGAAGGACGATATTTTGAACACCTGTTGCATGCAAGAATCTAAATATTTCCAGACTGAGATAAGATATAATTTTTTTTTTTTTTGATTGTTTTTTTTTAAACTAAAGTCCTAAATAAAGTTTCTATCATGAGTGCTAACAGCACACCGAAGTAAAGCCTTTTCTTAAATCTCCGATATATGATACACAAATTAGATACAATCCCTTATTGTAGAACTTTTTTTTTTTTTCTTAGAAAATAACCAAGTATCACGCCCTAAACTATTATGCAGGAATTAAGGGACACTCTGTATTAGAAATTTCATTAAAACCCTTTATTCCAATAATGATCAATTCAAAATTTGAAAATATTATTCTATGGTAAATACAGTCAGTAATATCTGAATTTTAATTTTTTTTATTATATAACAGATCGTAAAAACCAATCGAAAGTAAAATACATGGGGTTTTAGAAATATTGAGTGTTGAAAAAAAATCGACAAAAAACTGTCCAGAAAACTTAAATACAGGCCGTTTGGGCTGTAGTCGTAATGACAGACAGACAGAATTGCGAGACCCAAATTTTTCGTCTTCGCTGTCATCGTAATGTCAACTTTGATCAAAATCTCAAGTTTGATTTTTTTTACGATTGCATAACTTGCCTCATAAAACTTTTAAGAAGCAAGTAAAAATTAATTTGTGTTTGAACATCAAGAAAACTAGGGCCTAGTGACTAACAATTCTCAACAATTCCTGTGTACGTGTTGTCGTCACAAAAAGTTATGAGAAGATCACTTACAAAAAAGTGACTTTTATTTGAGAAAAATTTTCAACAAAACTATAAAACATACATTTACCGATTCCTTTTATTTAAATTAAAGCAATGGTTTTGCTTAGTTTATAAAAATTAAGGACGGCCATGTCCTTCTTTTATGCTTTTGCTGTTATCATTTAAACAAAAATATGACGTATACGCCCTAGTGTACTTTTATTTCACATGTTTATTTGAAATATTTAAAAATATTCTCTTGCAAAATATTCACTGAGCATATGTGCGCACATAGGTAAGTAATTTTTAAAAGTAAAAAATTAGTTGAAAACTTAAAACCAAAATCTCGAAAACTAATTTTTCGGAAGTGAAACTTTTAACCAACACAGTTTTCAACTTTGAATCGCTTGTACTCACTTTCATATTATATCTTTTTATTTCAAAGTTAATGATCATGATAAATTCAATGAATGTCAAACTCTTTACTTTTTATGTCACATTTGTCCATAATCGGATTAAGCGGAGTCTAAACTCCAAAACTCAAATTGTTGAATTTGAAATTTTATGATTTTTTTACTCAGTGTATAAAGGCGGGTATAATCTAAAGCGAAGTAAAAATAGGTAAGAAGGTAGTATGGTACTTGTAAGCTTTTCCGTTTCAGTGGTTTCATATGAATTTTTATGCAACCCCTCTCCTTTTTTTAAGGTGGTTGGGATGCATTAATTTCGACATAAAATTTTGCAATTACCTTTATATTTTGTTATCAGTATTAAATAAAATGTCAATGCGTACCTGCCAATCAAGTTGAATATAAGTTTTAAGAGATCGGTTTTTTGGTAGAAAAATTATGTTTGGGATGTAGCCCTGTGGGCTGATGACGATAATGTAGTTCGTAAATTATATCAATAAAAAATAAATTTAATCAGCTAAATAGAATATTTAAGTGCGATACACACTTATCCCGTATGAGGCTGTGGTTAGACCTCGTTATCTTTAATTAATATTGTTATATTTCAGTGACAGTGATGAATCTGATCAAAGATGATTTTTTTTCCGGTACTGATGGTCTCATTTCTATATAATGTTAAGAAAAATTATTGATTTCACTGCCATTTTCCAACTGTTCGTTACAACAGGAGTCTTTCCTTAGCTTTGGAAATATTCTTTAATAATGCCAGTTCATAAGAAGAGAGACCTAAAAATGAAATTACTAACTACAGACCTATTGCAAAACTTTTCTATATACTATATAGGTAACTAAGCTCGTGGAGTATTATTAACGATAACCTGTACTCGCATTTTTAACCTGTTTTTCCACCTCAGCAACATATATTCCTATGAACATAATGAACATAATAATCAAATTTGAAAATTTTCAAACGTGAGTAAATTTCTTTTTTTTTAATTTTCGCAGGATATTGGCCATTTTGACAGGTTATATTTCCTACAGTTTTTGTCGCATAAAAAATATAAATATACCATAATGTAGGAAATAAAGTAGTCTATAAAAAACAACTTAGTGTTTTTTCGATCAGATGAACATGAGGCGAGATAAACGTTAAAAACCATTATTTATTTCAAAATCTCGACAGTTTTTCGTCGATAACTTTTTTTTGGAAAGAGGTTTCAAATTTTTTTTGTCAACAAAAGTTAAAGAAGATGTTTTAAAGTACAAACCTAAAAAAAAATATAGCTCTATATATGATAGGAGCCGAGAAAATCGAGTTCACGCTTTCCAAAGCCTTTTTCAAAATGGCGGACAACGCATGGGTGCTTTTCGTTCGAACTTTTTAGATTTACACTCTCCAATAGGTACTCTTTAAGAAACAAACAAAAAATTCGACGCAGTATTTTTTGTAGATATTTCGAATTAATTAATTTAATTTTACTGGGACTATAACCGAAGTCTGAAGTGGAAAAATCATGTATAACTTATATTATGGGGAAAGATATATTGTGTTCTTCGTATTCTTTAGACCATTCAGTATTATTATTCTTTCATTTCCGAAAATTATTCGTAAAAACTCTTATATTACCTTCCATTACTTACAATTGTGAAATGTTCTTCAAACTTTACTTCGAGAGTTAAAAACTAGCTCATTGTTGTATTTATCAATGCAATACGATATGTTCATAGAGTACGACGATTTGACAGATTTTTTCAAATCTTCGAACTTTACTGTTGTTCTTGGACATACATCTAACTCGCCACACTATTGATCTTTTTAAAGGAATTACTTTTTTTGTTTAAATCCAAATAGATGCGGATACCTTGTGCTCCCTTTCTTTAGTTGTCTTACGTCTTAACGCCAGTTCTTTGTCAATTCTACACGTCTGTTTATTTCAGGCATTTAATAATTTTTAGTCAATTGTCACTTTTTTTTTTTTTTTTTTTTTTTTATAATCTACCCGCGCTCAAGGGATTATGATTACCCTTTAAATGTTTCAACACAGCGCGGGCGTGAAGTTAATGAAGAGAAAGAAGGATAGGAAAGATGTGTGGCACGATGTTCTGAGACTGTTGGTGGTTGTCTCAGATATTTTTATCTCCAGGGATGGCGGCTGAGCTAAAGCGGAGAAATGCCGTGTCTTATTTCTATGTCGCTTATAATTCACATTATTTTATTCGTGTTCATTCTTGTTGGGCATACTAGTTTAACTCAATTACATGTTGTTAGTGTTATGCCTGAACAACATGTATTGAGTAAACCAGCAACCCATTGATGATAATTTTTAGAAGGTTTTTAATGGAATTAAAGCGACATAGACGACGTCAGGGATCGAACCTGTCATCATGAGGTTGACAGGCGAGCACACATCCATCGCGCCACGGCCACCACTATTTTTTTTTTACGCCATCAGTACTGCTTAATGCAAGCATTTGTAACAATATTTCTTTTCTCTTCGTGTTTTTTCACCTTTAGATACTGGGAAACATCAGCTTGTCACAGTCATCATTTAGCGTGGTGTTAGTTGTTAGTAAATAGATATACATACTCGTACATATAGCCTAACACTCTACTAAAAAACGAACAAATATGACAAACAAAGAAATAATAAATATTAATCTACTATCTGTAGCTACAAAAATAACTACAAGTCAAATACTACTTGCTATAAAAACAATAACGTTGCGAGTAGTTTCCAATACCTACTTAATGAGAACGCCCATACAACCTGTGCTTAAGTGTAAGCTTTGAGTAACTTAAATCGAAAACATCATGGTTTATATTAGCCTCATGTTTCATACGTGTCAAAGGCTCATTGAGACCATAATTGGTACGGTGGAAGTCTATATGAAAAATTTAAGAGTTCCGAGAACTGTGGCTTCTAGCTTTAAAATGAATTTGTTCTAGAAGAACCGGTGAATCTATGGAACCAACCAAGAGCTGGTATAAAAACATAACATCGCTGACTTTCCGGCGTTTTTCTAGAGAATTCATGTTTAAAAGAAGAAGGCGACTGCTGTATGGAGGAAGATGATTTGGGTCACTCCAATTAAGATGACTTAATGCGAAGCGTACATATTTACGTTGGACAGATTCGATTCGATCAATGTGTATTGAGTAAAGTGGCGACCATACAGAACTAGCATATTCTAATTGGGGACGAACAAAGGTGTTGTACAACGAAGATGTTACAAGACTACAAGAAAATTCCTTACTCCAACGCTTAATAAATCCAAGCATTGAGTTTGCTTTACTGACAATTTTCTCAATGTGGAGTGAAAAGTCTAGATTTTGCGACAAGTGAACGCCCAGGTCGCATGTTGTTTCTACCTTACTACTTAGAATGGCTTGATTTATGCTGTATCTGTAACATATTGGGTTTTTTCTTCTAAAGAAGGACATTGATTGGCACTTTGAAACATTAAGAAAAAGATTGTTATATGAGCACCATTAATAAAACATATTTATGTCATTTTGAAGAGAAACACAATCGGATTGGCTTCTGATGGTTTTAAATAATTTAATATCATCTGCGTAGATAAGAACCCTACATGATTTTACAATTGAAACAACATCATTGATTGATACTATGAAAAGAAGTGGACCAAGGTAACTACCTTGTGGAACACCAGAGTCAGCATTATACAGTCAACTTGATGACCATCCTCGATAGTTTTATTTGTAAACGACGTGAATTCAACGAGATTAGTAACAGTAGATTTCTTTTTCATAAACCCATGTTGCTAGCTCGCAAGGAAAGGTTTGCAGCTGAAATAAAAACTCTTAAATATGATAGCTTCGAATAGTTTCGGTAAGCAAGAAAGTTTGGCTATTGGTCTATAATTAGAAATATCACCGCGATTTCCTTTTTTGTGAATTGGTATAATGAATGAATTTTTCCAAATTTTAGGGAAAACAGCTTGTTTTAGGGAGTTTTGAAATAAAAACGTTAGGGGTCTTGCCAGAGGTTTGCAACAATTTTTTAAAATATACGCCGGAATTCCATCAGGTCCACTGGACGTGTCGTGGTCTAAGCCCGAAAGATGGTCTAATACATCCTCAACTGTGATAACAATATCACTCATTGAGCTTTGAGAAAAGCTATTCAAATCTGTAAAATTACTCTCACAAGGTTCAAAATCATCATTACAAAACGAAAGTTTAAAGAAGGAAGAAAACATATTGCAAATAACAAGAGGGTTGTTGTTGGTTTCATCCAAGTACTTCATAGTAGATGGATATCCGTTAGATTTTTTCTTGCTATTAACAAATTTCCAAAAAAGTTTGGGGTCAAAAAGAAGTGAAGACCGCATTTTTAACATATAAGAATCATAGAGGATTTTGCATAATGATTGAAATTCTTCATATAACGATAAATAACTGTTGTAATCATCCAATTTATTAGATATTAGGTACTTTTTCCATGTTCTATTTCTTAAGTTACGTAGACTACGAAGCTCATGAGTGTACCAGGGGGGTGTTGTTAGGGCCGAGTGTCTCGATTTTTTTACAGGTACAGATGCAATGAAACATTCAAAGATACTTAAGTATAAATTGGAAACCATCACATCAATGCTCCCATTCAAAAGTAAGTCGAAGTCAATGTTTGTAATTAGTTCATTGAGTAAAGGGAAGTTCGTTTTCTTGAAGTCTAATTCAAGGGAGCCACTATGAAAGTCATAATCAGTTTTGTGAGCATGGGAAATCAAAACAGAAAGTGGGGGATGGTAGCTATCAACTTTCGTCATGGGAATCGGACATAGTTCAACAACACAATTACAAGGGTTAGTAACGAATATCAGATCTAACTATCGAAAAATACTATTTTTTATACAGCTCACTTGCTGTAAGTCACAAGATATCACATTGTCAATAAACGCTTCCTGCGGAGAAGAGACGTTGGTGGGTATTAAACATATTTCGTCATCAGAAAGAGTCCATTCTAGGTCAGGAAGATTAAAGTCTCCTGCAAGAAGAACATCGTCAAGAGGATCGCAAGTATCAGAAATATAGTTAATGGCATTTGAAGCAATATTATATATTTCCAATGGGCTTTTTGGAGGGATGTACATATTTAATATGTAAAGGAATTTATTTCCGATACATACTTTAACACAAATAATATCAACTGAGTCAGTATTAGGGATTGGGAATATACAGCTATGAAAAACGCTTCGCACAGCAATGATAATTCCACCACTCACGGAAGCTAAGGGATCAGAATATCTATCTTTACGGTACACCACAAAATCGGTGGAAAATAGTTCATTATTTAGAAATGTTGAGTTCAGCCAAGTTTCTGTTAATACAATTACATCGAAATCAGATGCATGAGATGCTAAAAGAAATTTTTGAATATAGGATTATATTCAGATCATGTGTATTTACCTCAATCAGCGCAACGTATGGTGTTCCTTAAGGAACTCATCTAGGACCGCTTGTTTTCGTTTTAAGCACAAATGATGTTGAAAGCATTTTTTTCTTACACCGATCTTTTAATCAGGCGAAGACGATATGAAAATATTTAAACAAATCTCATGTGTCGAAGAAACTTAATTACTGAAAACTGACTTAGACAAATTTTATATTTAGTGCCTAATGAACTTTACGGACTCAATATTAAGAAATGTTAAGCCATAACTTATTCCCGAAAACGAATCAATAATTAAAGCCTTCAAAACGGGAATATCGAGCTGTGAGATCACATAACAATTCAATTAACCTCTCTCATCGATTCGAAACATTATTTCAAAGTTCAAAAATAGTGGAAATGTGGAGATTAGCAAAAAAAAACCGGACCTGCTCCAATTAACCTCGAGATTACCGAGTCTCACAGAAAATAATAAAAAAAAATCGACGCCAAAATGCCCCTGCAATAACTGTTGAATGGAGAGAAAGAATCAAAAAAAAAATGTTTCAGTCGACATTTGTTAGCGGACAATGAACAAAATTGGATACAGATTTTATGAGGTTTGTTAAAGTTTTATTAAAATTAGAGCTATTTAATTCGTTAAAAACATAGGTGAAAGAAAAAGCACTTATAACACTTAAACAAAAACTGGACTTTAAGCCAATGGTGGTTCGTTATTTGGAGTGATGAGTCCAGGTTTGAAGTTTGCTTGGGCAACGAACGAAACTGTGTGATTAGAAATTCAAATTCAAGGACTGCCTTAAGTAAAGGGTCAAGCTTCCAGCATCTCTAATTATATAGGGATGCATGTCCGCTGCCGAGGACCAGAAGATTCTGCAAAATGAGCTTCTCCCATTAATACAACGTCTTCAAGCTAGTGAAAGAGACTATATTTTCCAACAGAATGGTGCTTCTTGTTTTACAGACAGTTACAAGGTTATCTGGTGAAGCAATTACTTTACTGCGATGGCCTTCCAGCAGCCTTGACCTTTCACCAATTGAAACCATTTGGCATAAAATGAAGCAAAAACTGCGAAAAGAGTTAGGTCGAACTCTTCAAGACCTAAAAGTTGAAATCTTAAATATTTGAGAATCTTTTGGTGCCGAAAAATGTCCAAAATTAGTTGACACAATGCCACGACCGATGCATAGAAGCAGTTATCAAGGCCAAAGGTGACTTAAAAACATGGCAGAATAAAAATTAAGAACCGTAGACTTTTTCCTATTCAAAATAAATAATTCTTAAAAAAAAATACCAACGTATATTTTTACTTGCGATATAAATGTAGGTACTATAGGGCAAGTTCTGCATTTGGAAAAAAATCGAACTCAAGATTTTGATCAAAGTTGACATTACGACAATAGCGAAGGCGAAAAAGTGGTTCCAGCAATTCCGTCTGTCTGTCTGTATATCTGTATGTCTGTACCCGGAACTACAGCCTAAACTACTGGAGGTATTTTCTTCAAACGCGGTACTTAAGGGTCTTCGGTGATTCCCTAGAGGGGAAATTGAATTTTTTTTTTTTTAGCTCCAAAACTAACGATACCCCTCATACACCCTTCCGCAAATCTTATTTATCTCGAAAACGGCTCTAACGATTTTGATAAAAAAAATTAGGTGTGAAATTATTGACATGGACTCTATTTTGGTCAAAAAAAATTGAGGGGAAATGATATTAGGGGTAACTGTCATAGATTTTTTTGACTTTCAAATTTCTCAACAACGGCTCTAACGATTCTAACCAAAAATTTTATGCAGGAGCTGCTTTGCATTTGAAACAAATAAAAACTAAAATTTTTTTCGAAAAAATAGTTTTTGGATTTTTAAAAAAATAATACAATTTTTTTTTTGAAAATTCGATATCTTGAAAACCGATACACGATTAAATTTTAAATTACGTTTTAAAATGTATTTTATTAAATACTAACAATTTGCATATCAATTTTTTTTTTAAGGAAAATTTAGTACACCAAAAACATGTTGCAGTGTGTCTTATGTCTGTACCTCTCACTACAGCCTAAACCACTGGACCTATTTCTTTCAATCTCGGTTGTTAAGGGTCTTCGGTGATTCCCTAGAGGAGAAATTGAAATTTTATTTTAGCTCCAAAACTAACGGTACTCCCCATACACCCGTAATGCAAAATCTTATTTATATCGAAAACGGCTCCAACGATTTTGATAAAAAAAAAATAGGTGTAATATTATGGACATGGACTACATTTTGGTCAAAAAAATGTTGGCAAATTGTTTTTTTTTTTTTTTTGATTTTCGACTTTCTCATTAACGCCTCTAAGGATTTTTACCAAAGATTTTCAGCAGGATTCCCCTTAAGTTTAAAATAATATTGTATATAAAAATATTCGAAAAAATATTTGTTGGTTTTTTTTGAAAAAATCAATATCTTCAAAACTTATGAACGATTGTGTTTTGAAATTATTTCCTAGAACCAATATTATTAAATACTCAAAATTCGAATATCTTATATAAAAATTATATAAAAATTTCTTATATAAAAAATGTATTTAATAATAAAACGATTTTTCTAGAAATCAGACGGCAATTTTATGCATTTGAACATTATTATGTCATTAAATCCATGTTTTATGTTTATAAAGTGTATGTATCTTAAATTCCAAAGTACTTTTGCATAACAGCAGTCGTGCATTTTATTTTCTAATCGTTTCGTTTTGACGGAGACCGAAAAAATGTGCAAATGAACGAAAGTTTGGCTTTATCTACTTCTTTTCGACTTCATTCACGCCATCTTCTATTTCATATAAAATGAAGAATATACATTAGGTTTCATATCCATTCCTATTTGGTACTATGAAATTACTGAGAACAAGTTGAATGAACGAAACATAACTTTTTTCCGTTCGTTTCGTTCACTTTATGTTCATCGGTTTTAGTGGCATAAGCTTGACATAAGGATTGATTTATTTGGTCTATTGTGATTGCAATGAATCAATTCAAACGTGATTGACACAGCTCTACCACCTTATCGGCACTTCAAATTATCGGGGGACTACTGTTTTTGTTTCTAATTTTTCTACTGTTTGATTTTTTAAATTTAAGTTAAGATCTTCGAATGTGCAAAATTTTTTTGCAAAAAAAAAATTAAATTAACATAAAAGAAAAAAAATCTTTTATTTCACATGAATGTCCTCAAAATCCACACTCACTGACCCTGAAATGATTTATTCAATTCAAAACGCCTACGGATGAATAAGCCAATTTCCATTCTCCACACTGAAAAATCATCAATTTCAATAAACAGACTTAACAGCAACACAAAAAAAAATGGAAAAACCCCAGAATTCATCCGAAACACAGACAAAAACAAGCATTTCAGTTATCTCAAAACAGCAGCTTATCCGTAGCAAATCCTTGCATATAACCAAAATCTAACGTAGACTTCTGTTTCTTTTTCACATTCGACTGAGCCAGCCGAAGCCAGTCATTATAGCTGTTGGAAGAATCAGCAGCCATTGCCGCGCTTCCACAACGCCCAATAGAACCCAAATAAATAAATAGCAAAATCAACCTCTACCAGGCTCTTTATTATTATACCACACAGGAATAGGACACCCGAATGAACAAAACACAAAAAAAAAACGTTCACAACCAAAAAACTTAATTTATTTTCGGAGACTTTGCTCCTTGAGGAAGGTATCCCCCCACCACTAAGTAGAAATAAATTCATTTTAACTTAAAAATTTTCATTTTATCCACCTCATATAATAGCGTTCGGAATATATTCCACCAGTTGTTCGTTTTTTTTATATACCTATTCTAGGATTCGATATGGAAAAAGTGTTGGAGAAGGTGAATTTCATCAGCTTCATCATTTACAACAAAACAAAATACGAGTAATTTGAAGGGTCGTATTTATAACTTTTCCTTGGTTTACTCTTGGAAGGTTGTTTAGTAAGTCATTGTTTTAAATAATTTAGTTTTATAAACGCATAAGGCGTTTTTCTTTTTTAACTCCGAAAAGAGCACTGAGCAGAGCTTGAGCATGTCGAGTATGCTTAAGGCAAAAAAAGAAACAGATCTTTTTTTGACAGCTCACTTTTCCACGAAAACAACTAATTTCGTATGACTTCTCCAATGGAATTAGCTACAGTCCTAATGTCAAAAAATTCATATGCATTTTCGTTTGAGAAGTGATATGAGTTTATTGCGTGCGCTTAAACGATTTGATATGTTTTTTTTGACAGGTCATATCATATGAGAAAGCATACATATGATTTTTAATATCGTGTAAAGTGGCTTTTATTGTCTATGTTCTGATCAGTGCCGGATTAAGCCAGCGCGGGGCCTGTAGCAAATTCTATCAAGGGGCCCTTAGACTGTTTTAGGTTAGGCACTTATCAAGTTTATGGTATTAAATAAAACAAAACTGTTACAAACAAACTTTTCTTGATTTAATTTGGGGAAATTTATAAATAATGCTGTTGATATCGACTTCTCGGAGTAAATCATGTTCAATATTCATTAAAGTGAGGAGATTAAGACGTTGTTGGCTCATCGTGTTCCTCAATTCATTTTTAACACGTTTTAATGTAGAGAAAGATCGTTCACCACTGCAGTTGGTGATCATGAGAGACAAATAAATGCGCAAAGCAATTTCAACGTTCGGGAAACAAGATTGTAAAGAATTATTTATCAACAGCTTGTAAACCTGCATTTCCAGAGCCTCATGATTCCTGCTGTCAATAATACCAGCCACATCAGAATTGAGCATTGAAGCGAATTGCACTAATTCGTTGCCAGACTGTCCTCCAAATCATCTGCGTAAGCACTTACTATGGTAGCAGATTTTTAATTTCTTCTGGTGGAAAGATTTTATATGAAGGTTTTTATAATACAAATTCTATATACTACTGAAATAAATCAGCCAAGTATTATTGATTCAAAATAGCTTTTATGGCTTTTAGTCCACAAAAATTGGCGTTTCGTCCGGGTGATCGCACATGGACTGATCAGTTGGCTATGAGGACCTTGTCAATACGCAATTTTTATTGAATTCAGTTCATCTTACATTGATTTTTTGACAAAAATCCAATGTGAACTATATCCAACCAAGATTAAAATTGTAATCATTAACGTTGAAATATTTTGCTATTTTCAACAAATTCAACAAATCCATTAATAGTGCTAAGTCTTCTACTAGGCTGATTTATTTTAGTAGTATATAGAATTTTTATTATAAAAACCTTCATATAGAATCAATGCTCGGCCACGGGTAAAATATTCCAACGTTAATGATTATAATTTTAATCTTGGTTGGATATACGAGTAGTTCACATTTGATTTTTGTCAAAAAATCGATGTAAGATGAACTGAATTCAATAAAAATTGCGTATTGACAAGGTCCTCACAGCCAACTAATGAGTCCATGTGAGATCACCCGGATGAAACGCCAGTTTTTGTGGACTAAAGGCCAAAAAAGCTATTTTGAATCAGGAAGAGATCTTAGCTCTCGGAATATTCCGAAAATGCCAGCAATTTTATGATAACTGTTCATATACGTTTACCTAAAGCAGTGAGTACGTTATCAATGGTGACAATAAATACCTGAATTTCATACCGTTGTCTAATTTGCGTTTGGTGCGGTGCGAAACATGATTTTTGGTAAGACCAGCAGATAGAAAAATAAAATTTTAGTTGATCATTTTGATGCAAATATTTTCTTCTTAGTAATTGTGACTAAATCTAATATGTAAATAATACTTTTTTATGGTCAGAAAAAGTTGGTGCGCGGGGCCCCCAAATGCGCGGGGCCCGTAGCATTTGCTACTCTTGCTTCATGGCTAATCCGGCACTGGTTCTGATATATTTCGGGACATGCCTACAATCATTCACTATTCAATGTAGAAACTACGAACTTGACACATTTTCATTGAACAGTCATTCCACTTTGGAGCACATAACTCAAAAAAGGTGTGTTTGCTTAGATTTTGTACGAACTGTCATTATTTTAGGTGTATAATTATTGATTTTGATTTAACCTAGTTATGGTCTTTCAGTGATTATACAAAAATCTCAAATACATTTAAAATCACGCATCGGATGTAAAGTACAATGGTATGCAATGATATGGTTTTTATTTTGATTAAATTTACAAGAGTGTTACCAGGCTGTGTGAAAAATTGTTTATCAAGAAGATCAAACAACAATAGTCCAGTCAAATTAGTCCTTAAAATAGAAGTGAAGTTACAAAAATTACCATAGAGCTAAAAATTGGTATGAATGTTCAGAATACTATTATAAATGAATTGTGAAAAGTCTTCATCAATCCCACTTGTGCAAAAAATTTTATTGATGGTGAAAGTTTGCAAAAATAGGTTTTTCGCGTTTTTCAGCTAAACGGTGAGTTTTACAGCAAAAATAGTTCAGACAAAAATTGTTGATCATACCTATATGAGGAAGTGTGCTTGGCGCTTTTTTTAACGTGGTTTCCCCGGTACGCCTATTCCACGATCTATTGTGATCCTATTGAATTAGGGTTGCCATCCGTCCGTATTTTCCCGGACATGTACTCTTTTTTCACTGTGTGGGGGAGGTCCGGGATAGTTTTTGATAATTGTCCGGGATTGTACTCCTTTTACCCATTGTGTATCTATTTACTTTTATGCTACTTATAATTAAATGGTTATTCAAAAATGAACCGAGGCCTATTAAAATTATGTGAACAAACAGATCCAATATATGAGAAAAGAAATTATAGAACAATTGCCCAACTTATTGTTAAATCTCTTACACAAAATAACTTATTATCAAAAGTAAGTGGATTTTGCGCTGACAATTATTGCAATACCAATTTTGGTGGAAGACAAAGTAAAGGTTCGAAAAATGTCTATTCGAAGTTAAAATCTTTAGTCAACGAAACAATGCGATCTACCATGGATGTGATACTTTACCAGTTGACGCCGATATCATAATTGTAAAAATATACAACTATTTCTCTATCTACACAGTCAGAACGGAAAGACTTCGAGATTTTTCTGAATTTCTTGAAAATGAATATAAGCCTTTCTTATACCATTCGAAAACCAGATGGCTTTCTCTCTATCTTGCTATTGAACGTCTTTTACTTATGAACGAGAATCCGCCTAAAATATTGCAAACATTTTTTAAAGACGACTTAAGCGAGGCGTATTTATTTTTGGTTCATTCTCTCATGTCAACATTCAACGTCAATATTCAAAAACTTGAAAATCAAGACATTTCTATTATTGAAACCGTTAAAATTTTACAAAATATTGTCAATAATATTTACGAGCGAATCGATAACGATTTTGCTCCACTTAAAATTAAATCTATTTTGAAGAAGCTTGATGATTCCGGCTGTAAAGAAAACGTTATAAAATTCACGTGGACAAAAGATAGAAACAAACTGTTACCTGATTCCGTCAAAGGAATTATTTTAACAAAGGAATTAATTTAACAAAAAAGCAACAGTGATATACTTAACAGTATTAGATGTAATGAAAAGTACAACAAGCACTGTAAAGGCTATTTATTAAAAAAAAAAACAAATGAAGTTCCTTTTATTATACCTCAAAGATGTTTTGTAACTTAAAAATGTGATTTTAAACTAAATATTTATTTTTATTTAAATGTTAATACAATTTTTTGTTTCCTCTTACAATATAAATGTGTTTATTCTGTCCTTGTTTTGTACTCTTTTTTCAATCCTCATTTGTCCGGGAAAGTCCGGGTTTTTGAAACTCCAGTACTAGTTTCATCTAAACATATCTGGCTACCCTATATTGAATTCAAATTGAGTATTGAAAATGATGAAAGCTGTGTTAATTATTTAATATATAAATGAAAAAATAATTTGGAAAAATCATTCGTCGGATTCATAATAATCCAATGGAACTTCTAGTGCACTGTCTTCGTTTTCTTCTTCTTCTTTTATTTCATCTTCTTTTTCTTCATCTTCTTTTTCTTCATCTTCCTGGTGGACAGCACTTATAATACTATTTTTAGCTCTATGGGAATTTTTGTAACCTTCAAAGTCTTATTTGACTGGACTACAAACCGTTAAATAAGAGTAGTACATAGAGCACGAGAGTTAAAATTTAATAATGTTAACGGACTTCAACTGTTAGTTATGTTATGTGTAAACTTATTTTCATATTAAATGACGAATTATTAGATAACATGAATATAAAGGTACAGTGACTCAATGAATTGATTCTAATTACAAACACCTTTACGAAATTGAAGCAAATAGAAATGTAAATTACATAAACAAAATGTAATAAGGTATGTTAAATGTGTGTTAATGTCCGTGCGATGATAATTTTTGGAAGAATCCAGGATAACCGACAAAGTTAGGTCATTGAATCTGCTCAAAGGGTAGTACATACTTACTGGTTATGACACTTATGAACACAATATTCGAAATTTTATAAAATATTTTTTATTCTCAAAAACCTTTTTTTTTTGAAAAACAAATTCCAAAACTTGTATTTAGTTAAAGCTAGGCAATGCTTGAAAAAGAATCCGAAAAATGGTTTTTAATGGTATCTCCCTTGGAACTATTTTTGTTTTTGATTTTGTTCAAAAACGGTAAAATCGATTTTGATCATTTTTTGTATGCTAAGGCTCACCAAAAGTTTGCATAGTATTCAACCATTTCATAGTATTTAATATTTCGAAAACCCAAAGCTCGATTATTTTTTAAACTTGTAAAACATTTTTAAGAAAAAAATTTGGTAAGCCAATTTGAAGTTTTTAGTACTTTACGAATAAAAAATAAATTTCCAAAAAAAATATTGAGCTGTTTTTGTGATATCGAATTTTTCGAAAAAAAAATTGATATTTTTTTTTAAACATTCAAAAAATACTTTTTTCTTTAGTCTTGAAATGCAATGTTTTTCATACATTTTAGAAGCTTCTCTAGAAAAAATTTCATTTAAATCCGTTACGCTGATAATGAGAAATTCAAAATTCGAAAAAAGATTCTATGGAAGGTACAAAAATTTTAAAAAATCTGTAAAACATTTTTTGAGAAAAAAATTTCGAAAAAAAATCGTATGGCAGTTACCGTTATTTTTGGTCTTAAAAAAAAGCAAAAAAAAAAACCTTCCTGAAATGAATTGAGCATACTATTTTTCATACGTAATTCAAAGGGTCATTACTTCCATAAGTTGTAAGGTCAAATTTAGTTTTAAAGAGTGGGACCGATCTAAGATTTCTTGGTTTCGTGTTTAGAGATATTTTCTGAAGGAGCAATGGACAATCAATGTTACCTGAAGAAAGCTAGTGAAAACAGACAACATCGGCAACTCGACGACGTTTTTCGAGGAATTACATACCAAGTAGCATTAGACAGTCTTCATACGGTGGTTGATTAAATCTATCAGACAAGGAAAAAGAACGAAGGGCGTAACAAATAAAGTGTGAGTGAATTTGGTAATGAAATGACCAGACTTGACAGGCATATTCTAGAAGAGGTCTAACAAATGTTAAGTACAGAAAATTCCGAAGACCATCCCTTCACAGAACCAAGATAACTCCAAGATCACAAAGAGAATCTACTTTTTTGACTGCTTCTTTGTTGATTAAGTAAATTCTATGGCCCAATGGAAGGCGTTTACGGAAGTAGGTTATATGGGATTTGTTAACATTAAGCACAAGAATGTCGAAATAGACCTATACATTTTTATTTCCGACTTATACGCAGGTACTATAAGGCAAGTTATGCATTCGTAAAAAAAATCGAACTCGAGATTTTGATCAAAGTTGACATTACGATGATAGCCTAGACCAAAAAAGTGGGTCTCGCAATTCTGTCTGTCTGTCTGTCGGTTCGACTCGGTCGATTTTCTTCAAACTTGGTAGATATGGGTTTGGATTTTTTCCCCCCACACGTTTTTTTTCTATTTTTTAAGACCAAAAGTACCTGCCATACGAATTTTTTTCGAAATCTTATAAATATTTTGTTTTCTCAAAAACTGTCCCACAGATTTAAAAAAAAAATTCAAAAAATTTCATTTACTAGCTAGGTAATGGTTGGAAAAATTTTTCCAAAAAATGGTTATTTTTGGTACCCCCCTTGGAACCATTTTTTTGTTTTTGATTTACTCAAAAACGGTACAACCGATTAGTATACTCAAAAAATTTATTAGGAAAATGGCTACGAATGATATTCGTAAAGAAAATATTCGTGCATTATATGAATATTCGTATGATGTACGAAGTATTTGTACAGTGGTATATCTACGAATGCATATTCGTTTAATACACTAATTTCATTCGTAAACAAGAAGTAAACAATTTGTGTTACGAATGGCAACACTGCCCTTCGAGTCTCTACCATCTTACCATCAATACATCTTACCATCAATACATCTTACCATCAACACATACATATATATATAAACTCTGTATTATACATAAGAATGTAATGTAGTTTTTAGTCTTGATCGGTCTCTCGACCGTGATAGATATGTTCTTTACTACGAGTAAAACGGAGAAATAAAAGTGGGTTTTTTTATATAATTTTTCCCACAGAAAAATTTCGCACTGTTTTTATTTAATTGTAGTTGGAACATTATGGTCCTTCGAGTCGCGATATTAAAAAAAAAAGAAAAATCGGTTCGGGAGAATGTGATTTGTGAAAAGTGAAAAAATCCACCAAAGCAGCAGGAAGCCGCCAACAAACACAAACACAAGGATAATGTGTCACTGTGTGAACCAAGGATAGACAAATAATGGAGTAACAGTAAGGTTTGGTTGTGAAGCAGATTTGCAACACAAGGATGTGTGCAATTCGCTTACACACCAAAAACATTTTACAAATAATTAATAATCTTTCTTGGTGACTTAAAATCACTTTTTTCAGCCTATATTTTTGGTGCTTTACAACCACCGCCATTAGGTAGGTCGTATTTGTTGTTTTTTTTGCGTTCGTATGGTGCCTTACAACCACCACATTAGGTCGTAGTTCTTTTCTTTGCGTCTTATTTGGTGCCTTACAACCACCAACACATTTTTTTTTTGCGTCTTATTTGGTGCCTTACAACCACCAACACATTTTTTTTTGCGTCTTATTTGGTGCCTTACAACCACCAACACAATTTTGTTTGCGTTTTATTTGGTGACATACGAGTACAATCACCTTTTCCAGGATTTAATAAAATTATAGTGACTTACAACCACTATTTTAAGGAGATAAACACATTTACGGGTGCCTTACAACCACCTATTTTAAGGATTATATTATAACGATATCCAAATGATATTAAACGCCATGTCGTATTATATCGGATATATCGGATAAAGAAAATGCATGTAGGAACATGCATTGGACAAATTCTGGAAGTATTGTGCTGAATCAAAATTCACACAATCAAGACTATACACGTAGGAACACGTATAGAACTCTATACATACAATTTAAAAATGTGCGCTGAATATCACATTTATTAAGTAAACAATAATATGTGCAGGAGCATACAAACATGCGCAACTTATTTAGAGACAAGAATAATCTCTTTCTCTTTTCTCTACACATCAGACACAATATGGAAATTGTCTCGCCAACTCAACCAGCAACCAACCCTATATACTCACTTAAAGTATTTAACGATACACACCCAAACATCTCTCTGCTTACAGGAGTAAGAAATTGGAACAGAGCAGCCGCGCAGAGGCCTGCCTGCTTTACTGCTTTAGTTTTGAAGAATATTTTAAACAGTGCGGTTGTTCATTCGGAAGATTGACAAAAATTAAAAATCAGATTAAATAAGAACAAAAAAGGAAAATAATAACAACAAAAAAGGAAAATAAACAAAAAAGGAAAATAATAATGAAAAAAGGAATGTCCAAAAAAGGTATTTAAAATATAAAATAAGTGAATAAAAATACGATTGTCCACATCAAGATTAATTTGTGCGGGTTTTTTATTTTTTTTTGTGTGTGCTAGGCAGACGTAGAACGTAGAAGCAGATGTGTGTTATTTTTGTTTGGTGAAATAGGGGTTATTTTTCTCTGCTTGTGCGTTGGTTCTTTTTTTGTTTGTGTCGAGTGTGTTGTAAAATCGCCAGGAAGGCGCGGCGGCGCGACGATAAAAAATTAGTGAGGAAATGGATAAATATAGGAATATTTAATTTATTTTTGTGAAATAGGAGATTTCTAATAATCCAGTAGGGTTATTCATAATGTTTCTAGGAAGAAAAATGGAAAAAGGTGCATGCACATATATGCATTGAAAGTTTATAAATATTTATTAGACATTCTCTTGAGGACTCGAGAATTTATTATTTCAGGAGAAAAAATAGGAGTTATGGGAAGTAATTAGTCTGGTGATCAGGAGAAATATTCTAGCTAAAATTGGAGGGAGTGTTTCGCGTGAGCACATAGATGCGTAGACCGCGAACACATTATATATAAAAAAGGAATATATATATTAACTATTTCTCTTGAGGACTCGAGAAATAATTCTAGGAAGAATGGAATGAGCGTTAAGTGCGAGCACAGTAGATGCCTTGACCACAACGCATTATTATATTGTTATTAAACAATTAGCCAGGAGGATCTGGATATTTCTAGGAAGAAAGGATAGAAAAGGAAAATATTTTAGTAAGGGAATTACAAGTATTTAAAATCAAAAGGATTTGATAATTAATTATTAGTTTTTGATTTTTCTCAAAAGGATTTGAGAATTATTCGGATTTTTTATATTTCTCTCAAAGGGATTTGAGAATTATAAGGATTTTTATTATTCTCAAAAGGATTTGGGAATAGTTTTTTGATTTTTCTCAAAAGGATTTGAGAATTATTCGGATTTTCTATATTCTCTCAAAAGGATTTGAGAATTATTTAGGATTTTTATTATTCTCAAAAGGATTTGGGAATAGTTTTTGATTTTTCTCAAAAGGATTTGAGAATTATTCGGATTTTTTATAT
This sequence comes from Chrysotoxum bicinctum, assembly GCA_911387755.1. Lineage (NCBI taxonomy): Eukaryota > Metazoa > Arthropoda > Insecta > Diptera > Syrphidae > Chrysotoxum > Chrysotoxum bicinctum. The sequence goes on from OU426989.1 coordinate 49,339,380, forward strand.
TGTTCTCAAAAGGATTTGAGAATTATTAGGATTTTTATTATTCTCAAAAGGATTTGGGAATAGTTTTTGATTTTTCTCAAAAGGATTTGAAAATTATTCGGATTTTTTATATTTCTCTCAAAAGGATTTGAGAATTATTAGGATTTTTATTATTCTCAAAAGGATTTGAAAAATATTGGAATTTATTATGTTCTCAAAAGGATTTGAGAATTATTAGGATTTTTATTATTCTCAAATGGATTTGGGAATAGTTTTTGATTTTTCTCAAAAGGATGTGAGAATTATTCTGATTTATTATATTTCTCTCAAAAGGTTTGAGAATTATTTGGATTTTTATATTGTTCTCAAAAGGATTTGAGAATCATTAGGATTTTTATTATTCTCAAAAGGATTTGGGAATAGTTTTCGATTTTTTCTCAAAAGGATTTGAGAATTCGGATTTTTTATATTCTCTCAAAGGGATTTGAGAATTATTAGGATTTTTATATTATTCTCAAAAGGATTTGGGCATAGTTTTTGATTTTCTCACAAAAGGATTTGAAAAATATTGGAATTTATTCTGTTCTCAAAGGATTTGTGAATAGTTTTTGATTTTTATCAATAGGATTTGAAAATTAATTGGATTTATTATGTTCTCAAAAGGATTTGCGAACAAAAACTAATTTTCTTAAAGGGATTTGAGAATGATTTGGATATTTTGAAGGAATTTGAAAAGGATTTTAAATTGTTGATATTTAATTTCAAAAGGATTTGAGAACGTACAAATTTGGGAAATTTACTTGGAAAGAGAAATTATTTTAGGGAGGAAGGAAATAATACGTTCTGTTGGTTCATATAGGGGTACACAACGTTATTGTCTCGATGTGGCATAGGAATGCTAAAAATATATTTTCTAAATATTTGTCTACCAAAACACTAAACAAATATTTAATTTTCTCCCAAAAACAAAGCGGTCAAGCCAAAAAAAAGAAGTTAAGTCAGGAGACACAGGAGAGTCAGGAGACACAGGAGAGTCAGGAGACACAGGAGAGTCAGGAGACACAGGAGAGTCAGGAGACACAGGAGAGTCGGGAGACACAGGAGAGTCAGGAGACACAGGAGAGTCAGGAGACACAGGAGACACAGGAGAGTCAGGAGACACAGGAGAGTCAGGAGACACAGGAGAGTCAGGAGACACAGGAGAGTCAGGAGACACAAGAGACACAGGAGCCAGCACAGGATGTGCAAGATAAAGCGTTCATGTCGTTTAGGGGAGCGATTACTAGGAGTGCAATTTTCGCCAGGTCACAGGAAGTGAATAAATTATCTCGTGAAGGATTGTTGTTGAGAGCTGATCGCATACTCCAGTTATGGGATAAGGCAAATGAGCGATACCTGGAGTTGTTGGAAAAAATTAACGAGGAAGCGTTAACATGTCTGGAGACAGAAATGGATGCCATGGAGGTGGAATACTTCGAGGCGGCGGAAGTAATGAGGAAACTGCTCAAACAAGCAGAAAAAGAACAAAAAGGGAACGAGGCACGTTCTGCAAATGAAGAGGAACTTCAACTAAGGAAAATCAGGAGCAGTCAAGCCTGTCCAGGAGGACATTCGTAGGAGCAATTTCGTTAATCGGAGAAAAATATGTCAAAACTGCCTTAGGAAAGGACACAGGAAGGAGGTATGCTCAGCAATTAAATGCAGAGATCCAAAATGCCGAGAGGACCCGGCCCATAACAGCATGCTCTGTCCAGTCAAATAGGGTTTGAAAAATATACTGACTTTGCGCGCAGAGAGCTGCAGGAGGGATAACCAGCTAGGCAAAAAGAAAGCCTGACTGGAGGAGAATCCAGCCAAAAGGAGGAGGCTGGAAAATAATAAAACTACCGTAAATATAGGTAGGCAACTTAGTCTTATGCCGACTGTCATGGTAAGCTTAGAGAATGAAGGGATTAGGTTAGGGCCGATAAGAGGTTTCCTGGATACAGGCTCACAGCCAAATGTAATTAGTTATAAACCAGTACAGGAGTACAAGCTTTCAGCATTGACCACTTGCAGGAAGGCAGTGGGTATCAATGGTGTACCTTTTAAAATTTCTAATAGAGTAAAAATTAAGATATTTCCATGGTTTGATTCTGAAGCACAGGAGTGCATGGAGGAGATTTTTTGGGTTTTACCAAAAGAAAGTAATTGGGAACCAATAATTCCAACCGTTGTTCTGAATCCCAAGTTGATTCACAAACCAACAGATATACCCTGGGCGGACCCAGAATATTGGAGACCAAATCCAGTTCACTTAATTTTTGGTGTTGGCTTTTTCGCAAAAATAGTCACATCAGTTATACAAAGAAATTTAAGCGGGATCACATTAATGGAAACTCAGGTAGGGATTATAATATTTGGAACACAAACTGAAAATATGGACGAGTTGACAGGTCAGTCAATTTCGTGCATTCAATACAATAAAGAGGATCAGTTAGATAAATTATTAGAGCGACTTTGGCAACAAGACCAAGTCAGTTCATGCTCTAGGTATACGGAGGAGGAAATGTTAGTGGAAAAACATTTTATGGAAACATATAATCGGGATGAATCAGGAAGATTCATAGTAAAAATTCCGTTAAAAAAGGAGATTAAAGAGCTAGGAAGTTCAAGGGAAATTGCTTTAAGACGTTTTTTATATTTAGAAAAGCGTTTTACAAAAAATCAGGAGATTAGGAAAATTTATGTGGAGAAAATGAGAGATGAGATACAATTAGGTCATCTCGTTTTAGCCACGGAAAGGCCAAGGATAGGAGAAATGGTGTACTACATACCACATCATTGCATACCAAAGGATAATCGGATTGTTTTCGACGCAAGTTGCAAAACAGACAAAGGATTGTCACTTAATGACATTCAGATGTTAGGACCAAAATTGCAAAAGGATTTGCACGAAACTATCATGCGTTTTCGGAGACATAAAATAGCAATATATGCAGATATTAGGAAAATGTTCAATCAAGTGAAGCTTGATAAAGAACAGTGGAATTTACAAAGGATATTTTGGAGGGAGGACCCTAACCAAAGATTGCAGGAGTATTGGCTAACTGTAATAACATTTGGATTGACGGCATCACCATTTGTGGCAGTTCGGTCAGTTATTGAAGCTGCCAGGAAGGCAAAAGGAGAATTACCATTCGCTGCCAAGGCGATAGAAGAGGACTTCTACATGGATGATTGTGTGACAGGATCTCACACAGAAAAATCTGCTATCAAATTAGCAAAAGAAATTGATATCATTTTAAAAGGAGCTTATTTCGAATTACGAAAGTGGAAATCAAACAGCCAGGCGGTTGTAAGAGCTATGGATTCGGAATCGGAAAAAACTTTGTTATTTTCGGAGGGGGAAGGTACAACCATTTTAGGACTTAAATGGCTGATAGAGGAAGACAAATTCACTTTTATGGTAAGGAACCCTAAATTTGATGGAGTCATAACTAAAAGGAAAATAGTAAGCCATGTAGCACAACTATATGATCCAAATGGATTTATATCTCCAGTTACAATAATTGGTAAGATTTTAATTCAGGAATTATGGAAATTAAAGATCGATTGGGATGAAAGACCACCGATTGACTTGGAGAATAGGTGGATCGAATTTTGGAACTCGATTATTTATTTGGAAAATTTCCAAATAGACAGGTGGATAGGGACAGGTAAAAATCCAAATATACAAATTCATGGGTTCTCAGATAGCAGCGAGTCCGCATTAGGAGCGGTGGTATATATTAGAGTAGAACATGATAATAGTATGGTAACAAGTAAACTACTGACATCAAAAACCCGAGTAGCACCATTGAAGATGGTTACCATTCCGCGTTTAGAATTATCAGCAGCAGAGTTACTTTCAAGAATGGTAAAGATGGTTAGGGAATCAATGGAATGGCCAACAGCAGAATATGTGCTTTGGATTGATTCTAGTCCGGCATATTATTGGATACAAAAGGAAACATGGGATTTAAGAACATATGTTGCAAACAGAGTTGCATCGATACAATCAAATACAGATGTTAGATGCTGGCGTCATATAGATGGCAAGGAGAATCCAGCTGATTTACTGACAAGAGGAATTTTACCTAAAGACTTAGTGAATAACAAGCTATGGCTTTATGGTCCTAGTTGGATAACTACGGAGCAAACAAGTTGGCCAAGGAGTAAAATAATGGAGGGAATAAACCAAGAGGTAAATAATGAAATGAAAATATATTCTATTTCATATTTTAAGGAGATTATACACATAAGGCTTAGAGGAACTAAGTCATGCGTGTCGTTATTGGAATATACAAATAAACTGGAACGAATAATTAATATTCTTAGCTATGCCAGGAGGTTTATAGAAAATTGGATAAACTGGAGAAAAGAACTCAAAGGAAAAACTAAAGATATAACACGTAGATCAAAAAGAAGGAAAGTGCATCAGGAAGTTGCACTTCCTACTTTGGAAGAAAAAGCTTTAGCTATGGAATATCTGATAAGGAAAAATCAGCAGGAATATTATAACAAGGAGATTACAGCATTGAATGCTGGGAAGCATTTACCGGACAGGAGTCCAATAGAAGGATTAAAACCGATCAAGGATGATCACGGATTGCTGAGGGTTGGCGGCAGACTAGGAAGGTCGGAAATCGATTATGAAATGAAACATCCAGCGATTATTGCTAACGGTTCAAGGATGGCCGAATTGGTAATGATTTATGCTCATCAGGAGACGAAGCATGGAGGCATCCAAGTAATGATGCAATTTATAAGACAAATGTATTGGATACCAAAATTACGGAATGGATTACGGAGTATCATACACAAATGTGTAATGTGCGTTCGTTTAAATGCTCGAATGGAGGGGCAATTGATGGCGGAATTACCATCAGAAAGAGTTCAGGTTGGGAAACCATTTTTAGCTACAGGAGTAGATTACGCTGGCCCTTTTGAATTGAAAGTGGAAAGCGGGATAGGAAGGAAAAATAGGAGAAAATGTTGGGTGGCAATATTTGTATGTCTTAGAACCAGGACGGTTCATATTGAGATAGTTTCAGATTTATCGTCAATGGCCTTCATTGCTTCTTTTGAACGGTTCATTGCTAGGAGAGGGAGATGTGAAAGGATGTTTAGCGACAACGGAACAGCTTTCGTTGGCGCTTCTAAGGAATTAATCAAAGCTTTAAAAGTATTTTCAGACAAAGATATGCGGGAGCACCTTCATCAAAAAGGCACTAACTGGCATTTCATGACACCAGCGGCACCTCACCAAGGAGGAATATATGAGGCTGCGGTGAAATCCATGAAGTTTCATTTAAGAAGGATTGTTGGGCAAAGGACATTGCCATATGAGGAGTTTGGAACTTTACTCACTCAGATTGAAGCCATTCTCAATTCGAGACCCCTTCACCCTTTGAGTGACGATCCTATGGATATCCAGGCGTTGACGCCGGGACATTTTCTGGTAGGTGAACCATTAATTTTACCTTTTCCTTTCAGATTAGATGAAAGAAAAGACCTAGCGGGAGCTAAACAATGGAAAGAGAGACAGCAAATGATCAAACATTTCTGGTCTCGCTGGCAGTCAGAATATTTGACAACTCTGCAGGAGCGGAAAAAATGGAGAAAGGAGAGGGAGAATTTGAAGGTTGGGCAATTGGTGGTTCTCAGGAGTGAAAATTTCCCACCAGCCAGCTGGGCGTTGGGCAGAATCTGTGAACTACTCCACAGTCCAGATGGCCTCGTCCGAAACGTCATCGTCCAAACAGCTACCAATCAGTTAAAGCGACCGGTGCAAAAGTTATGCATCCTTCCAATCAGTCAGGAGACAGAGGAGTAAAAACGATGTTTTTAGCCGGGACTGTTACGAATGGCAACACTGCCCTTCGAGTCTCTACCATCTTACCATCAATACATCTTACCATCAATACATCTTACCATCAACACATACATATATATATAAACTCTGTATTATACATAAGAATGTAATGTAGTTTTTAGTCTTGATCGGTCTCTCGACCGTGATAGATATGTTCTTTACTACGAGTAAAACGGAGAAATAAAAGTGGGTTTTTTTATATAATTTTTCCCACAGAAAAATTTCGCACTGTTTTTATTTAATTGTAGTTGGAACAATTTGTTTGAGTACATTGTACGAATTATTGTGTACATATAACTAATAACATTCGTTAATTTCTCGTACGAATGACTTCGTACTTTAATCTTTTGCATTCGTAGTATTTACTAATAAATTCGTACTATTTACTAAGTAAAACTAATATTAGTAGACTTTAATCTTTTGCATTCGTAGTTTTCACTAATAAATTCGTACTATTCATTAAGTAAAACTAATATTAGTAGACAGAATTCATTCGTAGGTTGACCGTACGCATTATGCGTAGAATGTACCAATAACTTCGTATTTTCATGAAATGCATTAGTATTATTTACTAATCATGAGTAAGAAAAATAATATATGTTCAATTCTAAAAATTAAATGTATTCTATTAGTCAACACGTTCAAACGTGATATTATTTATAAAGTGCTGCAGTGGTGGGTCAGACTAACATCTGCTTTTTTCGAAAAGATTAGGTAAGTACCTCGACATATATACATACATATGCTTTAAAGCTTATTTTATATTTAATATACAGCATCCAGAGCAGCAGAGCATACATACATATGTGGGAATTTTATTCCTAAAAGAATTGAATCGGTCATTTCAAAAACCTCTTAAGTCACATTTTTTTCCAAAATGCTTTTTTTGCTGAAAATGGTTCCCTAAAGGGAGGGTTTCTGGGTAAGAAACACGTAAGCCTGTACATTCCTTCCTCTTCAAATAATACCGTAGGAAAGACGTTCATTGCATAAACAACATAAGTCAGTGACTTAAGAGGTTTTTGCATGCACTACCAAAATGGCGGGAGTAGTTTGATATTTTAAATTTGCTTTGCTCTGATTGGTTCAACAATATTCAAATCTTCAATTTGATAACAACCGTCATCAATGTCAAATTTGCGTTTTTCATACAACTATTTTTTGCGAAAAGTAATTTTAGCTTTGAAAATGTCTTCAAGTGAAACAGAGAGTGATGGTGCGCCGAAAAAGAAGAGAACGTGTAATACCTTAATGAAATGTTATAACAAATTATAAAATTGGAAGACAAGACATAAACTAATTTATCTAAGAGATTTGAAATACCGAGGAACTGTTGATATCAAGTTGCAGAAGAGTAGAATCATATGTCGAAGTAAGATCATTGAGCTTGATGTTTCTAAGGCATTTGATGGATTTTGGCATCAAGCTATTTTATCGAAAATTTTGAGTTTGGTATCAATGAAGCCCTTATTCGTTGGATTAGAAATTTTCTACTGGATTGTTTTTTTTGGAAGGTTTCAAAGGTCTCCGTTTAGTCTCAGACTCTCTTTCTCATTTTTATGAATGAACTCTGAAACTGAATGATCTGATGATTTGCACTTCATTGTCTATCTTAGATTTTCATATTCATCCGTCACGTCTGTCAAATTCTTGTCCATCTAATTCCAAATTTAGAAAATATAGTCATAGAGCTAAAAACTGAAGATGTTTTGGAATTCATGAAATTGTGGCCAAATTTGTACAAAAAAACATGTTTGTCAACACTGAATCCTATAGAAAAAAATCCCACAAAAACAGAAAAAAGCACCTTCGACATATATGAGCTTTAAGTATGCTTCACATAGAAAAGGTACTATCATAGGAATATATTGATGGATTGATTAAACATTTATTATTAGTAATAAATAAAGTTGCAACTTCGGTTTCACTTCTATCAGCAAAGGCTTATGTTTTAAAAGTGCACATCAATAAGAAAATGTTGAAGATAAATCAATCTATGTACGTTAAAGATATTAAAACATGACAAAAAGTTATTCTTAAGTATAATTTTCAATAATAAACAATACAAAATATAATTACTACCATTTTTTTGGTTAAATTATATACCACTTAACCCAGTCCTTGCTAAAACAACTTAAGTCAAGAACAGTTTTTTATGTTTTTTTCATTATTTTTATTAATAAACTGTGAATTTTTTTCGCTTTTTAATTTTCTTACCACTAAAATACTTAGTTAAGCATAAAAAAGTGGTTTAAAACTCATTTGTTTGAGCATGAAACAGTTTTTATTGATTCCTGAAAAATTCTAATTGAATGACTTATGAGGTTTTTGAAATGACCGATTCAATTTCAATGTAGGTACACTTTTTTTCCGAAGTTTTCAATATTTTAAATGTTAAATTTATTTTCAATGGCCCTTAGTACATAAAATGAGGAGTTTTTAAATATTTAATTGATTTTTAATTATATTTATAATGAATTAATTAATTTTTAACTTTATTCATATATATGACAATAAAATGAATTAAAAAATTATTTTTAACTTACAACATATATCTTTTGTTATTATTTCTTACAATAGGAATTTAAGGAAATTTCAGAAAACATATTTAATGGTAGTAAGTTCTACAATGATATTCGTACAATATATAAATGGAGCTGTATAATTTACGAATGAATTACAAGGGTATTAGTAAATATTACAATGATATTCGTACAATATACGAATGGCATTGGTAAAAATTCGTACATTGTACCAATGGTATTCGTACAATATACGAATGGCATTGGTAAATATTAGAAGCTGCGTTTTATTTTCCCTCAGATCTGATCCCGATTGGATCTTCATTCAAAATTACATGTAAAACAAAAACAACACAAGGCCCAGTTTTGTTTGTATTTGTTGTTTTACATGTTATTTTGAAAACAAAATCCAATCCGGATCAGATCTGGGGAAAAATAAAACACAGCTAGAATAATATTCGTACATTGTACCAATTGTATTCGTACAATATACATTTGATTTTCTACGAATACTAATAAAATATTAGTAATATGTACTAATAAACCTCCATTCTACGAATACTATTCGTGGCTGAAAACCACGAATAAAATTTGTAGAATGTACGCATGAATTACTTAGTAATATTTACACACGAAATTTTTTGAGTGTAGATAATTTTTTTTTATGTGAAGGCTTCCCAGCAGTTTCAATATTATTGTGTATTCAAATTTTCAAAAAAAATTCTTTGGATTTTTAAAAAAAAATTCAACATTTTTTTGGAAACTCAATATTTCGAAAGCCCCATGCTCGATTTTTTAAAACTTGGTAAAAAAAGTTTTTAAATATAAATTATAAGATGTAAGAAAAAAAAATTATTTTACCTTAAAATAACGGTACCCTCCATACAAATGTTAAAAAATCGTATTTTTCTCGAAAACGGTTCCGAGAATTTTGCTAATTTTTTTTTTCTTTTGCTTAATTTTTACACTCAAAAAATTTCGTGTGTAAATATTACTAATTCATGCGTGCATTCTACGAATTTTATTCGTGGTTTTCAGCCACGAATAGTATTCGTAGAATAGAGGTTTATTAGTACATATTACTAATATTTTATTAGTATTCGTAGAAAAACAAACGTATATTGTACGAATACTATTGGTACAATGTACGAATATTATCGTAATATTTACTAATGCCCTTGTAATTCATTCGTAAAATACACAGCTCCATTCGTACATTGTACGAATATCATTGTAACATTTACTAATGCCCTTGTAATTCATTCGTAAATTATACAGCTTTATTCGTACATTGTACGAATATAAATGTGACATTTACTAATGCCCTTGTAATTTATTCGTAAATTATACAGCTCCATTCGTATATTGTACGAATATTATTGTAGAACTTACTGTCATTAAATATGTTCTTTGAAATTTCCTTAAATATTTATTGTAAGAAATATTAACAAAAGTAATGTATTTTTTAAGTTAAAAATAGTTTTTTAATTCATTTTAGTATCATATACGAGTATATGAATAAAGTTAAAAAAAAATATAAAGTATCTGAAAATTAATTAATTCATTATTAATATAATTAACAATCACAGTAGGTAATATGTCCAAACTCCTTATTTTCAAAGGGCCACTGAAAAAAAAATTAAAATTTGCCATTCAAAATCTTCCGAAAAAAAAATTGTACTTACATTAAAATTCTTTTAGGAAAAAATTCCCACATATGTATGCCCTGCTGCTTCTGGATGCTGTATGTCAAATATAAAATAATAAGCTTTAATTCATATGTATGTCTAGGTACTCACCTCGTCTTTTCGAAAAAAGCAGATGTTGGTCTGGTCCTCAAGATTTGTATCTTATACATACACCGTATGAATTTACAAAATTATTAATTAATACTGACCACTGCAGCAAAAAAGTGTGACGCGTCCATTACCTTATAAATAATTCGCGCACTATGCAAAAACACGTTTCAACGTGTTGACGAATGGAATACCTTTAATTTTTAGAGCTGAACACATATTATTTTGTTTACCCATGATTAGTAAATAATAGGTACTAATGCACTTCATGAAAATACGAAGTTATTAGTACATTCTACGCATAATGCGTACGGTCTACCTACGAATGAATTCTGTCTACTAATATTAGTTTTACTTAGTAAATAGTACGAATTTATTAGTAAATACTACGAATGTAAAAGATTAAAGTACGAAGTCATTCGTACGAGAAATTAACGAATGTTATTAGTTATATGTACACAATAATTCGTACAATGTACTCAAACAAATTTTTTACTTCTTGTTTACGAATGAAATTAGTGTATTAAACGAATAGATTCGTAGATAGTACGACAGTTATTAGTAAAATTTTACGAATGCATTCGTAGATATACCACTGTACAAATACTTCGTACATCTTACGAATATTCGTACAATGCACGAATATTTTCTTTACGAATATCATTCGTAGCCATTTTACTAATAAATTTTTTGAGTGTAGGATCTATAATCAAATAAAAAAAAATGAAATCAAGATATTACTGACTGTACCTACAATAGAACCATTTTTTTTCAAATTTAGAATTTCTCTTTATCGACAAAACGAAATTGTTTATAGAGAAGCTTCTAAAAATTTTAAAAAACTTTGCATTTCAAAACTTAAAAAAAAAATAATTTTTGAGTTTTTGAAAAAAAAAATCTATTTTTTTTTTTTTTTTTGAAAATTCGATATATTAGAAACGGCTCAATATTTTTGTTTGTAAATTTAATTTTTATTTAAAAAATAATAAAAATTTTAAATTGACATACCAAAATTTTTTCTTTTAAACGTTTTAAGAATTTTGTATATAAAAGCTTATTTTTTTGAGAAACCAGTTCAGACTTATAATTTTTGTTTTTGCATAAAGCGATAAATTTCATCTCCCAAATTTTTCTCCAAACATCAGCTAAAAGCTAAATTTTTACATAAGAACAGAAAACAGCTGTTCTCTAAATGAATTTTTTTCAAAGATTTAAAAGAATTTGGTTTGAAGTATGATTTCTTAAGAATTATGAATTAGAACGAATGCGAGTTATGAGCTATGGATGATTTTAGTTGTGGAAAATCTTGTAAGACTCCCGTCACCAAATGCTCTTCTAAATATTTTTCAAATATTAGTCCATTTCAAATTGAAATTGAAATTTAGCTCGAGAATAAATGTGCCAGACAATTATTTCGTGAGCTAAATTTTGACAGATAAGTTATGTACAGTTCGAAGAGATATTTTGATTTTTTAGCTGGAGCAGTGTACCTCTCGGCTAAAATGCTTGACATAATTTTAGCTTGGCTAAATTTTGGAGAGGAGATAAAATTTAGTCTATTAATAAATGAATTTTATGCTTATTTCTCTAATAACATTCATTTTTGAAATTCTTAGTCGTTTACATAAGAGCAAGTTCGTGCGACCCAGTCATGCATTTTATTTTTCATCGGCATAAATTGAAATTGAAGAAATTTTAATTACACAGTTTACGTCATTTATATTTAAAATGAAAATCAAAGGGCCAAGATGACTTCCTTGGGGGATACCATAAGTCGCAATTAAAGATTTAGATATTGACGTTCTAAAAAGAACAGTTGATCTTTTAAATAAGAATAAATCCATTGAATGAAATCGAGTTAAAATCCAAGAGCTTTAAGTTTGAAAGGATCAATGGATGGGAGATTTTGTCGAAAGCTTTACTTAAATTGGTTGCAATAACATCAAGGGCGCATAAGCTGTCAAAGGCAAAATCTATAAAACTGGTGGAGTTTGATCTTCGTCTCAGTAATCCATGTTGGTTAGGACAGAAGATTTGTTTATCATAAACAATACTTTCATGAACCTTAGAGATGTATGATAATTTGGCAAAAGGCCGGTATTTAGAGATGCCATTCTTTGACATGATTAGCGATCATGAATGAGTCTTTCCAATGAGAAGTAGATACTCCTTGATTTATTGAAAGTTGGAAAATTGTAGTTAGGGGCTTGATTAAATGCACGGAGTATTACTCGCAAACTATCGGGACTATCGCAATAGTCGCCTTTGTATTTGTCGATCTTTTCTTCAATTATTACCGATTCTATTACAATGAAACTTTAGGATGCTTTTTTACATGTGCTTTGAGAGATATTCAAAATCAGGCGGGGTAGTGTTGGTAGAAAATGACTGACTGAAAAACAACTTGTAAATTTTTTGCGAATTATCTGAACTGGTATTCTGACAGGTTAAAGTGCAAGGGTAACTGTCAGATTGTTTTCTTGCATAGATGAAGTGGCAAAAGCAACTAATGTCTTAGATTGCATACTATTGAGAAATTGAGATACTCGTGGTAAAAAGATTCAAAAATATCGATATTGGAACTTTTTGTGAGATATTTTCAACTTAGTTTATTTCTTTTATTTCTTAAAATACGAAGAGGTAAGGGATCGTGTTTCTCATGAAATTGAAATAAAAAACCAAACACATTTTCTAAACCGATACTTTTTAGGTTTCCCCTTGATTCTTAATAGTTCTTTTTCTACTTATTAAAAGACTGTCAAAGAAAACAAACTGACTGTTATTGTTTTTAAATTTTGGTGAAATTCATAATCTAGCTGAACACTTCCATCTTTAGACTATGCCGTACTTAGATATTCTCGTACTTCAGGAAATTTATAACGTATCCCAATAGGACTTTATAATACATTCAAAACGTGAATGCCATTAAGGTTGGAGTTGGAGGGCAGCCTTGTGGTGCCTAACGATGACTCATTCTCTTATTATGGCCCTGTCGAACTGCTGCTGCTGCTGCTGCCGGCGGCGGCGGTGGCGACGGAATACCTCGTTCTTTTGCTTCTTCCCATACACTACGAAAATGAATATCCCAGAAGCTTCAATACAATGTGGCTTCCTGACTGAAATAAGGTTTCACTTTAATAGGTGCCATAGACACTACCGCACAGCATCCACTCGTGTGGTAACCACAAATGGATTTCAAAGGATGGGTTTCCAGAAGTCGAATCTGTTATTAGGCATAAACAAATACATTGGTTAGGAAATTGGTTTTCGCAGCGTGTGTGTGTGTGTTTCTTGCTGCTAGCTGCTAGCTGCACTGATGGTGAATTCGAAAACGGTCCCGGTTTCTTTCAATATATCCATATGGGATTCAGAAAACATTATTGGAAATTCGTGTTGGTGCTTATGGGTGAGTTTGGTGGCGGAAATTTTTGAATTTGTTGCTGTTTGTTGCAAGGGTATATGTAATAAACACACGTTTATTGGATTGTGATTACGATCATTGGGAAAGGTTATAGCCTCTTGCACTGAATTTATGGGGTGTGAAGTTGGATTTTTCATTAGCCACACCATCAAACCCTCCGACAACGCGAAGCGATGCGACGCAAGGTAACGAAGAGTGCGTAGAATTTTTGTTGTTGTTGTTGTTTTTTTTTATATTTTGAATTAGCCGCCAACAAAATGTTCATCCCTTTTTGGAGGATTCGACACAAGTAGAGTATGAGCATTTTGGCTTAGATATTCGATAATAACTCGCTGACTGCTGAGTAGTGCTGAGTCGGAGGAAATTTATGATTTATGAAAGTGAATGTCGACATTCGTTATCACAGTCGGCCATGGAACTGTGAAAGGGATACACATTCTAACTAATAGTTTTCACTAGTCGGTGGGATATAAATGTTCTGTCGAGTGTGAAATGCTGTTACTTTACATGGAAGAGAGAACGGAAATAAAGGATGACTTCCTTTCGTTGATAAGACTCTAAATAGGAAAACATAGAATCACAGCATGAATGTTACTTTATGCAGTCACAAGGACTGAACGCAATCAGCTGTTCAGTACATGCTTCCATCGAAAAGCATTCGCGTGCTCTGGAACATGATTTCATTTATATACATTCCCAGATAAGGAAGGTGGGGGTAGGGTTAATTTTTGAACAGAGAAAGGGGGCTTGAGTTTAGAAATAAAACATGATTGATGCTAAAGCTTGTATCAAAGGTTATCCAGGAACAGTAGCAACTTTCTATAGATTCTACCTCTGCATTGTATTAAAATGCTGGAAAATGAGACAAATGTAGCGAATATTTACTGTGAAAAGCGATTTTATCATCTTTCGACTGTACATGGGTAAGTTCACCGCAAGCAAAAGTTCAAAACATTATTCTATTCCTCGTATTATATTCGCCATAAGCCCCGACATCCTTGCAAAAATATCCTTTCATCTCTAAGACTTCCTCATCCATTAAGGAACATAAATTATTGTCACTTTTATTCCAACTCACGTGCAACAACTCCACTTATATCTTCCACAAATCAAAGCATCAGCAATCTTAAACTTTGTATATAGATACAAGAACCTTAATTAATGTGATGACAGGGATTTCCGTTGCATTTTATTTCTATCCATTGGGGTATTGTGATGCCAAGCCATATTAAATGAAAAGCAAAATTAAATAAAAAATACATAAAAAAAAACCAAGTGGCAACTGCAGGCGATGGAAATACGTATACAGTCAATAGTGCCTGTGCCATCGCAACTGTCGGTTTCTTAGTAGCAAAGTTTTGAGAGCCCATAGAGATGAGGACGTGATCAGAAAAAAATTATATACCTATACCCGTACCTAGCTACTTTCTGGCTTTCAATTTGACGTTGTTAGAGTGTTGCAAGACTTGTGCTCTAAGTGGCGACAGCGACGTCCTCAAAATATATCCGTCTTTTATGGAATGACGGTTATTACGGAAAACTTTTTTTTTTTCTCTCTCATCTCGTTCTTTCCGCAAATAAGGAAAGTTCTTAAGTCTAATTAATTTTCATTGGGTGTCTTATGAGTCTAATAATTAACTATTAAGACCAGCGCAACGTACATTTTGTGACTCATAAATTGGGAAGGGTACTATCTACTCTTAATGGCATTCACTTAATTTGAAAATTATTTTCAAAAAAAATGTGGTGAACGTGTGTGTTATTTGTGGGTGTCATTTTTCTTTTATTCTAAAACTACTGAAATTTACTTCTACATATAAAATCTTTTTTTTATATGATATGTTTTAAAAATTTCCAGATTAAAATAAAATAAATCCGATTTGATCAAAGAAAAGTTTATCTAAGCCCGAAAATATATTTCTAGGTGTAGGGGTAAATAGCGAGTTGCTGTTTTTTCATCGTATTATTTTCTTTTTCTATTATTCACTTGCGTTCAAGGGTATGTTAAGAGACCCTTATAATGCTAAACTAACTAATTTGACGTTACGACCAAAATTAGGCTCAAGGTTGAACTGATGAGCATTACTAGCGAAGCAAGTATCACGGGTGAATTGATAAAGGGGAGGAATGCAACTGGCTACTTCGAGTGAGCATTGCTTGTGAAAGTTAAAGAAGCGGTAAAATAGGGAAATACATGAAACAATCCGACGGTGTTCAAGAGATAGGAATGAATTCATGATAGCTCTGTTTTCTATCAGTTTTAACGCTCTGTTCTGAATTCTATCCAATAAATGGAGAGAAGAGTGTGCTGCGTCTGCCCAAAGATGTTAGTTGTACTCGAGTTTTGGACGTATAAACGCCTTATAAATGGTAGCCAGATCAGAAGGGGTGAAAAATTTCTTGCATCGATATAGAAATCCTAAGCGGTCCCGAGAATGTGATCATTCCAACGAATATCGTCGTTAACACACATACCGAGTACTGAGAGCTTTTCGGTTTCTTCGATGCAAGTGCCATTCAGCGACAATGGCATAAGAGGGACATTTTGCTTCAACGACAATAGACAGCATTGAGTTTTCGAAGAATTAAACACCACACGGTTTTTGTTTACCCCATTTAACAATGCTGTAAAGATCGGAGTTTAATGAGCTTATCATACGATACCATTGCAATTCCACTTCCGAAGGAGATGGATGTGAATTTGGGAACGAGTACGAAAAGCTGAGAGTAGAGTCGTCGGCAAAAAAATTAAGTGAATTAGAAGTTTCAGACAGGAGATCATTTATAAAAATGAGGAAGAGAGTCGGAGACAAAACGAAGCCCTGGGGAACACCAGCATTTATTTTGTGAAGATCAGACTTAAAACCATCCAGTACAACATGTATTGAACGATATAGAAGGTAATTTCTAATCCAAAGAATAAGGGTTTCGTTGATGCCAAACGAACCGCATTTTCGATAAGAGAGCCTGGTGCCAAACTCTATCAAATGCCTTAGAAATATCAAGCGAAAATAATCTTAGTTTCTCCAAAACAATATAAAGATCTGTTCCACTCTTCGGTGAGATATGCCATAAGATCACCCGTGGAACGATTGATGCAAAAGCCGTATTTCCGGTCATTAAGAAGCTTTCGATCTTCGAGATGACGTAAGTGCGATTGGTCGATAGGAGGAGGGGGACGAAGGGTCACGTTTTTTAGGAACAGGCTGGACAAATGCTGTTTTCCATCTTCTAGGGAAGATTCCAGAACAGTGGGAGCGATGGGAAAGCTTACGCAATGGTTTTGCCAGCGATGAAGAACACCTCTTCAAAAGAATGGGGGGGTGTACCATGAGGACCAGCGGATTTGTTTATATCAAGATCTCGAACGTCTCTTGCAACTGTACGAGTGCGGAAATATACCTATCCCATTGAATGATTTACGTTCTTAGGTACAGGAGGGGCAATGTTGCTAACAGCCAATTGAGCTAGCAGCAAAATGAGCTGCAAGTACATTTGCCTTCTCTAAAGAGCTAGTTATCGGATTGTCATTGTAGATGAACGGTGGAACCGAAGATGAAGTCGAATTTTTTACGTTGTTGACAATTGACCAGAAATTTCTACTGCCCTTGGGACATTGCAGGATTTTTTGCCTTAATTTCTGTTCATGTAAAAATTTGGTTCTCTTTGTAACAGCCTTGCATTGGTTTCTGACTTGTTTAAGCTTTTTCCGATTTGGGTTGACTTTGTAAGAGCGGAAACTAAATTCTCTCAACCTGATAGCTTCTTTATATAGCTTTTATCGAACCAAGACTTTACTTTAGGCTTTATACTCTTAATTCTGTAAGGAATAAAAGTACGCATCCCAAGAAAAATCACTTCTGCGATTATATCAGCACTGGCTTCAACATCACTATCGAGGAAACATAGTGACCAGTTAAAAATTCTAAAAAAGTTATTCAGACCGTCCCAGTAAGCTTTCTCCTATTGCCAAACGGCCCTAGTGGTATGCTTCTCTTTAACTGGATTTTAGAAAACGATGATAAAAATGTAAATAAACCAGAAGGGTTTTTTAAATACAAACACAATAATGGTTCCTTATGTTACCCCACCGTAAGCATTGGATCAAGGGTAGTATAAAGGGTTTACTTATTAAATTAAGGTGGCGCTACAGTCCGGGTGGATCAGGGCCTCAACTAACAAGCTTCTCAAGCTAGCTCGGTGACTGGCTAACTACCTCCAGTTTCGCACATCAAATTGATTGAGGTCCTCTCCTATTTATGCACCTGATTTGCGGTCTGCACCGTCTCTCGGGGTTGGATTGGAAGACGTACCGGGCCAGAACATTTGGATCCATTCGCTCTAAATGACCTAGCCATCTCAGCCGTTGGACTTTAATTCGTTTGACTAGGTCAGTTTCGCAGTATAGCCGGTACAGTTCATGGATTATATGTATATTTTCTCCTCCACTCCCAGTCGAAACATCCTAAAGTGTTCTCATCAACTTTCAACAAAGTCCATGTCTCTGCATCTGCACCATAGACAAGGACACTTTTTTTTCTCGAGAGAGAACTTTGCTACTCAATTGCCTTCTTAGTCCAAAGAAGCGCGATTTGCAAGAATTATTCTCCGTTTGATTTCAGTGCTGGTGTTATTGTCTGAATTAAAAGCGGCGCCTAGGTATACAAAGTCCTTAAATATCTCAAAATTATAGCTGTCTATGGTGACGTTCTGTACAAGACGTCGATGTTGTGTGTCCTTTCTTGATGACAGCATACACTTTGGTCTTGCCCTCATTCACCTCTAAAACCATTTTCTTCGCTTTCAATAATGTCAATGTCATCGGCGTATCCAAGTTGTTGGAAGGACTTTTGACAGATTGTGCCTCTTGTGTTGATGCGTGAGTTTTGAACTATTCTTTCAAGAACGATGTTGAAGAAGTCGCACGACAGAGCATCGCGTTGCCTAAGACCAATATTTCCATCTTAGAAAGGTACGGCACCATCTAACTGATGAGCCCACTGTCGAACCTGGGCGAAACGCACCTTGAAGTTGAGGTCACTTGAGCTTTTAATTGACTTTAGGTTAAACTTCCGAACCTCATTCCCGTTATGACATCCGTCTATTTCGTCGACTGAGCGCTTCTCATGCTCCTTCTTTTTCTTTCCGAGAAGCCAGTGTTCTTCTTTCTTCTTCTGCTCGCTAGCAGTTCTGGTCCTTCTGGCGCCACTTTATATGCCCTTTGTTTTGTTGCTTGTGCTTGCAGGCACTCATCTTCAAACCAGGGGCCAAATTACCACATCAGCTTTCGAGTAATATGTGACTGAATTATGTGAGTTTGGCATTACCGCTTACGTCATCGAGCAATCGATTACACTTATTTGACATTTTCATTCGATCACTGATGGGACTCACTCACTCGGTCACTGAAGCGGTAATTTGGCCCCAGGTGTTTCGTTGTTGTGGTCGTGTAAAACCCAACACATCAGAAGCGGGATCTCTTATGGCTGCTTTGCAATGTTGCCACTCAATACTTGATGCTGGTGGCATAGGACTTCTTAAGAGGTTGTTAGAAACTCGATCGGAAAAGGACCTTGCGATTGTAAACGTCCAATATCGAACTATCTCGCAGTACTTCCTTGTTTTGGCTTAGGTCGGGATATCCACAGCTGAACCTTGGCTAAAACGAGGTAGTGGTCCGAGTTGATGTGAATTCCTCGGAACTTGTGGACATCCCTTATGCTGGAGAATGGCCTTGCGTCTATCGCAAAGTGGTCAATACTGCGTACTAGCTACAAGAACGCCCCGCCCCACAACGAAGTCGATCAGCCTGAATCCGTTATCGGAGGTGTTGTCGTGAATGCTATGTCTTTAAAACGTATTACCAAAGATGTCTTTTCTTAATAGCTTGGCTTTAAAATCTTCAAGGACAATTTCAATGTCATAAGTATGGCACTGCTCATATGTTTTATCCAGGAGATCGTAGAATATGTCTTTGGTATCTTCATCGTTCTTAGTATGATTCCAAGAACAGGAAGCCGGATAAACCGCTCCCCTCAGGCCTGATCTCCGCCCTGTAAGGTGTTCATTAAGAAGTTCAGCCTCACTGGAACTGTAGACGCCACCATTGATTCAATCTGGGGAATTCCTCCGCTGTCGTCTAAATGAAAGGAGGGATGGCTTAGTCGGAATACCTCTCGCTCCCTCTCGTGTTTGCTACCCCCAACAACAATCCACTAGGGTTGTGACCCAATCTCCAGTTGAGGTACTAGGCACCCGATGTTCATCGAGAGGGGGTGAGAGTAGAAGTCGATAGACAGAGGTCGGTTTAAAAAACGTATCTTCCATTTGAACATCAGTTATTGAATAATAAACAATCAATTTGACAGATTTCACCAAACAACAACATGGCCACCACAGACCCCCAAAATCTACCAGCGCCATCTTGAGACTGGTTCTTTCTCTTCTTCTTTCTCCTTCTCTGGTTTTAATATAATGTTTGTATCCAAGCGATGGAAAGGATCACAATAATTAGCGTTTTGTAAGCCAATATCCTAGCACTTTATTACTTAATTCTTTATTTAACCCATACAGAACGCAATTGGCAAGAGAAATCCTTCAATTTGTTTCAAAAGTTGATATTGGCAAATTCTTTAACTATCTCCAAGTTATAGTTGTCCATAACATCAAAAAAAAAAAGCATAAACTTTGTATACTACCGTCGCTTAGCACCAGGCCTTGTCGGATGATGCAAAAACAGCTTTATTGACGTTTGAAAAATACTTCTTCGATATGTATACGTTTACAAAATCACATGACATGCTGGGTATACTGTTATAGTTCTCTCTGACCAAAACACTTTTTGAGTTCTCTCAAAAATCGTCCTTCATTGCTGTACCTATAAGTTTATTGGAAAATCAGGACTATTCTTATTTATACAGTTTGTCTCCATAAGCAGAGGTTTGTAAGTATGAGATTTTTGACGTCTCAAAGAACTCCGATGGAAACCAATGGCAATATTTGTATAGATTTTAAGGCACAAGCAATATACGATAAATAAGATCTCATTTGCGATGTCGTGGAGACTGATACCTCTCATCCGTTTTCAAAAGCAAAAGTTGTCAGATAAAGTCCTTTCATAAACTTGCTCATAAGTCACAAGAGACTTAAAAATCCGGCATTCAGCATTATTCTCTTTCGCTCTGTGTAAGAGGATGAAAAATGCTCTGTTTTTGATTCTAATTAAAACCTCAATTCGAGGACCAAGAACCTTTGAAAAATAAAAACTCAATAAATTCACTTCACAACAAGCAGTATACATACATACATATGTATATGTATATATATTTTGTCGGATCCCATTGTTGTTCTGCACAGAAATACTCAATGAAATGTAAAGTAAAATACATGTCCAAACTTTCAACGACAAACTTCGTACACTGAATGATGTTTTCCATTAAAACTTTTAAAAATGATTCAATGGGAATACACATATATACATATATATAGGTATATATATATTTATTCTGTGTCAGTTTACGAGGAAAGATTTATGTCCTCATGTATGAGTATGTTACAGCAAAAGTACTCGTATGTAATACCTGCCAACATTTTTATTTGTTTGTTCATGTTTTTGTTGTGTTGTGAAATTGTTTCAAAAACAACTTCAAACCAGCTTAAAAAAAATATAATCCAAGTGTAAAATAAATCCTTTAATAAAGTATGACCCAGCCCAAACAAAAATTAAAATAAACCCAAAAATCCCACAAGCCCACAAATTGAGCATTTTGAATTCATTCATTGAAAACTTCAAAGGACATTCGTGTTTATGTTTGAGATTTTTTATTTTTTGTTTTTCTCTTTATATTTTTCTTTTACTCTTGTGTCACATTTTTATTTGTTATCCTCAATTTGTGTCCTTATTGTGGGGCTTTTTTCATCATCAGTTGTTTTTAGAAACTTTCCCTTTCATCATAATGGCAATTAAATGGGAAATCAAGGACCGTAGACAGGATTATCGCTTTTAAAAGGGTTAACGTCTAAAAGTATAAAAACTGGAATTAAATTTATAAGGATAATTTGTATTTATTTATAATAAGGTATCTTGTGAAAAAATGCATTGGGAGAAAGTTTTAACATCATAGCCAAATTTTTTTGAAACCAAACAAAAGATCAATTTAATGTAAGTGGAAATAGATTTAACCCAAACACAAGAAGATGTAGCCCAAACGCAGATAAATTTAACCCAAGTGCAAGTTGGTTTAAACTATTAGCAAATCAATTTAAACTAAAAAACTGCTAGTTTAAATTAATTTGCTAGTAGCTTAAATGACTTTGCCATTGAGTTATATTCGTTTGCGTTTGTGTTAAATCTATTTGAGTGTGGGCTTAATATATGTATTTGTATTTGGGTTAACTTTTTTTGCGTTATGTTAAATCGATGGTGGTATAGTCATAAATACTCATACCCGAACAAATATATAATTAAAAAAAATGTTTGTATACAAACTAAGAGCTACTTTTTTTAGAAAGACTTCATTCGAAATGATCACCATTTGCCTTAACGCACAACCTGGGTCTCCCTAGCCATTCATCGATCGCAGCGGGCACCTCATTCATTGGGAAATTGTCTAAATAGATCAAAGCTTGTAAACCAATTGATTAAGGTTTGGGTTACATGCTGGCCAATCATGCGGTGAAATGAAGTTCGGTACATTGTTTTTGAGCAACTCTTGAGTTGTTTTTGCCTTCTGAGCTCGAGCAGAGCTTTCTTGAAATGTCTACTGATTATTGGCGAGCATTGTTTGGTTTAAAGACTTGACAACTTCCAAACAGAAATGAAGCTCTGTAACGCCACCATAACTCACTTGTCACCCTACAATTACATTTGCGGGATGGTGGCTTCTTTGGAATGACCTCAAATGATGCTCTTGATGCCCGAGCCTTAGACTCAATCGTTCTGTATAGTGGAAAATTTAATTTTAATTTAATTTAATCTAAAAAAAAACAAAAACTACCCAAAACGCAGCACAAACTAGAAAAACCGATAGTTTTTTGTTTTTGTTTAACGTGTTACAATTAGCCCCGCCATAAAATGTAAGAAGAAAAACACAATTTAAAACAATACGAAGGTGACACAAGTATGACATATGTTATACACACAAACTTAATCTAATCCTAATTGCATGTCCACAAAAAAAAATCCTTCATTTGAAGAGAAATACCAAAAGTACAAAAAAAAATACAAACCTACATATTTTTGAGACCACTCCCAGAACTTCTTTCAATGGCCTAAAATTAACAAATGAAGTAGATATGTATGTAGATTTCCATAGACGAACATTGTTCTCTTTCACACGATTGTTTATTTCCAGGTGCACCCTGTTTTCTTAGCTGTTACTTCTAACCTCTGTTACTTCTAGCCCCGCTCTCCACTACTCGAGAGCGTAAACGATTTTTTTTCGCACTCCTACAGTCCGAAGACTATCAAAAGATTTCGATATACACAAATGCTTCCATTGTTCTAAAAAAGCGTTCTTCAATGCAAAAAGGTAAAAATTCTGTGTAGGCTTTTCCATCTGTCTTGCTCTGATTTGCTGATATCTTGCCGAGTAGATGGAAACCAGAACTTTTCCAGCCTTTCCTTAACTATCGTCCAACTACATTGACGTTCCTTCTTTCCACGGTTAGAAAAACAGAGATAATTTATCAACTTAAGAACGACATGTTCTTAATATCTTTTATAGGAAAAGGTTCACTGGTGATCTGATAGAATATATCACCGAACAGTGGCACATATCTTTGCGTTGTGAAAATAAGACTATTGGGCTTGATATTTCACAAAAACATTTTAAAGAGAATGGCAACAAGTCCTCTTATCGATTGTGCTTTCACTTTGTCGATGTCGATGAATCTATCGATTGTTGGATTAGAAATTACCTTTCGGACCACCCAATATTAGTGGTATTTTTTGGTTTCAAATCTGATGTTTATAAATGCTGGTGAGCCCCAGGGCTCCGTTTTGTCTCCAGCTCTGTTTTTTTCATTTTAATAAGTGATATCCTGCCTGAAATACTAATCCATTTAATTGTTTCGTTGACGATAGTATACACAGTTTTTCATATATGTCTAGATTTACGTTCTTGCCCTTCAAATTTGGAACTTAAGGAGCGTTGTTTAATGGGGAATCAAAAACTGTACATCATACATATACAATTATACAACCTTGTGTGAATGACTACATTTTTGACGTCACCAAGAATGCTGCTAATTGTTTAAGTTTCCTTCGTCTATGCAAGAAATTTGTCACCCCTTCTTATCTGGCTGCAATCTAGAAGGCTATATTCATCCTTTCCTTGGCTACGATTCCCATAGTCGAGTGGGTGCTCCACTAACCCACTTGAGTCTCTTGGATAAAATCAGAAAAATTATTTTTAAAAATGATAGACGGCGAAAACATTTACATCTCCAGAGCTCCGTCTCAATTTTTCATCTTTTTTTTATTTTTTAGTATTTTCTTCAACAGAGTTTTAGGCAAATACTTCGTTGAATTCTCCCCTTCAACAATTTAACTGTATAACCTAGGCTGCAGAATGCACCCATCAGCTTACACTAAACTTCGGACGTGATGTTAAGTTCAGAAATTCCTTCTTTAGCCGCACTTCACGAATGTGGAATTTTTTAAACACCTCTATTCCTCTATATTTCACTCTCATTGTGATATTCAGAAATTCAAAAATAATATCCATCGGTGTTTTCATTTTAATCCTTCAAAACTTTCCTAAACGCTTGCACTGTGTTCACACATTTTAAGGGTATTCACAGTCCTTTAATATGCGCATAATGTACAAAAAACTATATTTTTTCTTATATTTTCCGTTTTTCCTTCTTCTTCTTCTTTTGGATAGTGTTAGAAAACTGTAGGGTGCCAAGTGCCAAACCCAAGTAATCTTTTACTCTATTCTGACTTGCTAAGAATATTTATTTTATTCGCCCATGTTCCGGGATTCGATCGAAAGTGAATTGAAATCACTTTTGAATTTCACGTGAAATGAAATTGGATGTTCTAGATTTCGACCGATTTCGAAAACTTCGAAATTGCTTCGAACTGTCAGAACTGAAGGATCATCCATTTTTATTTTGTTTCTAAAGTGAAATTCTTGTGCTTTGAACATGGATGCAATATTATTGGCAATTTTAATGGAAAGAAAGAAGCAGAATTCAAAAGAAAAAAATAAGAAGACAAATTTTGCGAGACAAATCAAATGTTTTAGATTTACCTGACACAATGTGAGTGTGTGAATATTATATGAATTGTTCTGATAAATAAAGTTAATTCTTAATTTTTTTTTAAGTTTTCATTTTAATTTTAGATTGAGCCAAGACTCTTTTTTATATGTATGTTTTAAAGGAAATTGAACCTTTTACAATACCTTAATCGATTCCTACAATTCAAAAACTTGCAGCAACACTGCGATTCCTAGCAGAAGGAAGTTATCAGAGATCAATTGACAATGATTTACCTGCAAGATGTTTTAAGAATAAACAAAATATTTTTTTAAAAGCATACATTTTGTTTTCCTTCTTTTTTGGCGGTCCCTCACTATTTGAAGAAGTGGACAATTTGGCCCACAATGACTCGATGTGAGATTTGTCTCCGCTTGAGAAACCTCTCGCAATATTAGGATGTTCCTCCATCCACTTCAGGAATACCTTCTCTGGCCGTATATTTTTATGTTTTCCTCTAAAAAAAAGAATAAATAAATACTAAAAAATGACAAAAATAAATATTTTTCTCTTACATTTTGCTGGAAGACGAAAAAATATACACAAACTAACTGCACTTTCACTAATATCACTGACAATTCACAAACAAAAAAAAGATGATTTGAATCCGTTCAGAAAATGGAATGAACCGAAATGCGGAACATCCATTTTCATTTTCGAAATTCCAATTCACAATAACGATTTGTAGAACACCCAAATTCAATTTCGGCATGTGAATTCACAATAAATGAAACACAGAACATGGGCGATTATCTTGCTGAAAAACGAGACTGCCAGGTTGTCAAAAACGTATGAAGGAGTATTATTTCTCAATATGTCTTTAGTATGTACATTGCTGATTCATTCAGCCATCAATGCGCATAATCGGATCAACTCCACTATCATGGTTGATCGTTTGGATGGTGTACCTACCTGGAATTATATATTTGGGTCTATTGCAACATAGAGATCTATCGTGCCCTTATTGTTTGGCTAAGTGATGTTGAATTTTCATACTCAGTCGACAAATATGTAGATATACGTCCTTTTTGGCAGTTGTTTTTTTAAGAGCACCGCAGAACTTTGATGATGATACATATATGTATGTAATATGTACATATAGAAGATTCAGCAGTACTTGGACTATTAAGTTTCATAACTAGAGGATGCGCACCTCTCTGTTTTTAATTCAGTTTTCAATTAATTCAACGTATTTCTGTTCATTACCAAAAACCAACGACAGATAAAGGGGTTCCTGTGGCCCTTTTTGGTACGTGCCTGTCGAACGAGAGAGCTAACACAAAACTAAATACTGCCAAAAGCAAAAAAAAAAACTTGATGACAGACATGCAAACATCTGTCGCACAGAGATGCCATGGATGACAAAATAAACGCACGTATATCCTGCCTGAGTGGATATCACTTTTTGAATGTGCAATGCGAGACTTTTGTTGGCTAAACTCCAACAATAAAATTCAAGCTTCTGTGACTTGATGGGTATTCTAAAATTACAGAAATAAAAAAGTAAAAGAATTACTTTTGCTGTTATGTCAAGTTTTTTAACAACATATGAAGTTATACCTACATACATATGTAGTTGTTTAAATTCAAAAGTATAAATTTAATTCAATAATAGGTATAAGAATAGTTTTGTCTTTAAGATTACAAGTGTATTAATTTGGGCGAAAGTTATTTCCGTCCTTAAAGCAACAGGAACTCGACTCTCTGCACCCGAACACATACATACGAGTAAATATTTCAATTTTGCCTTATTTTTCAAAAGTCATGGAAAAACTTCTACATTTTTAATTCTCCGGTTTTTTTAGAACAAATTATCTTATTTGTAACAAACAGTGGGGTTTCAGGCCTAACCATAGCTTTGTATCTGCGTTGATAATACCATTGACCACTTGCTTTTAGTATCAAAACTTAAAAGTTTTTTTTTAAGATTTACTGATAGTTCTGCTAATTTAATACAATCATATACATATGTGTGGTAGGAAGCAATCAGTATTTTTGAGTGAACATTCTAGATCACAATTTCAAAATTATATTGAGCGGAGTTCCTCAGGGATCTATATTGGGTCCAATGCTTTTTCCAATATTTATAAATAATTTACCTCAATGTATATGAGGAATGAGGAAAGCCAATATGCATTATGTATGCTAACGATGTGCAGCTTTATTTTCTTGCAAACTAGGTTTAATTATAGATGTTGTCTTTAGGCTTAATTCTGATCTATGTAAAGCTTAGTAGTATGGCCTGAAAGAAATAGTTTACAACTCGAAAAAACCTTCCAAATTGAAATAATTAGCAAGAAGCGGGGCACTACTCTCTCAAATCAATCGCTATGAAGTGACATACTGTTGGATCCAGAACGACTTCCGGAACTGCACTTATAACAATGGACCAAATTTATGGTCTAAGTGCGTCTCTTTTCATGCTGGCAACCACGTCAACCTTAGGAACTGGGACTAGAACCAAATTGTCCTCACTGACCGGAGAGACCCAAACATTTTCTAGAGGGAAGTGAATTCCATAAAGAACTATGCTAAACGGAATCTCAAAAAAATATTCCGACACTTTCACTCGTATTGGCCGGAACGTTGGTATTTTCATGTGTTCGATATTATTCCTGGGCTCATGTCATTAACAAAAAAAATATTGTCCAATCACATGAAATCCATAACGCACAGTGACTTTTTGTGGAGGCAATCGAGCCCACACGTAAGTTTGTTGCAGTCAAATAATGCATATTTTGCTTACAGAAAATGAGCTCCATTGCTGAAGAAGATTTCTCGCTGGAATTCAGAGATTCTTTAAACTTACATTAGCCGTGTTTTATTGGTTAGTGAACACGCTACATCGCAAAATTTAACATGGAAAACAACAACAAACGATTAGTGAATAAAAATAAGCTAGTAATTGAAAAGAACATTTTAGTGAAGATGGAGTTTCGGATGTTGAAATGTAGGAGGTGTTTAGGTGGTGCCCGAAAAAATATATGTATGTTGGCATGCTTGAGGATGTGTTCGTTGGTATTTATTTTGTTTTACTTTGATTTTACTAGTTTAAAGTGCGATCGCTCCGCAATTTACAGAACAAATATTTTTCAAATGCAAAATTTTAATTCATACCTTAATTCCGGTTTTACACTACTGCCATTAATTTTGTCACAAAATATTGAATCAACTTACACGAAGGCAAATAGTTTCCATTGGTATGTTTTATCAGTACACTGGCATTTGTTCAGAAGTGTCGTGTAACTGCGGCATTATGCTGAATTTATATAACAACTGACAACATTTATTTGAACTAATACGATGTTAAACTGTTTTAGTAAGAAACTAAGTTAAGACAACGATTTTGCAAAATTTTAATCGAATACAGCATCATAGTTTCTCTATCCTCTTATTAAAGTTAAACTCATCGAATACCTATTTTATTTTTTAGTATCGTACTAACTTCATATGACTCTTTGACAAACGTCAAAATAGGTCTGTTTATTTAGTTTTTTGCACGAACTGTCATTGTTTTAGGTGTGCTCAGAATCAATTTATTAAGAATAAGTTCGACAACTAGCTTAAAGTTAGGAACACTTAAAAAAATCAGTATAAGGCTTCGCGCGCATATTCAATTTTTAGTTTCGCAACTACTTGGTTCCAGCAACTAATAACTTTGTGTTTTGACACAAACTAAACGATTGCCTAAAATGAGTTCGCTATTTTGTTTAACATATAATTATACGCACCTAAGCGGACATTCAACCAAATAGTTCATCTGCTTTCTATAAGCAACAAAACAGTTGTGCAACTAAAAATTGAATGTGCGCGCCTAGCCTATAGCAACAAAATAGTTTTTTTTACAAACGTAAAAATTAAGAAATACAATAGTAACAATAGGGATACGAGAACATTTTAAGTAGATTGTAGAAAAAAGATATGTTTTCGCAATTTTGTAAGTGGAAATGCAAAATTTAATAGTGAAAAAAACTATAAATCAACTCCATCTGCATTTTCATGAATATTTCAACTCTAACTTAAAAACGAGATACAAATTTTTCGAACACAAGCGTATAAGTTAATTCAACAAGTAGGAAGGTTTTGGCACATAATACACTGATACCAACTTTGGGAAATTATTAAGAGTGAGTAAAAGAGTGAATAAAGCGTTTTTTTGGTACTTGTATTACTGCGCTAGATATAGATTACCAATAAAACACACATAATTGTCTTAACACTGTTTTGTTTATTTCGTTTTTAATAAGTCTGCATTTATAAAAAATATTAATTTGAGTTTAATTTTATGGTTAAATACACTTTTTTGGATAAAAATGGCCCCAAATATTAGTCAAATTAGTACGATGTTAAAACAGTTTTAGTATGATACTTTGTTAAAATGATGATTTTACAAATTTTAATTGAGCTGTGTATCATACTTTCTATATTTTACATTTTATTAAAGTTAAAATCATCAAATAGCAGTTTTATTTTTTTAAATATAATGCAAACTTCATATGACTCTTTTAAACGTCAAAAAATGACAGTTTATTTTGGTTTTACTGTTTTTAGATGTGTGTAACACTGACATTGTTTTAGAGGCGTTCAAAAGTAATTTATTAAAAATAAAATGCACGACTGGATCGCACGAACTTGCTCTTATGCAAAAGTACTTTGCAATTTAAGATACATTTTATAAATATAAAACATGGATTTAATGAGATAATAATGTTCAAATGCATAAAATTTCCGTCTGGTTTCCGGAAAAGTATGAATTTATGCAAATAAACTTTAAAAAATCGTTTTATTATTAAATAAATTGTTTATATAAGAAATTTCTCTAAAATTTTTCAAGAAAAAAATGTGGGATGGGAATTTTAAGTATTAAATAATATTGATTTTAGGATATAATTTCAAAAAATAATCGTTCATAGGTTTTGAAGATATTGATTTAAACATTTTTTTTTTTTTTTAAACCCAACAAATATTTTTTCCAATATTTTTATATACAATATTATTTTAAACTTAAGGGGACTCCTGCTGAAAATTTTGGGTTAAAATCATTAGAGCCGTTAATGAGAAAGTCGAAAACAAAAAACGGGTCTATGGCAGGTACCCCTAATAACATTTTCCCCCAAAATTGTTTTTGACCGAAATGTAGCCTATGTTCACAATATCACATTTTTTTTTTTATCAAAATCGTTAGAGCCGTTTTCGAGATAAATAAGATTTTGCATTACAGGTGTATGGGGGGTACCGTTAGTTTTGGAGCTAAAAAAAATTTCAATTTCTCCTCTAGGGAATCACCGAAGACCCTTAACTACCGAGATTGAAAGAAATAGGTCCAGTGGTTTAGGCTGTAGTGAGAGGTACAGACACACTGAAACATGTTTTTTGTGTACTAAATTTTCCTCAAAATTTTCATAAAAAAAATTGATATGCAAATTGTTAGTATTTAATAAAATACATTTTAAAACGTAATTTAATTTAATCGTGTATCGGTTTTCAAGATATTGAATTTTCAAAAAAAAATTGTATTCTTCTTCTTCTTCCTTTGTTTCGGCGCTGTTATGATCTCTATGTCGAGGGGATCATAACTCTCCCACGTATCTGCTTCACACTAGTGATCCGCCTGTGGGGTTCGCCGGGTTGACCTCAGAAATCGGCGGCAAGCCTCCCGGTTTTGTATTGTTCCATTTCTGAGGCCAACTGAATGCTGGTGTTTTTGCATTTGTTTGTACCAGGAGTGTTTAGGCCTACCTTTCTTTTTATTCCGAATTGGAACGTTGTATGATATTGCCTTTTTGACGGGGTTCTCAGGATCTCTCCTTTGAACATGGCAATACCAACTGAGTCGGTCGTGTTCAATTTTTTGGGAAATGGTATTCTTAACATGAAGGCTTCCTCGGATCTTCGTACTTCTAATTCGATCAAGCTTTGTAACTCCTGCTGTCATACGAAGCATCTTCATCTCAGCTGCCGTTAGCTTACTCTCATACTTTTTGTACATTGTCCAACATTGTGAACCGTATGTGAGTGCTGGACGCACAACTGAAGTGTAGAGCTTTCCTTTCAGCTTAGGGGGCATTTTTCGGTCACAGAAGATAGCAGAATTTTCCCGCCACTTCATCCACCCTACGCTTACGCGATGATTGATATCGTCATCACAAGTAGCTTCGTTATTTATCATAGACCCCAGATATTTAGACTTTTCACACTTGGGAAGCACTACTCCATTCAAATAAATGTCTGGAATAGGCCTGTGTGGATCAGAAAATGGGCAGCATAGGTATTCTGTCTTTTTCGCGCTTATGCGGTACCCACTTCCTTCTAGAACATCCACCCATACTTCAAGTGCTCGTTGTAGGGATATCGGGTCTTCACTTATGATGGCTCCATCGTCAGCAAAGAATAACTGATGCACTTTTGGATCCGTCACTTTGCCTTCAAGCAGGTAATCAAGAACTGTAATAAAGAGCAGGGGACTCAAGACACTTCCCTGGTGTACACCTACTGTGATTTCGAATTCTTCGGTGACTCCAGCTGCGCATCTTACTTTAGTAACTGCTCCATCATACATGTCCATAATTATCTGCACATAGGTTTCTGGAACTCCTCGTTGCCTTAGGGCCACCCATATTAGATCTCGTGGTTGCCGATCGAATGCTTTTTCAAAATCAACCAATACGACATGCAAATCCTCCAAAGAATCCCGATGCTTTTCCATAATTATTCTTATACTCTGGATTGCATCCGTGGTTGACTTACCACCGACAAACCCGCACTGGTCATCAGATAGTCTAATTATTTTTCGCAGTCGGCTACCCAAGACTCGCTCAACGATCTTCATGGTGTGTGACATCAGCTTAATCGAACGGTAATTATCACAGCTTCGAGTATCACACTTTCCTTTATAAATTGGAAGAAGGTAACTTTCCCTCCATTGATTAGGCATGCGATCACCTCGTATAAAAAAACGCATTTTTTTTATTTAGTTTTAATATGTATATATATTTCGAGGCCTTATTTGCCTCATCATCAGTACCAAGATTATTTTATAGAAAATTATTTGCAAATAATCTTGGTACTGATGATGAGGCAAATAAGTCCTCGAAATATATATACATATAAAAACTAAATAAAAAAAATGCGTTTTTAATTGAATCAAATGAAGAAAAACAAAAGGTAAAATAAAATATAAAAGTTAATTCAGCAAAACAAAAAATCATAATACCTCGTATAAGTTTGGAGACAAGAATCATGAGCCATCTAAACCCGATGTCTCCCATCTTTTTCCAAAACTCTGAGGGTATTTCGTCTGGGCCAACAGCTTTTCCCTTTTTGGAGTATTTTACCGCCTCACTAACTTCTTCGACTGTGACGTCGGATACTTCGCTTAAGTTAGGTGAAGCTATTGGAAAGTATAGCCTTGGAAATTGTTCGTTTAGAAGTCCGTCACAATACTGTCGCCACCTGTGAAGAATTTCGTTGTCTTCCACAAGTAGTTGGCCTTGAGCATTGTTAATGAACTTTGGCGAACAAATCTCCTGGGCATTTCTTCTTCTTTGAGCGGCTATTTTGAAGATTTGAAGATTTGAAAAAAAATTGTATTATTTTTTTAAAAATCCAAAAACTATTTTTTCGAAAAAAATTTTAGGTTGTATTTTTTCAAATGCAAAGCAGCTCCTGCATAAAAATTTTGGTTAAAACCGTTGGAGCCGTTGGTGAGAAAACCGAAAATCAAAAAAACCGTTCTATGACAGGTACCCCTAATAACATTTCCCCCAATTTTTTTTTTCACCAAAATATAGTCCATGTCCATAATATCACACTTGATTTTTTTTTATCAAAATCGTTAGAGCCATTTTTGAGATAAATAAGATTTTGCATTACGGGTGTATGGGGGGTACCGTTATTTTTGGAGCTAAAAAAAAAATTTCAATTTCTACTCTAGGGAATCAGCGAAGAGCCTTAACTACCCAGTTTGAAGAAAATACCTCCGGTAGTTTAGGCTGTAGTTCGAGGTACAGACATACAGACATACGGACAGACGGAATTGTCGGACCCACTTTTTTCGTCTTAATCGTAATGTCAACTTTGATCAAAATCTCGAGTTCGATTTTTTTTCCAAATGCAGAACTTGCCCTATATCGCAAGTAAAAATAGGCTTAGCACGATACTAGTTACAAAATGTTTAAAATTAAGAAAGACTTAGAAAACTTAAAGCTACTTTAGGTAGCAAATTGTTAAGTACTATCCTACTAATACCTTAACACTAATTCAGTTATTTACTTTTGACATTTTTTGAAGTAAAAAATTTAGTCCATGTCGTACGGGAATAAAGTTGTATTTCTGTACTTTTTTTCCTTGAAATTCACAAACCTTATAGTCTTGGAATTTTTTTAATTTTTTTCAAGAAGAAAATAAATTATCACGATATAAAAATCGTTTAAGATCTTAGGAACCAAAAAAGTAAATATGTGCCACTGTGTTGCTGTGATATTTTCTATTTTTTCATTGATGCCTTGTTTTATTGGCACAAAAGCACTCATTAGTGAATTTACTGACTTGATTTTGTACGCACCCAGTATTACAACCGAAAATATACCACCGACACAGAATTTCAGTTGTAATATTTCACAATTTCCTGACGTTGCTTATTCGTGACTTTCGTTAACAGAGCATAAGAAAAATTCAAAGAATACGTTCTACATTCTTCAAAAGATTCCAAAACATTTCAATCGGTTTTTCATCAATATTTTAAACTTTCCAATATTTTAGCTATTACCTTTTCTGAGAATTACGGCTGTTAAGGAATAGCCAAATTTATTTTTAACAATCTTGCAGCAACACTCTATTTAAACAGCATACAGCCCTTATTTAAAAAACACTTCAATACAATTTTATCACCTTTTATACGAATTTGATCCATTGCAACACAAAAGTGCGATAGCCTGTAAAAACAAAGACATTTGTCCTAGTTCTCTCCGAAGTCAGACCACACATCCTTCCTTGAAACGGAAGACTTTCCCAGACAGACACTCCATTAAATGCTTGTTGTACCATCAGGACAACCTCTCGAGACAACACATAACCCGGTAGAAAATGGATAATAGAGAGTACTTACGCATCATGGAAATGTATTAAACTAGCTTAAAGGATACAGAGATACAGAGACACTTCACCTCAGACAGACGAAACTATCCAAAAGGTTTGGCTTTTCTTCTATGTGTTTTTGGAAGGGATGTATCACCTTCCACGTTTCTAGTTTCTATAATCTCATGTACCTATCTTCAGCAAAATGATATATTTCCTGTCGTGTATCCTTGTCAAAACGTGTCCCTTCATTCTTAGTCATCTTTTGCCCCATCCATCTTTGTTGTTATTCATCACGCGTAAAACCCTTATAACAGGTTCTTCATGTCAGAAACGAGGTACACAACACCAGCCACCCATTCTTCAACTTTTTAGCCCATCAACCCCTCTGTCGTCTAGTCATCTTCGACTGAAGCTGCACCAAGTGTAATCCTTGTTCTGTTTTTAACGCCCATAGGACCGCTTTTTCAAAGGATTATGAATTGAATTTCTTTTGACTCGGGAAATCTAACTTAATTTTCAGTCCATAATGATGTTAGGCTGAATGAATAAGCGATATTAAAGTGCCTTAAACCTGCCTCTGTGGCTATGTGAGTTGATGAAGGAACTCAAGGTGTTTCTCGTTTTGTGCCAGGAGGACGTTGAACACTTGTGCGTGTGATGGAAGGATTATTAATTTTCATAATGAGTGAAAAGATAAAGTACCAACAATACTTCTTGAGAAAAATGCATCGACTTCGGTACAGAATGTTTAGTATAGGTAGGTACCGAACAGTAGGAACAGTCTACTTCCTTGTGCATAAGGACGAAAAATAATCCTCGTTATTATACAACTGGAGCATACACTTCCAAGGGATTTCCGCAAAGAAGAATGCGGAAGAGCAAGTACCCAAAAGTACAAAAAGTTGAAGAGGAAAAGACTAACCAACCATCAAGTACTTCGTGCAAAGAAGCACAAGAACAAGAAATATTTGAAGTCTAAGTTTACCCTTAGTTGCAGCTATTATTCAACAAAGAAGTTTGCGGCTACAGTGGCATTGATGCGGCTGGAGTGGTAAAGTGGCAATACGAAAGTATATAGTTCACAACTGCCAAGACACTGCTGAAAAATGAGCTGGAAATAAACTTTGAACTTGCTTACTGTGTGAGGAACTTCATCATTATGTACATTAACGTGCAGTTTATCACGATTTTTTTTTTTTTTTTTTTTTTTTTGTAAGTTTTGTGGTTTTTTGGTTTTCAGGTTTTTCTTAAAATAGTTTATTGAATTGAAAAAAAAACTTTATTTAAGGTCACAAATCTATAATAGTTGTATCGTGACAAGTCAAAGTTAGAAATACATGTTCAATTTTTTTTAAGAACGGCGAAAATAAAAACACTTTTTTATAAATTTTTAAATTAAATACAAGGTGGCGCAAGTGTTGTTTTGCAAATGGCTTCGAATGTCAATTCTATTATGACTGTATTTCTCTCTGGATACGCTTGGGAATTTAGACGGACTAACTCCCTTCAGGTTTTAAAGATTGTAGAAACTTTGTAAATAAAATACTGGCTATTGCAATAATTGTTCACACCGAGTTTATGCTGTAGACTTTTGTACATGGTTCTGGACTCACTCCGTAGCGCCATCTCTGTAAACTATTCAAAGCATGTTTCATCGATCCTTGCTAGCAACACATCAAAGGTTCTACTACAATTTTCAAACCTCTCTCCACCAGCTGGACGTTATATTGAAGTTCCAGTCATGACCATTCCGCAAAAACTGAAATTTTCGCTCCACTTATAGTTTTCTTACGTAGCTTAAATGCATTCTGATTGAAAATCATCATGATTGTTTATCACCATTTGCATCATTTGTGAAGATTAAGCTAGTATGACGATATTGTAAGCTTTCATTAACATTTTGATGTAACATCCAAACGGAGTGAAAAAGTAGCGGACTAAGCAAACAGCCTTGTTTTACTCCAGTTTTGTATAAGACCAAGCGAGTCCATCATTGCCATCTCAAAATGCCGTTGTTCGTTATGTTCGTAAAGACCTTATATATGTGGGCATTCCAAAACAGCTTATGTTGTAAAAATAGGTAATTTCTATAGATTGAGTCAGAAGTTGCTCTGAAATCAACGAACAATTCACATAATTTTTTCCCCTGGAAAGGTAAGACGTACAAATTGAAGTGAGTGAAAAAAAAAAACATTATCGTATCAACTATAGAAAAATCTTTTCTGAAACCTTCTTCAAACTCGCTTACATAATATTTCGTTGTATTGTTGTATTGTTGTATAGCAGATTGTAAGCCTGCCTAGAATGATACCAGTGAATATTTTTATTACAGAGTTCATAAGCGATATGCCTCGATAGTTGCTAGAACCCTTTTGAAAAGTGATTGAATAATATTTCTTTGAAAGCTTCTCTCTTATTTAATTTGTGGTTATATTCCACAGTAAAGTTCACCGTGGTGATATGAAAACTTCATACGGAACACGATCTATCTTCTCTTGGAGCTTTGTTAAGATTACATCGATGCAAAGAGCATTAACTAGTTTAAATGTACCAACTTTCTGAGTAAATTTTCGAAATGGTCGGCTTAAATATTTACATATATTAGTTTTAATATTACATTGAGTAAACGGGCTATTTTCCCAAATGTGCGGCTGTCATTTACTTCAGATAATTTTCGCATTAAATAGTACGAGTATGAATTCGGTTTTTCCTTACAAATTCTTTTGAAATCCTTGTTCGCCTCTTGATACATTCTTTTGATAGGTATGAGTTAGTTGCTTTTAGGAGTTTCAGAAAACCGAAAGATTTTTTTCTTATAGCTTCACAATCTCTGTGAAAACATAGTTATTTCCAATACTGGTTGTTAACAGACTGAAAGGGTTGTGCTACATGTGAGATGCACGAGATCATGATTTCCGAGTTAAGGTTCGAGTCATGCTGCTGGATATGGAATGCAATAGGCACTCTAGAATTCTATCGTTCGATATGGGATTTTTTTACTTCAGTTTGGGAAGGAATAGGAAGCAATCAACAGTAAGTGGCAGGTGACCTGTATAGCCATCTTCCACGCACTCGGCAACAAACCTTTAATCAAGCAAGAGGTTCCTCTAATAAACATCAGCTTATATGGTCTGTATACTGTATTTAATCACATAATTCTGTACCAATATTTCAATAGCGTAACTTATTGTTTTTTTTTTTAATAAATGATATAAACGATACATATAACATAATTTATTTCCTTTATTTTATAGTTTTAGCTAATTATAAGATTTAAATTTTTTTTTAATAATTAATTACATATGTATATAATTTCTGACGATAATTAAAATTTGAAAACCAATAAAAGAGGACATTCTAACTTAACCTACCTTATTCTAGTGCCAGGCCCTGCCATGTTTCCCTAATCCCTATCCTAATGACAGAACATAGCTTAAATCTTATCTCAGTGAATCATCTTCAGATCCGAGTTCACATGTCAGGGCTAGTTATATCAAACCTAAGCTTCGGCTTCAAACTAGTCAAGTCACCAAATTTGCCCATTCAACCGATCTTAGGTCAGTACTCTCACCCCCTGATTCAAAAGGCACATAAAGTATTCTTTTACCCCTTGCTCATTGTGCAGCTATAGTATGCTTTATTATAGACACGTTCATCTGATAGAAATCCATGCATCAAGATATAGGAATATCTCTCTTTTAGCCACTTTCTAAGGAATTTGTGAAATACCCAGGTTTCGGGTAAAATAGTTCCGATATTAAGTAGTTTTCTACAACGTCCGGCAAACATGCAAAGTGATTCCTCCCAAGGTCCAGTATGACTTTTTCTATTGTTTGTCTTTTATTTGGGACATAGTTTCGAAAATCAGAAAGTGCACTTCTATACATTTGCATTCAGTCTCTTAAGCACTGCCTTTCCAAATATTTGGAACTTTTCGGTACACGAAGGATTAATGTTTTCAGACACTATTCTCGCAAAAGTCATAATTGGACCAAGCAATCCTTGGTAGCAAATTATCTTCACATCGGATCTCAAATAGTTGGAGTAGAGAAGACTTTTGAAACCCATACATCCCGTTCTTGTCTTCTCTGACTGAGTATTGATATGATTAGGTTCTTCCAGTTGCGTCTGAAATCCGAATTATCGTATCTTACTGGGAGCGAAACAGTATGCAGTATGGTTTTACATTTCGCATAGTTGAGCTTGAATATCTTCACTTTATTAAATAATAATCTTTTGAATAACTTCAATTTTGCAGCCACTCCCTTACTGAAGAACATCATAGGCAAACGCTTATAAATTATCGAGCTCACCTAGTATATAAGTCACAGTGCCTTGTAGAAAACCGTTTCTGACACTAAAAACTTCAGTGGTGTGTTGTAATATCTATTTGTTTGTTTCATTGATATTATAATCTTTGTAAGATTTTTTTGAAATCCATATCGAATAAGTTTTTAAATATGGCAGACGATCCATACCGTTTTAAAGCCTTTTCGATATATCCCTGTTAATCTTGAAGCGTCTGTCTTGCAGCCCAGGAGTTTTATGGTGTGTGTGTATCGCCTCAAAATGATGACCGATAGAACTAGGATTTTCTGATACAGCATCTATAAAATTGTGATTATTGATATTTGAACATTCCTGTATATTGATCCCTCCCTGAAATAAGAGAGGAATACAATATTCTCAGTTTCGGAATTTTCCAAATTCTACTACGTTTATGTTTGGTAACATGTTTCTACTATCTGATTTGAATACCTTATAGCACAATGTTCCCAGTAATCTTTGAAACTATTTCAAAAACAACTAGCGGATGGACCAAGTGCAGGAATATTTAGCTCTCTTCAACATCAAGTTAACAAGCTTCTTGAATTTCAGTTTGTTGGTAAAGTTAGTTCTCAACTACTTCGTTGATGATTTGACTGATATTTTAGTTTATCTGGAAACTTTAGTTTACTGGTGTTCGGTCTTTTCGCTGTTTAACTGCAGTCCCCATTTGACATAGTATTCCCATACGTTTTTAATGCGGATGTAGGGATGTACTGGAACTCCGGTATAATATCTCTTTTTCTACCGAAGACGTTGAGTTTCTTCAATATTAAGGCTTGAGTATCTTGATCATACAGCACAACAAGGAAATTGGTCGATATCATTTTACATTTGAGCGGTTGATTTTTTTTCGAGACAGGGACGACTTTTTCCGTATGCCAGGCTGCAGGGAAACAGCTATTGTTCAGACAGACTTGGTTAAGTACGTATTAGAAATCTTGTCAGTTTTTGCTGATTTTATGGAGTTTCCAGTGATGATAATGTCAGCCAGTTCATTAGAAGAAGTGAAAACATATGTCACTAGTGGCTCCGATAAGCAGTTTTGTATATGGAAAACTTTGAGTATTGTGGGTGTCACAACTCTGTCTATCTACCTTTTGTGCTCGGCCGAAAAAAAATAAACCTAGATAATGGTTCGATATTTTTTTTTATTTTCGTTTTTTTTTTTTTTCAAAAAACGGGTTTAAATAAAATTGTGTACTAAAATTTCAAAAAATTCGTGTTTTTTTGAAAACCTCTTGCTTAATTTTTTGAATCTTGACAGTTAACAGTTTATCTGCAAATAACGGTACCCACCATAAAAATGTTGAAAATCGTTTTCGAAAATCGTATTTTTTTTTTTCAAAAACAGCATTTTGATAAAAATTTCATTTTTCGCTTAACTTTTATGATCTATAATTTACTTAAAAAAATCTTTAAAATTAAGACATTTCTAACTGTACCTACTATAGAACCATTTTATTGAATCGCCATAGAGGATATTAATGAAATTCCTTATACAGGAATTCCTAAAAAGTTTGAAAAGTATTGCACATGAAAACAATCAAAGCTTAAGAAAAATATTTTTTTTAATCAATTTTTGTTCTGAAAATTCAATATCTTAAATGGGTTAGTATTTATTTTTTGAAATTTAAATTTTATTTGAACAATAATAAGAACTTAAAAATGTTTTACAAATTTTATATACTTACAAAGACTTATTTTTTTTTAAAACCGTTACAACGGCTTATAAACGCGGGGTATTTTGTTTTTTATCTTCAACTACTAAAAGAGTTGCCTTAGCCTTTAAAATTGAATTTTAAACTTATGAACTTTTGCTCTTATAGCATTTATTTTTAAAATTCGTATGTTCGTGCATATTTGTGAGACCCAGTCCTGCATATTATTTAAATGGCTAAAGCGACCCATATGGAAATTTTAATCTAGTGATTTTATATCTTTAAATCGTAAATAAGTGTTTATTAATTTAGATACTAATAAAATTTAAAAAAAATTCCGACGCTAATTTTAAATGTTTATTATTTTGAACATTCAAAATTTAATTTAAAAAATTATTTTTATTATTATTTAAATTTTGATGCGCAATATTATGCTTCAATTATTTATTTTTTAAATACATTTTTAAAATTTTAACATTAATTTTTGTTTTATATAAGACAATATAAATAGCTACGTAAATAATAAGAAAATGACTGTACAAATAATGAAGTCTTTTTTTTATGCTTAAATTTAAAATTAAAGTGAACATTTATAAAATTAATTTAAATTAATACTTATTGGGTATATTAAATTTAAAAACACACATTTTTGAACAAAATTCTAAAAAATTCACATAATTTTCTTGGTGATGAAAAACCGCCAAAGATGTTCAGCACAAAAGACAACAGTGGCCAGAGCCAAACCAATACCTAATAATTTCCACACGAAAACGAAATGCACCAACGTTAGCGGTTTAAGTAATTGGCTTGTATCAGCAGTACGTTTT
The DNA here is from genome assembly GCA_911387755.1 of Chrysotoxum bicinctum. Taxonomy (NCBI): domain Eukaryota; kingdom Metazoa; phylum Arthropoda; class Insecta; order Diptera; family Syrphidae; genus Chrysotoxum; species Chrysotoxum bicinctum. Next base: position 49,380,151 of record OU426989.1, read on the forward strand.
ACATACTTTCGAAAGCCTGCTGCCATTAGCTGCAGCACCATATCCGATTTCCATTTTATCATCAAGCCTGTTTCCACTATTTGCAATATGAAATGATCTAAGATTTCTTTTAATGGTGAATGAAGTGGCATAAAATATACCAGAAAGTACTCAGGAAATACTGCTTCGGGAGCGATGCGAAACCTAGGTTTTTCAAATCGTGAATGAAAATCAATAAAAAGTTCAGCTTCATCCATGTTCAATATGAAGGCAACACTTGTGTTCTTCATAGGGAGAAGATGGGCAAAGAGGGTATTGTAATCAACTGGTAGCAAAATATTCTTAAGAATTGGTCTATATTGAACTTTATCTTTCAGCCAAGCCCATTTCGATTGGGAAATCATCACACTTATATTGTTGTCCACTAAATCTTGAACGCCGTCGTATTGCTTGATCGGAATATAGGCCGTTAAATATGACGTGAAATATATGACGTAAATATTTCCTACTATGAAGGCAAACAAAGAAACCTGTGCATGAAGTCGATAGGCCGAAGTAATTGGTCTCTCAAGAGAAACGTTCAGGATGTTGAGGAATATCTGGCTGAAACTATTCCAAATGTCTATCTTCAATTTGATGCAGAGTTTCCAGATGATATCAAAAACTGTTATATACACTAAGGTCACTCCAATACATAGCCATACCACTCCAGTAAACGGTCTCAAAAAGTACTCATCTGGTTCAACGTAGCCATTGAGGGCCACCATGATCCTGTATTCTTCAAGTTTTCCCGAATAATAACTGTAGTCACCCATAATGTGCTCTGGGTCATTGCCTATTGGTTCAATTAAACTCAATACGTTTATGGTTACGTCAATTTTATCCTTTGCTGCTGCTCTAATTATTTCCCAGAAATCAAATCTCGACGCATTTTGCATTGGAACTTCTTTATAAATTGCATTATGCTTTCGGAGAAAATGCATAAATATCTGACCACTAAAGCCGCCTATTTCAACTTGTCCTTCCTTGTTAGGGTACACAAAAGTAAGTGGAAAAGTTCTTATCATATTACTTCGAATGGTGAAACCCTTAAAAGCACTCAAAATGTTCGGTAGGACAGTATCGTGTGAAAGCTGCTGAACTTGATGGCCTGCATGGGGCATATATAAATATGATGTCCCGTCTGATGTTATTCCGAAGATTCTTTTGAACTTATTTTCATAAAAATAGTAAAACCATCGTTTCATGTTGGTAAAGTTGTGTACAGAAATTATCACATACTGTCGAACGTCCAAACATCCAATAAGGTTCTTAATGAACAAAAGTAAATTTTGTTGGTCTTCGGTATCAAGACACTGCATTACCAAAATAGCCTCCTTATATGTGACATTATTTTGTTTGGTCCAGTCGGCCAAAAGCATTACAGGTATTGAGGGATGAGTTTTTGAAAATTCATAAGGGAAATCGCCGTTTTCACCGATGAAGAAAACCGTCTTTGAGACGTTTAAATTGAAAATCCTTTCTATCAGGACATTAAGTGCAGAATTGTTAGCAAAAACATTAAAGACCAATAAATTTAACAACAAAAAACTTATATTCCAAAGATTCATCACTGTTAACTTCAAATCAGATGCTTAACTGTGAACTAAAGTGTGAGCCTTAAGGTTTTAGCTTTTTATTAAGTTTTATGATTTAAGTTGCATGACCAGGTGTTTGTTTCAAATTATTTTCCAACAATCAATTAAAAAAATTAAATCTCAGAATATAAATGCTAGGATTACGATTGTAATTAAAAATATGTTAAAGTTGATTTAGGTTAGTCTAATTTAAACAAACAAACTATCATGCAATCTTATTAGTTAGTAGCTACTATAATTAACCAAGTCCATGACTATATTTTGTAATTCCAATTTACTTGATAGTTTAATTTGTCATTAATCCTCGTAAATAAGGGGTGTTTTTTGTGCGTAAGGGGAGCACTTAAAATTGTCTTTATTTGACAGATAATGATTTGACAGATATGATTTCGGAGGTGATCGTTATGGATACAAGTAGATGGCGTAATCTCAACCACTCAATGCAAGTGTGGTTCTCGGTATGTGTATAACAGACCGACTTTTATGGAATAATCACATTCGACGTTGCCAAAGATACTTCTAAATTTCTAGGTTTTCTTCGACAATACAAACAAATATTGTACCCCTTCATCTATCCATTGATGAAGGGGTACAATATTTGTATAAGGTTTTCATTCGTCCAAGGCTTGAGTATAACTCTCATATCCGAGCTGGTGATCTTATAACTTAATTTAGTCTTTTCAACGGAACTCAAAATAGAGCTTTAAAACTGATAGGCGACAAGACTTTAACGGAAACTTCGTTCAACCGCCGCCGCAGAAATATTCTATGTCTCTCATTATTCAATCGCTGTTCCTATAAACAATAATCTAGTGAAACAGCCAGAAACATTTCCCTTCTATATCAATCATCAAATCGCACAAACTAGGTGGCCAGTTAGGTGTTTCGATAATGCCTTATGAATTATCATCGATCCTAAAGATACACAGTTTTTTGAATCAATCGCTCTGGTGGATGATTTTGAGGTCCATAAAAATGCAAATAATTCGCGATGTCTTTCAAGAATTGAAGCATGTTTTCTAAAAACTAATTTTAACAATTTGCAAACGCCCCTCTGTCGAACCTATTCATGAGTCATTGCCAAAGTAAAGTAAAGCTGTGTCAATCACGATTGATTCGGTCATTGTGACCCGTACCCGTTCACTAAAAAGTTTGATTGATTGCAGTCACAATAGACCAAATCAATCAATCCTGATGTCAATCTCTTGCCACTGAAGCCGATGAACATAAAGTGAACGAAACGAACGAAAAAAGGTATGTTTCGTTAATTCAACTTGTTCTCAGTCATTTCACAATACCAAATAAGAATGGAAATGAAACGGAATGTATATTCTTCATTTTATATAAAATGAATAAAGATGGCGTGACCAAAAAAGCCAAACCTTCGTTCATTTTCACATTGTTTCGGTCTCGGTCAGAACAATACGATGGAAAACAATAAGGGTATTCATGTAACGAGATAATTTTCCGCTTTGTAGAAAGATATAACTTTCCGCAGCATGTTTTCATGAACACCCCCTAAGAAATAATTGAGTAAATGTGGGAAATATTTTGTGAAATGTCAAATTAAAAGTCAGAATCCATACTTCTTTAGTTTACGAGGTTTATTTCTGCACTTTCCGCAGCAAATTTGTGGGATAATTTTATGCGATTTGCAGAAACTTTTTCCCATACAAATTTTGACAGCTCGTTTCTGCGGAGATAAAATTATCTGGTTTACGAGGTTTACGAGGGTTTTCCGCGCTTACATGAATACCCCTAATATTTTAGTCGAATAAATGATTGGAACCATAAATTAGGGCCAAGTTACAGCTATTTGAAATGTAACTATGATTGAAAATTTTCATTCCCATTTTTAAGTCGAATAAACAAACTGTAATGGCTTTAATTGGTACCAAAATGAAGGTAATGAATAGTAGAATTTTTGTACTCTATAAAATACAAAATTCTAATTTAAACTTTCTTTTAAATACACTTTTAATGAACAGCTGATTTTCGTTTCTTTAACTTGGAACACAATCGTTCCACTGAATATGTTCGATTCTTTTTCTATTCTCAAATGTCAGTTTTGCTTTCAATGATCATCCCTATCCTCAAATGCATAGAATTGGTTGTAATCAGCCACTGACAGCAGTGCCGCCGCTGGGTGTTCGTGCGCCCTTGTGCAAGAACCTTAAATTGCCGCCCCATGTCTCGGGTGCACGAGGGTATTTACGTTGAATAAGTCAAAGTTTTATTTATTCTCCATTTCGCAGTTGAAAAATTTAAGCAAACGTTCATTGGTGTTGTCGCGTTCCGAGCTACACCAAATTCTTATACAATAAATGTAGTCATTATAGTATATTATGTACAGTTTTTGCATCCTTTTAAGATTATTTACTCTTTTTACTTGAGACTTATAGGTAGATACTATAAGGCAAGTTATGCATTCGTAAAAAAATCGAACTCGAGATTTTGATCAAAGTTGAGAGAGCAAAAATAGCTGTACCTGCAATACGATTTTTTTTCGAAATTTTATAAATTTTTTTTAAAAACAATGTCCAACAGATTTAAGCAAAAATCAAAAAATTTAAAGAACCGCTACAACCGATTTTGATAAAATTTATTTTATGCTAAGGCGCCCCAAAATTTAAAATATTCCTGTGCATTAAAATTTTCAAAACTTTTTTTTTTTATTTCAAATTTTTTTTTTCGAAACTCAATATTTCGAAAACTCCATGAAAGTTTTCGAAAATCGTGTTTTTCTCGAAAACGTGTCCGAGAATTTTGATAAATTTTTACGTTCTATAATTAAACAAAAAAAATTGAAATCAATATATTACTGACTGTACCGAACATAGAAACATTTTGACGATTTTTGAATTTCTCATTACCGGCTGGACGGATTTTAATGAAATTTTTTATATTTTTTTTTTGAAAATTCGATATCTCAAAAAAGGGCTAAATATTTTTTTTTTCGAAATTTATTTTTTATTTAAAAAAAAATGTTTTAAAAATGTGTATATAAAAGATTATTTGACTTATAACTTATAACTTTGTTATAAATTTTGTTCTTGCATAAACTAATATTTGCTTGCATCACATGGCATCCTGTTCTTAGCTCCAGCTACAACTAAAAGAGTTGGTTTAGTCATTAAATAAATGAACTTTATGTTTATGAACAGTTTTTCTCTAATAGCATTCATTTTTGAAATTCTTAGTCTTTTACATAAGAGCAAGTTCGTGCGACCCAGTCGTGCATTTTATTTTAAGAGGAAACAAAAAATATGGCGATTGCGAATAATTTTCTTCAACAAAACCATTTTCATATAAAATGCAAATATTCAAGTTCCTAGCACAGTTTTTAATTTATGTATGTCAAATCAATCCTTTGGTGAAAACTAATAGTTTATAGCTTGACAGAAAGAAGACAAAGTAGTTTTTGATATATTTAAAAGTTTTTGTTTTCACTTTCTTTTTTAAACACTTAATCATTTACTTCCGGATCTGGAAGTAGTATATATATAATTCCTTGACATCTTAGGTATGCTTTGATGAAATTTGACATTTTGTGGCTTGTGTGGGAACTATTATTTGATATCTATATGTAAATAGATATTCTGAACTCTGAATGTCAATTGAAAGCTTAAATTCAAACAACCAATGAAACGTTAAATTTCTGGGTTATTCTGATTTTGTTCAATCCCTTGACATTTATTTATCAATTCAATTCCAAAATGAGTTGAAAACTATTCGTAAACACTTATTTAAAAAGAAACATAAATATTTAGACACAAAACATTTTGTTTTACCGTTGGTTTTTTTTGTTTTGGTTTCCGTTGTAAAGATGGTTTGTTTACATTTTGCATCGGTAAAATAAGGAGTGATTTAAATCACCTTCGATAATTTTGTTCTTGTTACCAACTTAGATTTAAGATATTTAGCTATATCATTGCAATCAGAATATTGATACCCATTCCCAAGTGTCAACCTATGGCGACATGGCGTTAAGCAGTTTAAACTATGACTGCAATCGAAGAGGTTATTTGGTGTGAAAGGCGACAGTCACAAACAAAATATGAATACAGATTTGTAGTAGATTGTGTGCGGGAACTACGTAGTGAACGGTCAAATGTAAACATGTTCCAATAGCTTAAGGAAAACTTTTGGAGTATGCTGTATAGGTTGAATTAGATCGATCTCTTAATTTTCCGCCCCTAGACGTTGGCGCCCTTGTGCGCCGCACATTTTGCACATACGGTAGCGGCGGCCCTGACTGACAGGATCTTTTACTGAAACCAATTTTTCAATGATTGCTATAACTGGCTTGTCAAAAAAATGCATCCAGCATTCCACTAATTTGTTCCAATGATACATTTCAATGAAAGCTATAACTTGGCCTTATCGGTCTTGGTCTCGTTCGGAATGAAACGGCTGAATAAAAAGATTTCGATGGGATGAACAAATGATTAAAAAGATCGAATCTTTGAAGCAATCAATCATTAATTCATTCGATCTTTCAAAATGAACGACTGGTACTCGTACACCTCTATGCCAAAGCAAACTAAAGACGCATCTACTATGCGTGCATAATTGAAGCAGCGAATAGACATAAACCCTAATAAATAACAATGATGGCATCCAGATTCGATTCGTTAAGTTTCGTTCAAATTAAACAAATGTGCATAATTGAATTTTACAAATGCAGAAAAAAAGGTCAAAGTATTCACAGTTGCATTGAACTAGGATGTGACATAATTTGCGAATTCTAAAAATGTATGTATAATGTCATCTTTTTGGTAAATAGTTGCTGCATTTTAGCACGTACATATTTAGAAATGCAGTACGAAGGACAAAGTAAAAAAGCGAAGTTTGCTGATGCGAACTTAAGTCAATTATGGCTATAAGGTATACTCTTGCGATTGTGAAACATAAGCGAATTTTGGTTGGATGACATGACATGAGGTTATGTTTTTACTTTATTACAGTTGTGCTTTTACATTGAAATAACCGAGATCTGTCGAATCGCCTGTCATGGAAAATAGTGTTGCCAACTATTAAGTTTTTTTCATATTCAAGATCTTAATGACAAAATGTCTTCATACTGAAAAGAAGAAAGGAACGAAAGAAAGAATTGAAGTGGATAGCTAGAAATAAATCGAATACTTCACAAAGTTCTCAACATACCCAGTTGATTCAACAGAACATAAGACTAAAGAACTTTTCAAATATCTCTTTAAATTTAAATTGCTTGACGGAAAAGGCAATGGCTGCTAAAATCTGTATCTGTCCTTCCATAAAGCAAATAAAAACTATAATTCCCTTACATGGTATTTTTTTTTCGAAATTTATTGGATATTTTGCAAAATTTACTTACCAAAAGCTTACAAATTGCCTTGTTTTCCCAAAGGGACATAATATTCACAGCCTTTAGTCTATCATGTTGTATACTCCTTCATGTATGCAATGCTTTACAGCATTATTAATTCACATTCCAGCACGTATCAAAATATGATGATTGCCTTATTTGGGTTGAGTTCTACCCTTCTCTTAGCAAGCAGATATACACAGTGCTGTTCTAAAAATATTGGTCAAACGTTTTGATGATTCTAATCTTCTTCAAGATAAAGTTGAAGAAGATTAGAATCATATTTCGAAAATATGGTCTTTAAGAACTTGGTATCACTGGCACAGAGTGATATAATATGGGAATATTTGATGACCATTTCAATATTGTTAGTAGTAAGAATGGAAATAAGATGAAAGGTACAAAGTGGCTGCCTTGTGGGACCCCGGAAGTAGTCAAGAAATCATCAAAGAATGTAGATCTGAATCTAAATCGGTTGAGACAACATTTACTTCCTTAGCGTTCTCTTAGGCTGAGAGGCTAAACGTCTCATGACCGTCATGCGATAAACCCAACCAAACAGTCAATCTTTGTGAATGCATTGATGCTTGGTCAAACACTTTTGGTTTGTGTTCGCAAAATTTTCTTGTTCGAAATTTAGCTTGTTGCGAGGAAGGAAATGATGATTTTTTGGCCGAAAGCGACTAACATTTTGACAGCTAGAGATGAATTTAACTTTGACAGCTACTGAAATATTACAATTGTAAGAACTACCTGTGATATCTGGTCACTCAATACAATAACTTTTTACTCAATTGTCTATCTCCTCCCGTTTAGTGCTTCAAATAAAATAAAATGCACGACTGGATCGCACGAACTTGCTCTTATGTAGAAGTACTTTGGAATTTAAGATACATTTTATAATTATAAAACATAAATTTAAAATGAAATTGCCGCCTGATTTCTAGAAAAGTATGAATTTATGCAAACAATCTTTAAAAAATCGTTTTATTATTAAATAAATAAATTTTGTATATAAGAAATTTCTTTAAAATTTTTCAAGAAAAATATGTGGGATGCGAATTTTAAGTATTTAATAATATTGATTTTTGGAAATAATTTTAAAAAATAATCGTTCATAGGTTTTGAAGATATTGATTTTTCAAAAAAAAAAATTCTTTCAAAAAAACCCAACAAATAAGTTTTCGAATATTTGTATATACAATATTATTTTAAACTGTGGGGGACTCCTGCTGAAAATTTTTGGTTAAAATCGTTAGAGCCGTTAATGAGAAAGTCGAAAATCAAAAAAACCGTTCTATGACAGGTACCGTTAATAACATTTCGCCCCAATTTTTTTTTTTACCAAATCGTATTCCATATCCATAATATCACACCAAATTTTTTTTATCAAAATCGTTACAGCCGTTTTCGAGATAAATAAGATTTTTCATTACGGGTGTATGGGGGGTACCGTTAGTTTTAGAGCTAAAAAAAAAATTTCAATTTCTCCTCTAGGGAATCACCGAAGACCCATAACTACCGAGTTTGAAGAAAATAGGTCCAGTGGCTTAGGCTCTAGATCGAGGTGCAGACAAAGACATACAGACAGACTGACAGACATACAGACAGACAGACGGAATTGCCGGACCCACTTTATTTGTCTTCGCTATCATCGTAATGTCAACTTTGATCAAAATCTCGAGTTCCATTTTTTTTCAAATGCAGAACTTGCCCTATAGTACCTACATCGCAAGTAAAAATAAGTAACGGCGAAACCCTCTAATGAAATACTATGCTTTATGCTATACCAATTGTGCTTGCAGGCTCTTCTGGATGCACTAATTTGTAATCAAATATTGAAATCAGATAGTTTTATGTCATCCAGTTTTTGAGAAAAAAAGAAAGAAAGAAGTCTAACAGGTTCATGTAAAATGTTCATTTTTTCACTGGCTTTTGATAGCGCTCAACGTTGACTTTGATGGCCTGGCTACCTTCATTCTCAGAGAAGTATTGATGATGCCGCAATTCCAGAATCCACAACAAACATCGACTTTCTCTGGATATATTGCAATTTGTTTAATCTCTTGTGGATTGAGATCGTTCCAAATTCTACGAGTTTTCTATTTTTCTAAATATCATTTTTCAACAGAAATGTGCTCGAACAAAAGAGTAACTTTCATAGAACAATTTTATTAGTTCAATATGTTCTTGAACGCTCTAATGTTCTACGTTATCTAATAAATGATAGGTAGTTAATTTGACAAATGTATCATCAACAATTTGGACTCAAGCACCTGTAAAAGCTCAAAAATATCTATTGAAAAACCCTACTGAGGACATGGAACCATCTCGTCTGAATATGCAATGAAGAATTGATAAGAATTAAAAGGTAAGAAATAGTTGCAATACCTTAATTAACAAACTTGAAAATAATCAAATTACATTCAAGTTTTGAGCTTTAAAGAATTTTGTTTTTTTTGCAAAACCTGTTGATGGAATTAATTTGGTTAAAAAATAACATAACCTAACAGAACAGACTTCTGGCATTCAAAATTGGTTATGTTAGGTTAGGTTAAAGTGGCTGCTGACCGGAAAAGGTCAACACACTTAGATTAATATTTGGTCCGTTGTGATACCACAAAAATTTCAAAAATCACCCTTACTCGTTAAACCATTTTGAGCTAATAATGAAGCGTTTGAGACAGTGAATGTCGGAATTATTTAAATCACTAGAATCGTTATAGTAGTAGTCTTCCAAGTGGAGTCTACGTCTTTGCGCTAGGGCAGGACAAGAACATAGAAGGTGAGGAACTGACTCCTCTTCTTCTTCATCCATGCAGCTTCTGCAAAAATCATTTGCAGAAACTCCAAGACGAAAAGCATGTCTTCCTATTAGGCAGTGTCCAGTAAGGACACCTATAACGGAGCTTATATGCAATCTACCAATAGAAATTAGTTGTTTTGAGCGTTTAGCATCAAACAATGACCAAATCAGCTTAGTAGACCGGCAAGTTGGGGTGCTGGTCCATCTGTGGTTAGCTTTCTTCATGGTATCATGCTTTAGCATAAGTTTACAAGTAGCTAGGGGTATACCGATGTTAGATTTGCTATCCAACAAAGCTAAGATTGTTCCGTTTTTTGCAAGTTCATCAGCTTTACAAATTCCTGGAATGTCTCTATGCCCCGGCACCCATGTAAGGTGTATGTTAAACTGTTTTGACATCTCCACCAGAGATGATCGACAATTATGGGCTGTTTGTGAGTTAATGGAGACAGAATCCAGTGACTTTAAGGCAGCTTGACTATCTGAGAAAATACGTATATCAGTAGTCGATAACGTTTTCTTTGAGCCAAGATAGGACTTCTTTTATTGCTAAAAGCTCTGCCTGGAACACGCTACAGTGATTGCGAAGACTAAAAGATAGACAAAGATTTAATCTTTCAGAGTATACGCCTCCACCGAACCCGTCATCGGTTTTAGATCCATCTGTATAGAAATGAATTGCTTCGTCTATCAAAAACGACTCATTTTCTCAAGAAGACCTGTAAGGGATGAACACTTGAAAGTTTTTAATAAATTTTGGATGAGGGGTGGTGTAATCGACGTTACTAGGTAGAGTACTGAACGAGTTCAGTATAGTAGAGTGGCCAATATCATTATTGATCCACTGCGAGGAGGCTTTAAGTCGGATGGCTGTGTTAGCAGCCGATTGTTTGCTAAAGATATCTAGCGGTATGAGATGAAAAAGAACATCAAGTGCAGCAGAAGGAGTTGAGCGGAGAGCTCAACCCATGGTTAAACAGGCTTTTCGTTGGACTTTGCTGAGCTTATCGCGGTTTGTTGCTGTTTCCAGCGGAGTCCACTATACTGTCACTCCATATGTAAGTATCGGTCTAATGACTGAGATTTATAGCCAGTGTGTTATATGAGTTTGTAGACCCCATTTGTTACCTACTGCTGTTTTGCAAGAGAAAAGAGCTATGTTAGCTTTGTTGACTCTCTCTTGGATATTGAGCTTCCAGCTTAATTTCTTGTCCAAAATAAGACCCAGATATTTTGCTTTGTCTGAGAATTTAAGCAGTATACCTTTGATGAAGGGAGGATCTATATGTGGGATTTTATATTTTCTGGTAAATAGGACAAGTTCAGTTTTGTGGGGGTTGACACCGAGTCCACATTGATCTGCCCAGGTAGTAAGCTTGTTTAGAGCATTTTGTAGGAGTTTCTTCAAAGTGTTAGGATACTTACCAGATATCGCTATCGCAACATGCATCGCCCAAGCAACACAATTGCCTCTTACAGATATCTTGAAAAGTTATTTTCTAAGTGTTTTCAACTCTTTGAACAATCTTAAAGAGGTCTGTAATACCCAAAAAGGCCTAAAGGGGAGGAGTCTATTGTATTGAACAAAGAGTTCTAAGTAAAGTATTTGTAAGACTTCATAAAGATCATTTTTTGATTAATCTATAAAGACATTTTCAAGTGGTTTTCAAGATGTTTATATTTTTGAGTAGAAAGATTGAACTGCGAAGAAGAAAAAAGTATAAAAAATGTCTTTCTCTTTCACGCAAATACAAATTTAATGCAATTCAAATAAAATGGATTGACTAATATAAATACACAAACATGGCGAATTCTTTCCTTCAATAATTTATGACTGGATTTACGATATTCATTTATACCCTTTTTATGATTGTGTGTTTTGATTTGCGAGAGAAGATTTAATTTGAAACCGCATACTCTACCCTACTTGAAATTAATGCGCCTTCAAATAGAATAGTATTTACAAAGAAATATTCAGAAAAATAATGTTATAATACGTAATAAAATGCCCTCAGAAAAAAAGAAATGACATTTAAGTATGCAATAGATATGGCCGATTCATGTATGTATTTGTATGTATCGAAGGTATTCCTACCTACAGGGTGCTTTATTTTATGAAAGGTCTTTTTTTTGTTCGATCTGAATAATTTTTAAAATGTAAAATAATTTCAGCAAATAAATACAACCCAAAAGGTTTACAAACTGAGCGACATATTAGCACTTACGTCTTTAGAATTTTGTATGAAATAAAATTAAATCAACTTTTTTATTATATATGGTGATGCTAAGATCTCCTTTATACTACAAAACACGAAGAAACATAATAATTGTTTGAAGAATGATTCCGGATTTTTATTGCATTATTTTTCAAAATTTAAATGTAAGTTGACAGGTTTTATACATATTACAGAGAAAAGATACAAAAAGACATACTATATGAAAATAAGTGAAAATATATGTCATTCCTTAATTTTTATTTCACAAAGTGTTAAAATCCCTGGATTAAAAATCTGTAAGAAAGATATGCTTACTTGACATTTTATTGTTGCGTCAACATTCTATCAAGATACAAAATATTGAGTTCAACTGTCAACCGACTAAAGAATTACTGAAAATTCAGAAAATTTGATATTATACATAATCAAAATAATATCTACCCATTATCAATTTTATTTGAATTTTATTTGAACATTTTTTTTATATTCTGCCAAAGTTCTTCAAATAACAACATTTCCTTCTTTAGAAACTGATGACTTCGTATAGTAAACGATAAAACATAAAAATCTAGTAAATAATAATTTTATCTTCAATATACGTTTAACAATGTCACCCTTTACAAAATGTATGTATTTTATACAGATACGCCATCCATTTGTTAAGAACTCTTTAAAATATCTTAAGCACTTCACAATAAGATATCGAAACTGCAAGTCAAAGCAAAGAGTGAAAAAAGTGTAAACAAAGAGTAAAGGAAGAATATAGCTGTTTACAATCAGTCAAATTCAAAGAAAAAAAGAGCAAACAAAGTGTAAGCAAAGAGTAAAAGAAAAAGATAACAAATTCACAACAATTAGGCTAGGCGCGCACATTCAACTTTTAGTTTTGCAACTGTTTGTTACGAGCAACTAAAAAGTTTGTGTTTTGACACAAACTAAACGATTGCCTAAAATGAGTTCGCTATTTTGTGTAACATATAATTATACGCACCTTCGCGAACATTCAACCAAATAGTTCATCTGTTTTCTATAAGCAACCAAACAGTTGTGCAGTTTTGCCTATTTTTTGTTAAATATAATCATATGCAATGGCGCGCACATTCAACTAAATAGTTGAGTTGTTTTCTTTAAACAGAAGAGAGAAAAAAAGATTTTCGCTTGGTTTCAGAATTCACAATTGGTAGGCGAAACAAAACATTTTTTCAACCAAAGAGGAAAGTAGTAATTCTTGATGTTAAGCTTTCATTAATACGTTTTAGTGAAAACTTCCACAGAATATCTTCAAGATGTATTCGAAAGATTAAAACGAAAACCTCTTTCAGCATTTTAAAACTACTCCTTTTAAAGAGGTTTTATAGAGGGTACATAGAGAGTCAATATGGTGACATTTGTCATGATTATCTCAAAGATGTTTTAAAGAGCATTTAATTATACTATAACAAAAAGAACATTTTAAAGAGCAAATTAGGAGGTCATAAAGTGAAATGGTATTAAGAAGATTGAACTAACAGCTTGTAAAGAGCTATTACATTTATTGAAGTACTCTCCAAGAGTTTATGTGTTACTTGGGCGTCCACATAGGCAATCACCCTGTGCCCCTCCCTTTCAAGCATCACTAGTAGTTTATTTACGACCAGGTTCCAGAGAAGAGGAGAGAGTACACCGCCTTACGGAGTACCTCTACTAACGGTTCTTCGAGTAGTAAAATCGCCCAGTTTTGAATTCAAAATTGGTACTTTATTTCATTATAGGAACTGGTTTTAATTTTAAATATTGTATTTTCCATTTAAAGCATTGTTTTAAACTGCACCTCCCCCCTAAATGGGGGTCATTGTTTTTGCTTTTATTTAGTTCCTCTAAAAGAATCCTATATTATTTATTTCGTGACGTACTCGTATTTACGCCATTTGCTAAGAAGCTTTTATACCATTTTGTTTGTTTGGTAGGTATAAATTCAGCACAGCACTGTATTACTTTGTCTCTTGCCCGTTCCTATTCCCACACATGATACAAAAAAAAGTTGCCTTAAAATATCCCCTTTTTTAAAGAAAAAAAAAGTCCGAGACCAAGGATAAAGGAACCACATAAAGGAGTGCGATAATAATGATGAGATTTACTACCACCAAAACCAAAGGCTACAGCTGCACTCAATTTTCTTTGGAAGAAGAAACGAAGTTCTCCAAAATATTATTTCACATTTTCAACATCATAATTCCCAGCAAACGATCATGGTGTCATTGAATCTTTTATAATAATATTTTTGGGTTTCAGTTTCCCGAGTCGATGTTGATGTGGACGTCGATGTGGTTGTAAAGAAAGGACCATCGTGTGCCATGTAAATTGCTTCCGGTCCCCTTCTGGATAGAGCCGACACGTTTCTTTGTGTATCAGTAATATAGTCTTGGTATCCTTGTTCTCAAATCAAGGAAAACACACACAAAACAACAACAACAACACTATAAGCCAAAAGAATGACTTTTTATACATTTTTTTTTCATTATTTATTTTATTTGTGTGGAGTTAATAGGGAAGGCTGGTGGAGTCATGGTCTCTGACATTTGTCAAAAAGATTAATGGCTTCTTCAACTCATATACGATATGAGCACACTAAAAGAATGTGACTTTGGCAACACACCACATCACACATCCTTTATTGAAGGCGATGCTAAAACCTAAAAGTTAGGAAAAGAAATTCCATAGGTTTTAATGGGCTTTTGAAATTTTTGCACATCCACCGTCCTCTTTTTTTTTCAGAAATGATGAATAGAAATTGCTATTTGGCACTGTGCTTTTATTTCCTTTTCGGGATAATGATGCCTGGAATGATAGGGCTTGACGGAAACATTTATTATTGTATATGCGCGCTCTAACGGTAATTCATATTCTGGACGTTGTTTTGCAATTTGTGCCAGGTCATTGATTGAATGAGTAGGTAATTGACTTTGTTGGTAATGTGTTTTTTCTTCCTATAGTTATTCGCAGGGCAGGTGTTTAAATGACGTCTGTCAACGGTTTCGCTTGAATTAAAATGAATGTTACTTATAAACGGTTTTTCAATAAGGGTGGGTAAATCTTGAAATAGAATAAAACAAGCTGTGTTGAAGGAATAAAAAAAATTCTTTATTTTATTTAAAGTTGCCATGTGTGCCATTATGTATGGAGTATGACATCGTTCAAATGTCTGCATTTGCTTCTTTAGGTGACACGGGTCATGTTATCTAGGCAAATATGGTTCAATTTGGACCTTAAAAAATTGATTAACATCGTTCTGTAGCGCTCTTCATTGATGGTGATTGCCTTACCAACATCGTATTCGAAAAAATAAGACACCACCAGCGAAAAATCCACACCAAACGGTTACTTTTGGAGCATGCATTGTCACCTGGTAAACCTTGTGTGGGTTGGCGTCTTCCCAACACATAGTTGTGAATTATGTTTCTATTTTAAACTTTAAACTTTACTTTAAAAAATCTTAATGCTTTCTAAAATGTTCAACCTGTTATTATTATTCTTTGAATAAAAGGTACGTTTCATATTCCAGGTGAATTTTATTTAGTTGCTATTTTTCTCTGAATTAAATTCTTCAGTTGGCATTTTTAACAGTGCGGTAGATGACAATTTATTGAGCAAGAAGAATTTTAACAGTTACTGGTTGCCACTATCGGGACATTTTGGAAAACTTTCTTCTGTCCGAAATGGATTTGAATTAGAATAGGCCTACAGAACATGTGGTTTTAACAGGACGGTGCCACATCACTCATGGCTCGTGATATGATGCGAATTTTACAAGAAATTTTTCTCGGCCGAATAATGTCAAAAAGTGCCGATATCAACCGCCCCCCATGATCTTCTGATTTGACGCGTAGCGATTTCTTCTTATAGGGCACTTAAAGAAAAAGTTGTACCTACATCAACAAAAAAACCACAAATCTGGTTCTTAAGGAAGCGGAATTGCTAAAATTACAACCGAATTTAGCAGACAAATCGTTATGTAAAATGTCCTTGAAACCTTTCGAATTGGGCATAAGAAAAACTTTCATGAATTTTCAAGATGCATGTATACTCGTAGTTTCATGATGATAATAAAAAGACACTTCGAATGAAAAATCTTAGGTTTTCTATTTTTCGCTTTGAATGAACATTAAGCTATACCACTCTACCAAATTTCATCATTCTACAGCAATCGAAAGTGATCCATATAAATTTAACATTTTCTCAGAAAGTGTGCCGATAACACGCCCCCTGAATGGAAAGCCTCAATTTTTATTTTTGGTCCTTTATATGCAATTTGAGCCCTACCGTTCTACTAAATTTCATTGTTGTACTGCAATCGGAATTGTGCCATACATAATTTACACCAGTTCCGATAAAGTGGGCGGTAACCACGCCCCTGAATAAAAAACCTCAAATTTTATATTTTTTTCTTCGTATGCAACTTAAGCCCTACCACTTTACCAAATTTCATCGTTTTACAGCAGTCGGAAGTGCTCCATTCAAGCAACATCAATTCGAAGAAAGTGGGTAGATACCACGCCCCCTGAATAGAAAACTTCAAATTTTTGATTTTTTCCTCTACTTGCATGATAATACCTACCGTTGTGCAAAATTAAAAGATTCTACGATGTCGGGAAGTGCTCCATAATTTTGATGATCTGTCAGTCAGTGAGTCAGTCAGTTACGGTTTTTGTAATTTTTGAGGCCTTATTATATCTCAGGAACCGCTTATGCTGTAAAATTGAAATTTGGTGAGGCGCCTTTGCTTAATTAGCTTAGAAAATATTCGGAATTTTAAGTTTCTGACTTCATTGGTTCTGAAGATAGGGAGTTGTCAAAAGTCGCCTGAGTCTGTTCCTGTAAAAAGGGTGTAGTGCCAGAACTTGGCTGGGCACTACCGTGCCCTTTAATAAATTATAAAATTGTATTTCATTCAAAAGTTATCGGAAAAACATCAACCTGCAATATGAAACGTACTCTGTATTTAAAGGGTTGAAAAAGACGACATGTCAACTTCATAAATTTGTTTCTATGAAAGGCTTTTAAAATCTATTTAAGCACCTGTAATTCATAGGAAAAAAAAGCTAGGATGGTCTGATGAAGTTACTCATGCGAGAAAATTATCATGCGAAATGGGAGGGCTGCAAATTAAAAACGCACCAAGTTAAATATAATGATCTAATCTTTCTTGAACAGAGGACAATGATGGTCTTAAAATGAGTTACATAAAAAGTGTAATAAACAAAAACAAAGAATTAGAGTAACACAGGAACACTATATGTATATACGAAACCTGTATGAGGCTTTATGTCGTTAACAGAACCTTGTCAACAAAACCTTTAAGATCCTCTGAAGTTCTTGTGTATGCTAACTTTGCATTATAGGTATTACTCAGGTAGCTATGTAAATCTTTGAAAGGAACAGCATGTTCTCTATGAGGATCGGAGTTGAATTCCGACAGTTTACTCATCGTTTGAACAATACTTATGGTGATATTATCTGTGATGATCCACAGCAAATTTGTTGTTCATTTGCTAAATTTTTTCAATCTAACTTCAAAACCAGTTCTGATGTTTCAAATACTGATTATATGCTTCCTAGGATCATAGATATGGGAAATATTTTTCTCTCAGATGATGAGATTTTGTTAGAACTAAATAACCTAGAAAATAATGTAATTACCTCCAGATAATATCATTTCTTTATTCTTAAAAAATTGTAAGCTTAATCTTGTAAAACCTCTTAATAAGCTTTTTAATTCATCGCTTGAAAGAGGACAGTTTTTAGATTGCTGGAAATGTTCATACATCACTCCGATTCATAAATCTGGCTCTAAACAGTGTGTTGAAAATTATAGACCTATCGCGAAACTTCAAGTCATTCCCATGATTTTTGAGGCTCTCATAAAAGACAAAAATTTACATGCCGTAAATAAGCATTTTTCACCTTTCCAACATGGTTTTATGAAAGGAAGATCAGCAGCAACAAATCTAACCCTTTTTACAAACTTTTGCGTCAGTACAGTGGAAAAAGGAGGTCAAATTGACGTCATTTATACAGACTTTGTAAAAGCCTATGATAGAGTGAATCACAAAATACTTATTAAAAAGCTAAGTTATATCAGATTCAATTACCCCTTACTTAATTGGATAGTTAGTTATCTTACAAATCGTATTCAATACGTCAAATTAGGTTCAAGTCGTTCTGAAATAATATCTAATAAATCTGGAGTTCCTCAAGGAAATCATCTGGGTCCCTTGTTATTTTTACTTTTCATCAACGATCTCCCTCTTAATATTTCTTTGTCTTAATGCTTATTATTTACTGATGACCCCTTCTTTACATCTATTATTTAAAACGCATAACCTTTCACGCTCTCTAAGGCGAAGAGTTAACCACTTTTTTGATATTCCTCATCATTCTAGAAATTATGGCTGTAATGAACCTGTCACAAGGTGCTGTAATTTTTTTAATAAATATGCAAATGTTATTCATCTTGAATGTTCTAAGAAAACTTTTAAATTCAAAATATTAAATATTATATCATTCGATTTTTAGATTAAGAAATTTTGTTTATATGTACATATTACATACATTACATATACAATACCTACTTATTTATCAATATTTTATTTATGTTCATTGTTATTATGCTTAGTTCAAGTCTACGAAAGTTTATACTTATAGACAGTAAATAAATAAACATCAGGACAACTAGACACAGCTAGATACATGAGTACTTCCACAAACGATTAATATGAGCTAGGATCTTCCCTCTCCCATGTTGTGCTCGTACATTTCTGTAGTTTAATACCTGGATCTAGTGGTGTAGAAAAATGCTTACATGTTTCGATTCCATTATTGTTTGAGGATACCCAAAATGTATTTTGATATAGGCTGGTTGACCCTTTCGGGCATTCTCTTTCAATTCTCAGAAAATATTTAAGCAAATCTTCCGTTTTATCCCTGCAATAGAAACTTCATTAGAACAAGCTATCATCATATCATCAACATTAATAACAATTATATTAAATTAATTTTATTCGTTCTTACTGTAAACACAAGAGTAACCGGTATATTTTGCAAATCCAATATCGTTCAGAACTTTTTCCAACTGTTTGTTCCTATAAAGCCTTCGGGTTGTGCCATGTATACTGCTTCCTCAAGTTCGCGATCTAAGTAAGCTGCAGTCACGTCTAGGTGGTGAAGAAAAAGGTCATATTCAACAGACAAAGCAATAATAATACGAATTTTAGAGAACTGTGCAACTGGTGAGAAAGTTTCTTTGAAACTCACCAGATATTTCCTCGCCTAGACTTTTCCCACAAGTCTACATTTATATCGCCCTATAGAGCCATTAGAGTTTCGTTTTAGACTAAAAACGCACTTGCATCCTTTGACTTGACTCTTATTAGGATAATCAACTAGCTCCCATGTGTTACTAGACAACAGCGCATCCATTTCAAATTTCATTGCAGCTTTCCATCTTTCTCAATCTCTGCCTGATAATGTCTTGATAACGTGCGTGCGTCGTTGCGACAGGTACATCTTCAGCAAAGCTTACAGCTTCGATGACTTTAAACTGCTTCGTTGGATGGACAGGTCTACAAGTGCGAATGATTCTTGGACGTCCAATTCCCCTTACATAAACAATTTCCTTATCAAACGACTCGTCTTCTTTCTCACTTTATCTTGACTTGCATTATTGTCAGCCCCTTCTTCAGCATAAGAAACAGGTTCCAATTCGGTTGTTAGTAGAAGGAATTTGAATTAAATTTTCGAAAAATGCTACATCATGGCTTTTCTCAACTCTTCTTTTTATAGGGTCAATCAAACGATACGCCATGGACTCATCCGAGTAATCAAACATATAAAACTCTTTCCCCTTTGGAGAAAACTTGGAGCGACACAATACCCTTTGAACCAAACAGCTTACATAAGATGCCAAATAATTGGCTTTTTGACCGACCAGAGTTCATATGATGTTACCTGACCAGCTACGTTAGTCGGTGATCGGTTTCGAAGGTATGCCACGAGCATATACCTTGCCATTTCTAACAATGTGTGATTGGCTCTTTCGACGTAAGCTGCCTCTTTATTCCATATTCTTTTAAATAATCATCAAACGCTTTATTCACGTATTATCTACCGTTATTGCTACGAATAGTTTTAAAACGTCCGTCCTGTTTCCAGCTCAGTCATCGCTTTAAATTGTTTGAAAACCCTAAGAACATCATCTTCTATCATGGAAGAAAACTATCATGCAACAAAACTATCATGCGAAAAAATTATCATGCGAGAAAACAGTCATTCGGGAAAATTATTATGCGAACAAATAAAAATATCGTGCGAGAATCTAAGGGCGGGTCAATAAGTCCGTGACTTTTTGAATTTCTGACCTCTTTACTGAAACAGCAACACTGCTCCTGTCAACAGGCATCTGTCAGTTGACTCCTGTCAAAATTTAAACTTGCTGCGTCAGTTAGTTTGTGTTTGACAGCTATTTTTATCAGACTACTCACTAATTTGAGGAGAAAATGAAAAAAAGTGAATTTCGTGTGCTTATTAAGCATTATTTCTTGCGAAAAAAAACCATTACCGAGACCAAGGCTAAGCTTGATAAATACTATGGGGACTCTGCACCATCGATTTCAATGATAAAAAAGTGGTTTACTGAATTTCGTTGTGGCCGTACAAGCACTGAAGATGCCGAACGTCCTGGACGCCCAGTTGAGGTCTCTACACCCGAAACAATCGAAAAAATTTACGATATGGTGTTGGCCGACCGAAGATTGAAAGTGCGAGAGATTGTGGAAGCCGTAGGGATCTCGCATGGCTCAGTGGTTTCAATTTTGAATGATCACTTGGGCATGAGAAAGCTTTCCGCAAGATGGGTGCCGCGTTTGCTCACAGTCGACCACAAACGCAATCGTGTAACAACTTCACAGGAACGTTTGGCGTTGTTTATTCGCAATATGGAGGAGTTTTTGCCCCGTTTTGTAACCGTGGACGAAACATGGATCCATCACAACACACCAGAGACCAAACAACAGTCAAAACACTGGGTTTCTAAGGGTGAATCGGCGCCAAAGAAGGCCAAGGTGGGTTTGTCAGCCAATAAAGTTATGGCGACTGTTTTTTGGGATGCACGCGGGATAATCCACATTGACTACCTTCAAAAGGGAAGAACAATCAATGGGGAATATTATGCCAACTTATTGGACCGATTCAATGACGATTTGAAAAAAAAACGACCTCATTTGGCCAAGAAAAAAGTTCTTTTCCACCAAGACAATGCAAGGGTGCACACATGTGCAGTTGCCATGGCAAAAATCCATGAATTGGGCTATGAATTGCTCCCTCATCCACCCTATTCTCCAGATTTGGCTCCGAGCGACTACTTCTTGTTCCCAAACCTGAAGAAATGGCTTGGTGGAAAAAGATTTGACTCCAATGATGAAGTCATCTCGCAAACAAAGGCCTATTTTGAGGACATCGACATATCATTTTTTTTGGAAGGGATAAAAAAATTGGAGAAGCGTTGGACAAAGTGTATAGAAAAATAAAATAATTTTTTTATCAAAAAATCTGTGTTTTATTCCAAAAGTCACGGACTTATTGACCCGCCCATACAAATATAGCATGCAACCAAATTTTTGTACTTGTGCCCTTAAGGTTAGTTTGAGATAAAAATTCGCCGTAAGAGTCTCAGTACCCCCTGCATACACTGTGAGCGGAGTATACTCAACTACAACTACAACTACACTCAAACTTTTAAATTAAATAATTTTATGTAATTTTTTTCTCCCCCTTATGTTCAGTTTTGCCTTAAAAAAATAAAATTTCAATTGAGTTTTTGTTGCAACTCAAGTAAACCAATTTCAATACAATTTAACAATTTGCAAAAACAAAATAGTTGCATCCTTCTTCGAATTGAACACTGGAACCATACGTGAATCCATGTATTCCATGCGAAACATACTACTTCAACAACATCATAAAAACTGTAGAACACATATAATCTCTCCTCAACCCTCTCTGTTAATATCATAACACTGTGTGTCAATGCACAAAATGTCACTAAAAAAATAACATTAAATCCATTCGGCTTGCTAGCAATTCATTTTGCCAAACAACATCATGGCATATTAAATTTTAGTCTACTAAACACAACAATAGGACACATTCTCACATCCGAACAGAACATCCCTATATGCGTCTGACGACACCTATCCCCTCCATGCCGCCCGGAACCATGTTATCCCAAAAACACACATCTCTCTAGTCGAAACAACATGAACAAATAGTAATAAAAACCAAACGCTATCCAAATTTGTTCCATGTAGGAACACGAAAGAGAACACTTTTAGGTTATACAAAGGTATCTCGTAAAAAACTGAATTTGTGTCACAGGACCTAGGTGATTAAGGATAATAACCACTTTAGACCCTAACCTCTCTCTGGGTTTTGGTATTTGAGCCTCAATCGGCTTATGCTTCACAAAACATATGTCAGTTGGCCAAGACAAACGGCATCCTGTATCCTGTGTTTGTGCGTTTGTCCAGGGTGCATGCGTTCGATGTGCAGAAAAAATGAATATTTTACAAATTATCCTCGGGGGCGGGGGTGTATTCTATGTGTAAGGGGTCAGGACCACTCTTTCTTTAAAACAAGAGTGTTACATGCATTTCCACCACAGCCATAAACGCTGTTGTTGAGAATATAATATCCTGGTGAATGATACCAGGCCATCATCAACGTCCCCTTTTGTGTACAGTTTTGAATTTAATTTAAGGGAAGGACTATGAGTACCACCCTAGCCCTTACCCAAACATCATCGATGGTAATGGCCGTGGTATATGCTAGGTGCCTAATAGAGTATAGGCTCTTGGTAGGGACACACACCAGATCGTTGTTGCAGCCAGCTGTTGGTAATGCCACTGAAATGGTTACCATTATGTAGCCAGTCGAGTGGAGCAACAGCAGCACAAGCAGAAAAAGCATGTGCAAAATTTATGGAGAAGCCACAACAAATCCCAGCTCTTGAATCTCATTAAGACTAAAGGATAAACGTAAACGGGTGAGGAAGTAGACACAAGGTGCACTATAATAATTATTAGTTGTATAAGCTGCACTAGGGTCTTCTGTGGCCTTACGCATTTGGACTTTATTTTTTGTAGCACCTACATATATTTAAACTTCACCTCGTATAAAAAAGTTCTAAAAAGGACTTTGGTAGGAAAGGACATATAACACTATTAGAATTACTTATATAAATCTGTGCCCACAAACCAAAACCGCTAAAGTCGAGTTTAGACGAAATTAAGATTTTTATGTCATTAGGTTTAGAGGGTCCGAATCTGTTTTGTAAATTTTTTTTAACTCTGTATCATAAATAATGGACCCACAATTTTCCAAAAACAAAACAACTAAAGTCAGTTTTTTACATCGTCCTCAAGGATAAATAACTAAACTCAATCAAAATTGATAAAAATGCTTATGGATAATCTAAAGTTGACTTAAGATTATACTTTCTTCTTTTTTTCTTAAGGAATAACAACTAAAACTGAATTTGGTTGTTTTTCCGTGTTAAATTTATCGATTTATTTCCATTTTCAAGTTAAGGAAAAACGACTAAACTCGAGTTTAGTTGTTCTTTCTCGATGATATTTTTATATATTCTAAATTTTAGGTTGAGGAAAAAC
The DNA here is from genome assembly GCA_911387755.1 of Chrysotoxum bicinctum. Taxonomy (NCBI): domain Eukaryota; kingdom Metazoa; phylum Arthropoda; class Insecta; order Diptera; family Syrphidae; genus Chrysotoxum; species Chrysotoxum bicinctum. The sequence goes on from OU426989.1 coordinate 49,403,835, forward strand.
AACTAAAGTCAATGTTAGTGGTTATTCCCCAAGAAATAAATAAAATTTGTCTGTCTAAATTCGAGTTAAGTTGTTATTCCAAACGTAAATATTGATACTGACAAGTCTTAAATTGACTTTAGTCCTTTTTCCGTGCCATAAAATCCACCCATAAAAATCTATTCTAGAGTTAAGTCATTTTTCCGAAATCAAATGAGAAACAAGTGTTGGCTTAAGTGGACTTTAGTTATTTTGGTGTGCAGATAGTAAAATAAATTAATAAATAAGTTTTATCATAACTCGAGTTTAGTTTTTGCACGCGGTGGATATTTGAATTTTTAACATTTTTGAGTGTTTTGAATTATGAAAAGTCCAATTAAAAATGTCTTCTCGATCGCAGAGACATTTTGCATTGGCCCGAATGTTGAAAGAACGAGCTAAAAATGAAGTTTCGTTAGTTATTTTATTTATTTGTCTGTTTGACTCCTCTCTGCCCGTTTGCCTTGAAGATTTATTGGATTGAAGGATATTTTTCGATTTGCAGAAACAACGAAAAAAGTCAAAACATTTTCTTAATAGTTAAACAGGACACATCAATATTCTTGAGGCAAATTTATCTATTTCTATTGAACCTCTTAATGAACATGAAAAACAAAGATCATTGTACCAATGGCCACACAAATTTTCATCGTACGAATATAAAAATTCGAATAAAAAACCGATTCAGATGTCCATTTTGAACCAATTCTTCATTAAACCAAATCTTCAATGAATGGATTTGATTTCGATATGAGATATTCATTAAAAAATAAGAATAGAAACACTATTTTTCATTGTGCAGGTCATACATCTAACATTAGCTTAGGCCCTTATTGCGAATGTCGTTTGTTAATCCATCGACGACTTTTGTCGAAAATCGATCATCGGAAAATTAATATATCTGAAATTATTCTTGTATAAGATACCATAAGCTGTGTTTTTATACGTGGTTACAACAACATTAAGTTATCTAAATAGCTTTGGATACAAATTTTAACGCATTAAACGTTTTAGCACTATCGACTTTTATCGAATCGAATGTTAACAACACTCACAATAAGGCCCTTAGATCAAGATTTGAGAACGATTAACAGTGAAGAAACAGAAAATGTCTCTTCAAACAATAATATTAACTGCGATGATCTACCAGAATAGGAAAATTCGGATGATTCGAGTAAAGATCCTGATTTTCGAATTATGTCCAATGATTCAGGCTCGCATGAGGAAATAGAAACCGTCAATATTCAAAAAACATCAAAACGCGAAAATAAAAAAAATCGGTGCTAGAACTCCAGAAACAATGGAAAATCTTACCAAACCCCTTCTGGAAGTTTAAGCATGCTAGAATTTCTCAACCGTTTGGAATGTGTCGAAGTATATGCCAAGAAAAATATCCATTTGATAAAATTCAATCTATTTTCAATCACTATTGGTCTCTGGGTTCTTACGATCAAAGAATTTTATTTATTGGAAATCTATTGGTCATTGAAAAGAAAAAATGTAACACTTTGATAAATTCAAATGAACCAAAATGTAATCGAGAAAATACGTTCAAGTAATTTTTGGAATATAATCAAAGCGATGATGAAAGAATGATATTAAATGAGCAAAGAAATATGCATGTGGAGAAAGCAGACTACGGCTACGATCAAAAAAAGATTGACAAAGAAAATGCCATTCAAAATAAAAGCATGAGAGCTTTTGCATTCGATTTACAGCAGTGTCTACTAACTCCGTTTCTTCGAAATTCTGGGTAAGTTTTTACAAATAAAGGCAGCTACGGACCTTCAATCTTACGATCCACGATTTAGAAACGAATTCTTCCAGTGTTCCATGTGACACGAAGGTATTGCGCGACGTTGCTTTAATGAAATTTCATCCTGCATTTTCAAGCACCTTAAATCATTGCCATCAAGTACTACTACAATAACATTTTACAGTGACTAATGCTCTGGCCAAAATAAAAACTCGTATATGGCTGCTATGTTTCTTCTTTTTCTTAAAGATAATTCAACAATTGAAAACATAGATTACAAGATTTTAGAGCGCGGACATACCAGCATGGAATGCGATACTGACCATTAGGGTGTGTCAAAGTGCTCAACTATGGTATTTTCAAATGTAATAGCTTTTAAATGTTGCATTGCTTATCAAAATTAAATCCTGCGTTTACAATTTTCATTTTAATTAATATCTTTGGCTCGCTCAAAAATAGGATGAAATCCAAAAAAATTTGATTTTTCGAGATTTTTGAAATATGTGTTGTTTTAAATTGCACCGTGTGGATACAAAAAAATTATATAAAATATTTTTAGTCTTCCAAGTCAAAGATAATTGCAAGGAAACACTTTTAAGCTTATATTTGATTAAATTGAACACTTTATAAAGAAGCTATGAAATAATAAAAGAAGGAAGAAAAATCATTTTTTTATGTGAAATCGTTTTTTTTTTTTTACAAAAAAAAAATTCTTAAAAATCAACGGAACCACCTACAATATCGTGGTATATCTTTTTGTAAAGACAAAAATTCTTTCTTTATTTTGTTTAGTTTTTTTTTTAATAAACGTAAAAAAAAAAATTTACTGTAAATTAAATTTTTTTTTTCAACTTCAACCGATTTGAGCGAGCCAAAGACGAACGATATCTTATTTTTTTTTACATGTTTTTAAACCTCAGACCCTAATACAACTTTTGGGCACTATTACATTTAAAAATTAGAGTACTTTTTTGCGGCCATACAAAAGTGACACACCCTACTGACCATACCCTTATTGAAAGGAAAAAGAGCAAGTCAAATGTTGAAATAAGTGAGCCTAGAGGTTGGTCTCAGTTTCAAAATAAAAGTATTTGAAATAGAACAAACTGATTTCTTCAATTTCTGTGAAATGTCAAAAACAAATTTGAATTCGAAACGATCAAATTTAGAATGCGAAAAAAATATATGTATGGAATACCGTAAGGTGGATTCGTTATACTAATGACAGCAAGAAAATATTGTATTAAACGTCATTAAATCCAGGAGAACCGTTTACAATACTAGCATTGGCCAAAAGAGGAGCTTCGACTTTTACATAACATGATGTTAAGATTGTAGGAGATGTACCAAATATTGAGAAAAAGAAAGATCTCATGAACTTGATGCAATATATAAATCCCTATTTTATAGAAGCCTTCGTATGAATTTAAGCGAACCAAACACACATCCTGACTTAGAAAGAGAAGATGATGAAAATTAATTCCATCTGTTATGTTTATAATGATTCTGATAATAATTCATCTTTTTAAAATCAGCCATATCTTTTGTCTTTTTGTCCATTTTTAAAACGGTTAATTAAATAAACCATTTCAAACTACACCTATGAAGTTGCCTACTAGCACAATACTATAGAGGTTAACTTTTCATGATATAAATGAATGCATTTCCTTACTCCTGTTCGTTGTTTTTGTTTCAATAATTTTTGTTTTTAAATTGTTTTTACTTGTACATGAACTTATATCTTATATTTATTATAAAATAAATAATTAGTTATTAAGAAACAAAATTTTCAATAAATCAGTGTTTTTAATTCTATCTGAGCATAGTTTTTGTTTTTTATTTAATTATTTATACATTGAAAAAATCTAAAGTCAATATTATTTCACTTAAGTTCACGAAATTGTTTTTGGAATAACAACTAATGTCCAGATTGGCATAGCAAAATTCTCCATTACCACAAGGAAGAACAGCTAAACTCAACTTTGCTCAATAGAAACTTCGATTTACTTCAAGGAAAAACAGCTAAAGTCGATTTTAGATTTTTTGTAAAAACAATTGTCTCAAGCCAAAACAACTAAAGTGTTTATTTTGCTTCCCACGCTTTTTATTCCAATGTTAAGTGAAATGTTTGATTTTTTTACTAATAGCTAGCTAAAATACCTTCAATTTGATACTAGTTTCAAGGCGATCAGATGTTTTGATAATATTCTAGAGCAATTTGTAATTTTGAACTTTTTATAAAAACTTCAAACGTCTCTCCTGCAAAATGTTAAAAATCGACTTTAGCGGTTTTTCCTTGTGGCCACAGAAATGACCACGTGATATTGGACACGGACGTCACAGGGACGACAAAATCTTTAAAATCGTGAAAGGAGGAGGAGGGCGATTCTGTGTCCATAATCGTGTAATTTGCCAGGAGTCAAAATTCTTTCCATTCCGGTCAAGTAGTGGGTTCAGTAGTAGTTTCGCCTGCCTCAGCTTTTCCTATTCCTGAATCTGTTTGAATCCTCGTCTTGTTTAATTTTATTTTTTATGAGATTTTCTCCTATTCTTCAATAGGGTTCAGGCCCTGTTAAAGGGGTTGATGCGCCTATAAGAGTCTGCCTCTTCGTTTTCATGAACTCGCACGTGAACAGGTACCCAGTGAAGTGTGACCTTGTTTTGTTTGCTAAGTTCATTTAGCCTGCTCACACACCAACTTAAATTCGATGCTATATGAACTTAGTGCCTTGAATGCCGCTTGACTATCTGACATGATGGCAATGTTCCTGTTTTGATAGTTCTTTTCGAGATTTCGATCCACGTTTACCTCCGCTTGGAAGATGCTGGTGGACTGCCCCATTGGTACGGAAAGTTTGGTTCTTGGCCTAAAGATTCCTGCACCAGTTCCTTCACTTGTTCTCGATACATCAGTGTACCACTTCTAACCAGTCTTTTTTGTTGCATAGCTCTGTAAACAAGTTTTTCTCGAAATTCAGTTTTTTGATTATACCATCTCTTGGGATGTCAAGAAGGTTTGTTACTGTGGACCTACTGATTAAATCCCTTTCTCTGAGACCAATGATTTTGTCTGTCCCAGTTCCTTCCTTTGAGAATCTTGTGATACCTCCCATCGCCGCACTTTTGATGACCTCGTCTCATTGCTACCGTAATACAGATAGATGCGAGCTTTTGGACTTTTTCTAAACTTTTCCTAGTTGTTGATAATTCGGTTATCTTGTACTAAAAGGTCGCTGAAATTGTCGGCCGGATATTCGAATTTTGGCCAAGAAATCGAGGCCCACTTTCGACTAAGCAGCTATATCAATAAGCAAGATTGTTGTTATCAGAGCGAACGAGTGTTCGGATGAATATATCCACATAGATTGACTAATAGCTGGTTCGTTGTATGGCATGGCGCACAGCGTTGTTCCTGGGAAGCAAAATGTTGGGGCCATTTTTGGGGCCATTTCAACTTTTTTGGGGCCACTTCGTTTTTCCATATTCGATAAAATAATTAAATAATAAAACAGAAGATATTATTTTATTTGTATTTTTTGCATTTTATTCCATTTTTTTAAATAACTTAAAATCTATGCAAGACATTTTTTTATCAATTCTGTAGGCGGAATAAAATTACCACAAGTATTATTTTTCACAAACCCCTTAAAGCTCATAAGCGAATTTATAACTTCATAGCTAAGTCTATTGCGATTTTCGGTTTTAATATTAGGTGTGTTTTATTCACTGCTGCATAGCTAGCGCAGCAAAATTTCCCTCGACAAACAACAACAATTTGATTGCTGGAGAAAAAGAAGCCAGTAAAAAAAGTGACAGTTGTGCTGGTGATAGAACTTTAAATTATTGAAATGAAAATGGCGCTATGCATTACATTTTAGAATTAAACATAATGTACAATACATACATGTTTTGACATCAGATTTTGATATTTTCTATAATAATGGGCAACATTGAAATATAAATTGAAATTGACATAATGGAGTGAGTTTGATCGTTTTATTCGCACTTGAATGCTGCGCTGGCTATGCAGCAATGAATAAAACACACCTATTATTAAGAGCTGAAAAAACACGTTCTGCACAGGCACTGTAACGAATTTGATTCTGAAAAAGTGAAGAACTTAAATATGAGACAGAGAAAACAGAAAGACAGCCGGTATGTGCTACTGTCAGTCGATGTGATGTGTTGAATTGTTCAATGAATGCGTTCAGCCAAATTAGCATATAGATGAGAGTAAATATCGACTAATTGGATACTATCGATTTCTAAAATAAATTTTTTTTTTTTAATGCTGTGCAAAATGGGTTGCTTTATTTTGCAAATTTTACAATTTTGGGGCCATTTCGTGATGGCCCGGGGCACCGGGCCAAAATAAGAATCTTGGGGCCAAATGGCCCAATTGGGCACTTTAGCACAACGTTGATGGCGCATCATCGGACCTTATTTCTTTCATGAAGAAGGAGAGACCGTTACCATCAAATATCTCGACGACTTTCTGTGCCCAGAGCTGGCTAACGTCGTTATATCCTTGGAATGGTTCTTACAAGATGGCGCTACATGTCAAACAAGTGACGAAGTGCTCGAAGTTTGAAGGTGAAATTTGAGGACTGGGTCATCTCACGGAGAGCGTTTATCAACTGGCCGCCGTGACCATGCAAATTGACTCCACTTGAACAAATATTCAATTCCTTTTCTATGTAATAAGCCAACCAATTTGTAAGAGCTCGAGGCCGAAATTCAAGTCCTGATTGCCGAAAATTGGATCGACCCCTGGAAACCTTGCCATTGGAGCCGAGGCGGCCATTTCTATTAGTCCTATATCGTTTTTACCTGGTCACCCAATTATTACCAACTTTCTATAAGTATAAATGAAAAGCTTCTTAAAAACAAGTTGTCGTCAAGCAATGAAATTGGACTTAGGGATTATATACGAAAGATTTTTGAACTTATTAGTTTTTAAAACCAAGTCTTAATTAGAACCAAATCCCTTGAAAATCCACTGTCACAAGTACATTCAACACAAAATCAACCTATAAATTAAGGTTTCATCAAACTAAATACGTCCCTGATATAGAAGGCCTAACTTTGCGGTTGCATAGACTTATCGGAGCTATCTTAAGCCAAACAACCATTTTAAAATACATTGTAAAACCATCATCATATGGGTATCCTATACTCTTCTCCTATCACCAAAACGTAAAGGCATTGAAACTTACATAAACCACTGCCAAGAGCAATACACATGCAACATCCGCAGCAGCAATCCTTTAAACATCAAAGACAACCTCCATAGAATTAGGTTATAGAGATATACCACACCACACCATACATAAACGTCTAGGCTGAGGACGCAGAACATATTTATTGGATTATACCTATAATAATAACAAACTTGTACTCTGTGGGGAAATCTTTCAACTTGTATTAAAGGACCTACTTCATGTGCCTATTGGGCTATTTATGCATGTGCGTATATGCACACCGAAGCCTGTTAGAAGCGACCATAGGGACATTGAGTTTCGAGCAAGAGGCCTTTGCAATATCATAGTCAATTATAATTTTATCATTGTTGTGTTTGTAAAAGGTAGATAATGTCCTGTGTGTCGTGTTTATTTACCATATTCGGAAGGGATTTAGTGATACATGGATACGTGTAAAGCTTTAAACTGTTGCTTTCTTGTAGGCGGTGGGAAATTTATGTGGCACTAGCTGAAGATGAAATCCCTAGATGCCAAACTGCCATATTAGCTAGTAATAATAGCGAAAGATTTTCGAGCTTTCCGGATTGGATGTAATAAAATAAACTATTTTGTTTCGCAAAGACTCTAATAACTTTTATGGGAATGGTTTTATAAGTTGTGTTTCTTCTATTTTTATGATGATGTTGAGACCTTAACTGGGATAGATAGAATTAAAATACATCCAATCCATTGTTTTACTATTTGATTTTGACACTAAAAAAGGAACCTCTTGGATTTGGAAATATGTATTGCTATTAATATGCAGGATATACACGTTTTGTGGAAGGAAATAAAACACGCCTGATTTGTTCATGTCTGCAGTATTAAGAAATGTTAAGTACAGGTTTTTGCCACTACATTAATTGTGTCGATAAGGGTGTTTTTGGAAAGTTAACCACCAACGCCCAAGAAGTTTGTGACTTTAATAGTGTACAAATCACTCAATTTGGACAGAAGTCGAATTTGCTGTCATGCTCCTATTTCATGGGATTTTAAGATTTAGAAACATTTATGTCACAAAATTCATATTTGATTTTCAACAAAGTTGCAATCCAAAAAAAAATCAGATTTGTATGCAGGCTAACGATCGATAGATATATTTGTTATCGACGGATAATTTGTTTGCATAAGGTAAGTAAGGACCAGGTGAGTATTGATCGCGAGTGTGCAAAGTTCCGTGTCGTGCTAGAAATACATAAAACTCCTACCCGAATAAATCCTAACCTGTTATTTTAAATTTTAAATAGAAAGCCCAGTCAAACGAGGTCAAAGATTAACGTGTGTTATATAATATGGATTTCGGCTACTTGAGTAGCACTTTTAACTCCATCTGGAGCATAGGACAGCAATAAAATCCCTCCATCTATCACGATTTCACGCAAGCGGTTTTACATGTGGCCACGTACGAATATCCTGAGACCTTGCTTCTACCATTACAGTTGACCTCCAGGTTGTTTTTGGTCTTGCACCCTAAGGATTCCATTTAAAAGATTGCTTCGAGATGTTATTGTCAGGTTTCCTCAATGTATGGCCATTCCACCTCCATTTTCGTTGCATAATGTCTACATCCACTTTTTTCAGCCTGGTTCTATTCCACAACTCGAAGTTTGATATGGTTTGTGGCAGCAGATCTTCAAAATCGACATGTTAGCAGAGCACTTCCATGTTTCACAGGCGTACAGATTTTACGTTGGATTTAAAGAGTTTCAACTTGGTACATCGTGATATTTTGCTAGTGTTCCACAAAGGATAGATAATTCCAAATGAATGTCGAGCCTTATTTATTCTGATGTTAACATCCAGGTCTGTTCTACCATCAATTGCTACACAACTACCCAGGTAATTAAACTGTTTGACCTCTTCAATGATCCCCTGAATTAGAATAATTCGCTGTTAAATGTTTTGGCCGGTGTGCATTACTTGGTTTTGTTGGCGTTAATCCTTAAGCCAGCCACCTCTCCGTTTACTTGGAGTGATTGACACATTTGATTCAAGTCGCATGCCGGAGCTATTTGCCAAAAGACAGATATCATTGGCATAGTCTATATGGCTGAACTTGTCAAACGGTCTTCAATGTATTTCATGCCTCTCGGTTAACCTCACTGTAGCGGTCATCACATCATCAATTGCCAATAAAACAGGATAGGTGAAAGAACATCTCCTTGTCTCACTCACTTGATCCACCTCAAAAGAATCGGAAAGCTGTCCATTATGCAAAACGAAACACTCATTTTGTGAGGATACCCCTCGCAATCCGAGATCTGCATATACATTCCCGATTAACCCGGTCAAAAGCCTTTTCGAAGTCAAGAAACAGAGCGGTGTTTGATACTCGGATGATTGCTCAACTATAATTTTCAAGGTGTAAATGTGATCGACGCAAGATTGACCACTGCGAAGCCCGCTTGGCGCCTCTTAAGCATAGACTCTGTCCTGGACTTTATCCTTTCGGGAATTATAGTTGCCATCAACTTCGGGAACACAGACAAAATGGTGATACCAAGCCAATTATTACAGTTTTTAAGGTCACCTTACTTTGGTAACTTAACTATAACGCCATCCTTCCAATCACTGGGATAGGTTTCAATTTCTCAAACAACCTCCACTAATGGTTGTAAAATACGTATAGGAATTTACTTAAAGATCTGCTTTTAAGAACTCTGCAGGTATGCCAGCAAGTCCAGCTGCTTTATTAGCCTTAAGGTGAATCACGGATTTTATTTCTGAACTTATTAGGGAACTGGTATCAATACCTCTGGAAGACGTGCGTGCATATGTAAGTTGAGGATCCAGATTTGCATCCTGGGCATCTTTGAGGAGTGTACAAAAGTGATCCTTCCACCTTCGCAGGTGATCTTCTATATAGTCACCAAAAAGGTTGCGGTCCACATTTAACACAAGATGGTTGGTTTTGCTACGTTCTCCGACAATGCCTGTGATGATGATTTTGTACAGCTGCCAGGTATCACCTGCAGGTATTGCTCCAGATCTTCTGCACTCTGCGCAAGTTTGTCCACCATAGCTCACTTGTCACATCTCATACATCTCTACACTGTCTTAAGAGCTGCTTTATACTCATTCATTAAAATATGTTGCCTATGAGCATCACTTTCAGAATTAATTTTTGCTTTCAATATACTTCGGTCTGTGAATTTATGGAAGGTGTTTTGGAATGTCCAGGAATCTCTGGTTCTTGTCTGCCTAGGTACTGTTTCGGATCCAGTTACCCTAAAAACATTCTTTACTTGACTCCATATTTCATCAAGAAAGCTGGTATCATGCTTGTGTCCCTGATGTACCCTCTGAGCTCCGCTGGACAGCAGCTGTTCGTAACCTCAGCATAGCCAACAACAAGTGATGATCACTACCTGCGTCTGCCTCTCTTTCATTGAGGATATCACACAGTGACTTCCTTCATCTCGATTTCCTTCATGGTCGGTTTGATTTTTGGTTTGACCGTCACGAGAACCATCACGAGTTGTCGGAGCCAACTTTGACATTTAAATCTCCCATGATGATTATGATATCGCCTTTTGGAACATTATTGTGCACTGAATTCAATTGATTGTAGAAAGAAATCTTCTCATCCACTAATTCGTTGGCTTGTAGCATTGAAAAAATGGTGATCTTTCGAATTTTTGAGCTGAATCTCACTGTCATTTACCCCCATGAAAGCGGCTTCCATGATAGAAGACTCTTTTTTGCTTCGTTAGTTAGCATTACACCCACACCATTCTTCTCATCACCCGAGTAAAACATTCTCGTCAGTCCCGATTCTGCGTTATATTCAGCTTTTCTTCTCCATTTGATCTCACTCAGTCCCAGAATTTGTAGGTTAAGTCGGAGTATTTCAAGTCGTTCATACCTTCCTGGTGCGTGAAGAGAACAAACATTCTACGCTCCAATATTCGTTCCTTTAGTCGAATCTGAAGGCTTTCTTGCTCTTATTGCTGATTCGTTATTATTTAAGACGTCTCGATTTCTAGGGGAAAACAGACGCCTTTTGGAGCCTCCCAGTATAGAACAGACGCTACCGTTGACCTTTTTCAATAAAAAAAAAAATATGTTCGTTCATCCACTATCAGACTTCCCTGCCGTTGACTGGCAGTTCATTAATCCGTCTTGAGGGAGATTTTAGAGCTGTGTCAATCAGGAGCGATTCGATTTTTTTGATCCGACCATCGAAAAGTATTGATGATCGAAATCAATCTTTTTAATCGATCTCAATCTCAATCATTTAGATGATTATCGATTCTGGATTCTCGATTTTCTATTTCAATCTCAATCGTTTCAATGAGTCTCGATTTTCGATATCAGTTAACTCGACCAACCATGATTTACTCGATTCCATTTGTTCTGATTCAATCAATGTGGATTATGAATGCCAAACGGACGGTGGACCGGAATTTCTGGGTTGAACTCGGCATTGAAGAACTTGATTGATCGAGTTGGCTGTTGATGTTGTAGGCCGCAAAAACAATTGTTGGGTTGAAATGATGTTATTTGATGTATCAGGATCCGGTATGTTCAATGTGGATGGAATTTGACAGTTTATGACTTGACAAATAGAAGACAAATTCGGTTATGACGTACAAAGTGTATTTCGTAGAAAATCTCAGCCCTAAAATTGCTCTTTTCTGGAGCAACAAATAAAATCTCCTTTTCTTGAATTTTTTGACACTTTTTAATCCATGTACAAAGTAGCCACCATTCGATATTATTTGGCAATTTATGCCTTACAATAATAGAGTATTTTGTGAGAACTATCAAAGCCACAAGTCAATCTTATCATCGAAATCGAAATTAAAATCGAATAGGAATAGTATTGAATCATTTCAGTGAAATAAAAATGATCGAATGATCGATCGGTTGAAATGATCGGATCATTTTCGTAATCGATTGTTGAACGATTCGATCATTTGAAATGAACGATTTACACAGTTCTAGGAGATTTTCTCCAACCCAAGAATAAGTTCGTGCCCTGACCAGCAACGCTGGTTTGGTTGCTTAATCCGACATCCATTCGGTCCCCTTTCACGTTAGCATTACCCACTCTCTACCACGTGGAGGTGAGCATAGGGATTTTCCGGAGCCCATGGCTACAGTATACTTTAGAGAGTAACGTTTGTTAACTTTTTTAAATGGTTTACAAAAGTTTATGAAAACAATATGCTTCCCAATCTCTATTTATATTTTCTAGATTTATTCAATCAACTGGAACAAGCTAAAAACCTTTATTAAAATTTGGGTTTTTTGAATTTTGAATTCATAATAAAGAAAATTATATGACCATAGAAAACATTTGTACCTCAATCCTAAGTAAGTTTTATTCAACAACTTTATACAAAACACATCTCTGATAAGACTAGTTAAGTAGTTAAATATTCAGGAAAACCTTTCTCCAATTATTTTTAGCACAAATTTCTACATTCCTTAATCAAAAAAAAAAAAAAAAAAAACAATATTAAAAAAAACTAATTCCTATGCAAATTAAAAACTGAAATTAACTCAGCATCAGATTTGTGATCTCAAAAAAAAAAGGTCATTTAAAACAGGAACAATTTAATAAACCCACTGCCTTCCAAGAAACGTAAGCACAGCGAGTACATAAATTAATCCGAATTAAATTCAAATTTCGACATAAAATTCCGTTTGGAAATTATTCACTCACTTAAGTGGATAACAGAAATCTGAAAACACCAAACCTTATACATATAGCTTAACAGCTAAACATACAATCTACGCACACTTTTATTTTTTTTTTTACAAAAATGTAAGAAGTAAAAAGGCCCCATAAAGGAGGGTTGTGAGTAAATGTCAAAAGCGTTAAAGGCTTAACCAAAACAAATTAGATCTTTTTTTCCACACAACAGACCAAAAAGTTGGAGGGAAAAAACACAAAACAAGTTTAAAATTCAAAAACGTTCTTCGCTCACCCATCAGAACTCCCGAAATTCCTCTGACAAACGCGCAAAAAAAAAACGGGTTAATTTGCAAAAGAAAAATCTCTTTTAATCTTTAGGCGTGGATGGTTTCTTCTTTGAGCCCCCTACCGACACAAGACTTGTGATGGGGTGGAAAATTGTTTAATTAAAAATTAATTTTCCGAAAAAAATCGTACAACAAAACCAGACGCAAAACTTTTCGGCTTAACCCTGACAACAATAAAAAAAATAAACAACCCTTTTTATACGGTTCGACCGGTGTTGGTGGTGTCACTGGGACTTTCCAAGACCGTTTGTCTTCTTTTGAAATGCTAAACGCAATTCCTTTCGAACTCAACGAAGTCCCCCACGCCCCACCCTGAACAAATTGGAATGAGAGGGAGAGAGAGCAACACGAAAAGAATTTGAAGTACTATACGAATGGAATGCAAATTACCACGAACTACTTCCTCGGCCAAAAGGACTTTTTTTAAGGGCTTGAATGAGACTCGATTAGGGAGGTAGTTGCTTTGGGAATTTGAATCATAATCACAAATTCTTCGAAGCATAACTGAAAATTTGAGAAATTTGCACAACATAGATTGGCAAGGATGTGGGGCATTGTTATTGGTTGAAGAAGACTTTCGACCAGGTTATCTAGTGTTATAGGACTAAAGGGCACCTGGTCGTTGTCAACAAGCACTTATTTTGTTCTGGCCAAAAGCATAAGTTGAATAATATGTGGGAAGGGGTTTGGTTTTCGGCTTCGCCTACAAATGACTGGTAATTAAGACTTGGTTCGGTACAATTAAGTGGTATTCTTCGTTGTTCATTGTTCAAGGCTATGCTCTATGCCCAGAGGCGTATTTAAGGATTTAGCGCCCCGGGCTGATAAATTTTGCCGCCCTTTAGAACAATGAAAATAAAGTAATAAAAAATAATAATGAAAAAACACAAAGTGCATAACATTTGATGTTTTCAACTTTTTTTTGTGTGTATACTCATTACAAAATTCATTAACAATAGATTCGTTATCTAAATTTTTTGTCAGTTCAGCTTCTATATATAATAAAGCTAAACTATTAAGGCGCTAATGCGAGACCTTAAATAGGTTTTTATTCGATTCAATACCGAAAACAATCTTTCTGCACTACAATTCGTTACTGCAATAGAGCTGTATCAATCAGGATCGATTCGATTTTTTTGATCCGATCATCGAAAAGTATTGATGATTGAAATCACAAATCTTCATTTTAATCGATTCCAATCTCAATCATTTAGATTATTCTCGTTTCTCGATTTTCTATTTCAATATCGACCATTCAATGAGTCTCGTGGTTATGGGTCTTCGGTGATTCCCTAGAGGGGAAATTGAAATTTTTTTTTAGCTCTAAAACTAACGGTACCCCCCATACACCCGTAATGCAAATTCTTATTTATCTCGAAAACGGCTCTAATGATTTTGATAAACAAAATTAGGTGTGATATTATGGACAAAGACTACGTTTTGGTAAAACAAAATTTGGGGCAAAATGTTATTAACGGTACCTGTCATAGAACCGTTTTTTTTGATTTTCGACTTTCTCATTAACGGCTCTAACGATTTTAACCAAAAATGTTCAGCAGGAGTCGATATCATTTGGAAATTTATGGCTTACAATATAGAGTATTTTGTGAAAGCCTCAACTCAATCTTATCATCGAAATTGAAATGAAAATCGAATCGGAACAGTATTGAATCGTTTGAGCGAAATGAAAATGATCGATCGATTCGAATGATCGAATCATTTTGGTTATCGATTGTTGAACGATTTAATCATTTGAAATGAACGACTTACACAGCTCTACACTGCAGTGAACAAGTATATTCTTAAAACAACCTCAGCATATCAAAATGCTTCCTTCAATTCGTTTTCTCTTATATGAAGGTTAAGCTGCCTTAAACTCATATTTTCAGAGTTGTTTTGCTCCAGAAAATGTTTAAGTAAGACACACTCTTCTTAAAAATCTTCCCCAAGATCAACCGGGTATGAAGAGTGGTTGCATTTTTCCGAATTGCTTCTTCACTCACGTGATCAAGCTTAGATAAAAAAAATAAAACCATTTGTTATTGCTTCATAGGATGAATTTCTTCTCTTCAACGCACTCAAAAATTGGTCGCAAATAGGAATTAATGTATTTACTTTGAAATTTTCACGACCACAAAAAAAGAACTTGAGTATAGAACCCCAAAATTAAGTCAATATTTCTGTCTCAAGGAACTTCAATTGGGACAAGTGAGCACGATGATAAAAAGATAAAATAGGTATTCGACGATTTTAACTTTAGTAAAATGTTATAGATAGCATGATGCCAAATTTGATTAAAACTAGCAAAATCGTGTTTTTAACCTAGTATTATACTAAAATAGTTTTAACATCGTAGGTACTAATTCGACTAAAATTGTCTCAAAAAATTAAGATCCATCCAGCCAAAGTTTGTATAGCCCCTTTTTTTAGAGCTACATAGCAATAAGTATTTTTTTTTAGATAATATTTTCGTTTCATTGGAATTTGTTCCAAAGAATAGGTACATACATGTCTGTAAATATTTTTAGTATGAATTTTCATTATAAAAAATAAGAATAGTAAATGGTGAAAAAAGTGGGTGACATGTTACAGTGAACTCTCTCACAGCCGGACACTCACGGCACTGAAAAAATTGTCATGCTTGAAAAACTCAAAAAATCGCATTTCTAAAAATCTTTGTACTTTTTGTTTATCCTTCATCGCTTCAAAAAAATATTTTAAATTGGCCAATTGCTAGGGGCGGCTTGCGCCCTTTTGCTTGTATGTAAAAAGTTCAATCGCTTCAAAAAAATATTGTAAATTGTCCAAGCGCAAGCCGCCCCTAGCAGCCTTGCCGCCCCGGGCTGTAGCCCTTTTAGCCCTAGGGTAAATACGCCCCTGTCTATGCCCCACTGATGTCACCAACCCTTAGTGTCGTAGTGGAAATCCTTCGACTAGACTTTCAGGATTTAATTTGTTGTTGATGAGTTCGGATAATGACAATTGGTTGTGCGGTAAATGGGACTCTCTGGCTCTATAGAACAGGGAGTTAAGTATATAGGAACCGCTTCTGTTAATGAGCGTTTGTATTACACTTATTATCTTTTATTTTGTTTTTTTTTTTCTGTTTAGCTAAGGGGTGATTTTACAAGAGTTACTTAGTTTGCTTGACTAAATGGACGTTAAGTGGTTTTTGCTGTTATGTTTGCTTAGGTATAGGTAGATAGGTGTATATGTTTAGCTTGTTAAGGAAGTTTTAGATGAGATTTCACAAAATCAACTCGAAATGTAGCCATCGGGGGTTTGTCTAAATTTAAGCCAATTAAGTTATCAAGGGCAAAATCATTATATGGACCAGCGATCCATGTTCTTGTGGATTAATTTTATGATTTTCAAAAGTTTTCAAATTGTATTTTCATAGAGGTTTCTAAGTGCATTAATGATTATGAAAACGGTATGGGAATTGGGCCAGGTCAATTTACTCACAATTACTTCAAATTGACGCAATTAAATGCCTTTCTCTTCTTGTTTTTACATTAAACAGCTGTCTTTTTGGGTTCACATTAAGATTCTCTTAATTTTAATCAAAATAAGCATCATATTCTCTATAACATTTTATTTAAGCTAAAATCATAGACAACATATTTTAAAATTTTAGTATCGTGCTTATTTCATATGAAAATTTGACATTAAGAAATGTCAAAAAAGATATGTTTACTTATGTCATTTTCCATTGGTCGTCCAGAAGCGTTTGGAAGCGTCCAGAAGTCTTCTCAAACCGTTCCATTGGGAAAAAATACTCTTCTGAGAAGAGAATTTCGTTTCTCGATTTCAAGTCAGAATCCACTCAAGAAGCACTAATGTCATTTTCCATTGGTCGTCCAGAAGCGTTTGGAAGCGTCCAGAAGTCTTCTCAAACCGTTCCATTGGGAAAAAATACTCTTCTGAGAAGAGAATTTCGCTTCTCGATTTCAAGTCAGAATCCACTCAGGAAGCACTAATACTCATACCCAAATGTCAAAAGCAACTATCGCAGATTTTCACCAACACGACTATTAACTAATACAAAGGCAAAATTTCAAAGTTGAGTAGAAGAAGTTAGCACCGTTCCATTGGATTTCAGAATGAGTGGATCCTTGAGTGAAACCAATGGAAAACGACATAATACTCATACCCAAATGTCAAAAGCAACTATCGCAGATTTTCACCAACACGACTATTAACTAATACAAAGGCAAAATTTCAAAGTTGAGTAGAAGAAGTTAGCACCGTTCCATTGGATTTCAGAATGAGTGGATCCTTGAGTGAAACCAATGGAAAACGACATTAGTTTTCTGTTCGAACTGTCATTGTTTTAGTTTTATAATTCACACGCGCTCAAGGGTTTATTGAGAGACCCTAATATGTATGTATGTAACCTTAAACACAGCACGAACGATGGAGAAATTATGAGTGAGGGAGAAAGGAGGTGCCGATGCACATTGGTCTTGAATGTTTTCATGTGAAAACCGATTATTCCATAATCGTGTTATGCGACTGAAAAACGAATCTATATATTTGACGGTGCGACCAAAATTGGGTGAACTGATGAGCGTTCCTAGTGGAACGGGTATCACGGGTGAACTGATTGAGGGGAGGAATGCAACTGGCTACTTTGTGGGGAACGAGTTCAGGAATTTCATTTCAAATTTAGGTAATTTAAATATGTAACAACCAGCAGTCACAGTTTGGGAACATCATTTCCGTTATCCTAGACTAAAACCTTCAATTCAATTTCAGTAGGTTTCAATTGTTTTTTTTGGGATGACGTGGTGAAACAGGTGTAGAAGGTGTTTCGTGTTGTGTGGGTGTGTGGATTTAAATATCAGAAGAGACGCTTCAAAATGGTGAGTTGAAGATTTGCTCTTCGGTATTTAGTCTCAACGGTTGTCATCCATTTGCTTTGCATGAAAAGTAAAATTTAAGAGAAATAAAAGGAGAGGAGAATATTCTTCAGCGTGGTTAGAAGAGAAACCAATACAGACAAAATATTCTCGAACTTTTCATGATGGAAGTGTTTCCGGTGCTATTATTTGGGCGAATTTTAACCAGAAACTCAAAATTTTATCACATCTATTCTTGAAAAATTCAAAAATGATTTTTAAAACTCTAAAAGTGATATTTTTGTTTAAAGTTCGTCCAGAAAACTCAGCAGCGGAAACCTTTCGGACACCATTGTTATGGAAAACTCTCTTTCGAACATTTTCGAAAATGCACGACGCTACCAGGGTTATCGACTGCCTATAAAAGGGCGAGATTGCCAACGCTCGGGCCCTGGTTGTTCGTGAAAAATGGAAAGCGTTGCTTTGTCGTGGCTTGGCGTGGCAATTTTCAAAAAAAAAAGCTTTGTGTTAAAAAGCGCTGTATTTTTTTTTGCGGAAATTTTTTTTGTATATTTCTCGTTAAACTGTTTTCTTTTGTTCGGAAAAATCGAAATATGTTTTATTTTCCATAAAATATGACTATTTTTAATCTCCAAAATTCCCGCGTGATCTGGCAAAACAAAAAAAAAAAAAAAGCACAAAAAAACCGAAAAAACCGCATTAACTCTGAAAAGAATATAAAAAAAAAGGCAAAAAAAAGAACAGTTTAAAAAGTAAAAAAAGTAAACAGTCTCCATTATAATAAAAACCCGGATAAAATAACCCCCCCCCATTATCCAAAAGAGAAAATAGGGGATCCGGTATACCCACTACGTCCTTAACAAAATTTAAAGTACACGAAAAAAATAAAACAAATTTACATATAGTATATACGACACGAGAGTATAGTACCCAAAAGAGAAAAAAATTAAATAAAACTCCGTAACTAAGTACTAAAAACAAAAAGAAAAGAAAGAAAAAAAAAACTCAAAAAAAAAGACCTATAGGAAAACAAAATATAGCATACGCTTTGTGAACATTCGTACCAGTGCAATAAAAAGGCGAAGCCCAATTTCGATTGATCAAATTGATCAATTCAAAAACTATTCCCCAAATCGATCCACTCAGTTCCTGCTTGTGAAACTACACCACCACCGACACCACCACCGACACCACCACCGACACCATCACCTACCACAACACCAGCCTGCGATCCAGTTCCATCCAGAATCTCCATCGTAGTTTAGATACACTGCCGGTCATAAGGTTAGAAGCAGGCATTTTTGAGAAGTAAAATCGACATTTCTCCCGTTACATGATGGATTAGAAGAAAACAACTATGGTAAATGAGAGACTATTTTGTTAACAACAAAATATAAAATTTGGGTATAAGAGAGATGTAGCTAACGGAACTTTTATGACAAATTGTAAAGTGAGTCAAGAATATGCGAAAATAAATCGGGTCATTAGATTAGAAGCATTGAACAAATCAACGTTGTTTTGTGAAGTGAATAAATTTTTGTTCGGTTTAAACGGTACATTTTATAAATTAATTGTTCTTGATTGAGTGTTAATTAAAATGGGCAAGAAAAAATGTTTGACAGTGGAGGAAAGGGCAAGAATAGATGTTTATTGCTCTGAAGGTCTTTCATGCCGTGCTATAGCCCGAAAAATAAATCGAAGTGATCATTGTGTCAGCAATTATTTAAAAAATCCATCGTCTTACTTAAAAAATTATAAAGGAAACACTTCCTCTGCCTTAACACTTCGCGGAACGCGAAGTATTCCTAGAATAGCGTCAAATTCAGCTTTATCGGCAGCTAAAATAAGGGAGAAAGCTAATGTTAAGGCCAGCTTGTCCACTGTTAAATGCACGATTCGCCATGCTTAGCACTTAAAGCGCCTGAAGCTTAAAAAAAAACCACCACTTAATGACGCAAGGAAGAAGCAACGCTTGTGTTTCGCGAAAGATCACATGAGCTGGGATGTGCAAAATGGAATGACCACAAATGATTAGCGGAAGGTTATTTTTTCCGACGAAAAAAAATTTAACCTAGATGGGCCAGATGGTTATAATTATTATTTCCATGACCTGAGGAAAGAGGAGCGGTTTTTAAACCGTCACCATAGCAGAAAAGGAGGCGTTATGGTCTGGGGCTCAATTTCATTTTATGGCGCTATAGACTTGGTATTCCAAGATACCAAAATGACTGGGAAAACCTACAAAGCCTTGCTTGAATCAGTATTACCCAAAATTAGCGAGGTGTTTGGACCAATTCCATGGATTTTTCAGCAGGACAACGCTCCCATACACGCAGCCCGAGAGGTAAAATCCTTCATTGCGAACCAAAACGTCCACTTGCTGCCTTGGCCACCATATTCCCCGGACCTAAACATAATTGAAAATGTGTGGGGCTGGCTTACACGTAAGGTATATGAGGGAGGGAAGCAATACGATGACAAGGAAGCGCTAATTCATGGTATCAAATTGGCCTGGAGTGAGATTTCACTGGACTACTTGGAATCTCTTTATAAATCCTTAAAAGATAGAATTTTTGAAGTTATTTTGAAGGCTGGTGGCAGCACACATTATTAAAAATCTAATAAAAGCTAAAATAAATAACAAATTATAAATAACTGCATTTTATTTTCATTTATTTGATGTGCTTCTAATCTAATGACCCGATTTATTTTCGCATATTCTTGACTCACTTTACAATTTGTCATAAAAGCTCCGTTAGCTTAATCTTTCCTATACCCAAATTTTATATTTTGTTCTTAACAAAATAGTCTTTCGTTTACCATAGTTGTTTTTTTCTAATCCATCATGTAACGGGAGAAATGTCGATTTTACTTCTCAAAAATGCCTGCTTCTAACCTTATGACCGGCAGTGTATCTATATATATTTTTTTTTTTTCCTTCAATTTAATCTATTTACATAATTTTCAATTCTGTTTTTTTTTTCTTTTTTATTTCATATTAATTTCACACATATTGTTTTCGTAATAAAATCCCTATGAGATTCCCCTCAGTTCACCAATTCACTTTTTTTTGTTTCGCTATACATACAACAATAAAATAATAATCAAATCCATGAAATTTGGACTATCACATTCTGGTGTTAAGTGACGGTTAAAGTGTTTGTAAATTTATATTTAAAAACAACATTAAAGGTGTTTTTTTTTAAATTATCCACAACAACCACTGGAGCGGTGCACCACCCCAAGGGATAAGTTTGGTAAGTTATCTTGATAGTGTGTATTATATTGTATATAAAATTTAAAAAAACTTCAACGGTCAATTTCACCACTTATTCATTATTCAATCAGAGTAAAATCGTTTAAAATTCACAGTTTTTTTTTCGGACGTAAATTAATTGAATGATAAAACCCTACAAATGCGAGATCGTTATACCCCATGGTGAATTGCTTGGGGAATTTAAAATCAATATTTTTTTTTTTTTTTGTAAATTGAGAAGAAAGCTCTGCAATAATAACAAAGTACAAATGCAAAAGAAGATGTACATTTTGGTTGGAAGAAATTGGTCCACCTTGTTAATTATTTACCAAAATTTTCCTGAATCAAAATAAATTTTATAACTTAAGTTAATTTTTCCATTAAATTTAAAGAAAACAAACGTGAAGATTCATGCAATTTTTTTTACTTTATAATAAATAATTTAATTTAAAACCTTTAAATATTCAATTCCCTAGTTATTTCCATAAAATCAAATAATTTTTTTTTGTGAAATTTTCCACCGATTCCTTTATTGAAAAAAAAATAGATTTATTTTAGGATGTTCATATATTTATGATGACACTCTGTACTGTTGGTTGTTACTCATAGGGTAAAAAAAAAAAAAAAGAAGGAGAACAAGAGCTTTTGCTTTTTTTTTGTTAATATTTCTGAAGGGGAATTTAAAGAATCTTAAGTATTAGGATAGTTTAAGACTTATGTTAGGTTAAGTTTTCATGAATAAAATTTGTTGTATTTTGCTTTAAAATTGAAAAGTTTCGACCTTCTCATTTTTCTCTTTATGAAATATTTTTTTTGGGAAGTGGTTTTGGACCTTTTTTTTCAGCATCATTTGGTAAGATAATGAATTGTCTTTGAGTCAAGTCAATGGTGGATGTGGCGAAGTGAGATAAACGATGAAGACTGAAAACCGAAGATAAAAGATTGAACGTGAAGATACGACCAGGTTTGGCGGATTTCAAAATCAATATGGTTCAATATTAGCTAGATGCCGATATTATGGTTATGAAGTTTGTGGACATTTTTGAAAATTTTAGATAGGATGAGAGTTTAGGTTTCTCAAAATCGTTTCTAATCTAGGGGCTATTATACATAGTGGAGGTAAATAATAGCCATGGGTATCTTTATGGTACAAGGGTGGGTACAACCTCGGAGAGACAACAACACCGTAGACTCTCCTCACTGATGATATTTGAAGAATGCTTAAATCCAGCCGGATTTAAATCTAACAGGATGAAATCGGGCTTCATCCTTTTGATCCCGATACTTTTCTAACAAACCCCGGCATGTAATTTCGTAACAAATGTTCAGCGCTACGACAGCAAGAACCCCCCCCCCCCCCACCGACGAGCTAGGACGTGCTTTATGCTAGCATGCCCCGCTGTTGTAGCCTGAACACCCTTTCCTTCTGCTGCCAGGACCTGCCTATTGTGCCTGTAAGCAGTGGGTGGTAATGGTGGAAAAAGGAGGGAAAGGTGTTTTAGGGCTCTCTAGGATATGTTTCTTTAATGTGCTGTCAGGTTTCATGTTTTAAGGGTTTTGGCACCTCTTGGTGGAGTGAATGTGAAATATTCTGATGAGAGCTCTAGCCGATGACACCTCGGACCGTTACAGGTGGCGCCCAACGTGGGGCCCGATTCATCCTGAAATTCCATCTTTTAGTAGCTGAAAATTTTCGATTTTGTATTTTTTTTTATTTTTTTTACGTTATCAGGCAAATATATTTTTTGATATTAGTTGGGACATATACGACTTTTTTTGATTGTGATTTGATTAGATTTTTTAAATTTGTTTGTTTTGTGAGATTGAAGCAAAGAGCGGACGTCCAGTAAATGGGTAGAACATTATTCCCTGTTTAGTCGGTTGCGACAATCTGATTCTTCAATCAACATCATTCATTAAAAAAAAAAAAAAAAAAAAAAATATATATACTGTTGAATCCGTATTTTCTGGCGCTGCTGGAATTATAGTAGTTTGACACTTTTATTTGAATTTTGCTCGCAGAAACCATAAACGCTCGTCCAGTAGTATAAGCTCTATAGAAGTTAGGTATTAGTCTGTTGCGAGTTTATGAGTTTCTCAGTCAGTTAATTAAGCAATCAAACCAGAATCAAATTTAGTTTTGCCCTCTAGTTTTCAGCTTAAGGCACTAACGCACACAAATTTTTCAGTGAGTACAAGATAAAACAAAACATTTTTTTTGTTATTGGTTTTCAAAGCTTCTTTTATTCGCCATATCCACCAGACACAATCCATGAAAATCAAAAGTTACATAAAATAGTTTCGCATATAGTCTTAATACAAGTTATAGATATTAGGTCGCGTAGTTATACAGTTTTTTCTTCGCTTATATTTTTTTTATCAGCTTTTTGTTAGTATCTACGAATACATAAGTTATGTACATAGGTGCAAATTTTTTTTAGTTGCCGTAAAGATAGTTTTCAGTAAAAATTTCTCTTTTTACCTATTTTCCTTTTGCAGTTAGATTTTGTTTCAGTTTGGTAAACATACATAGATACCTTTTTATTTTTTGTTTCCTTTTTCATTTTTATTTTCTTATCAGTTTAAGATAGTTTTTTTATTTTTCGTTAAGTTAATTAACCTTTTCATTTGGAGTTTAGATTTTTCAATTTCATAAAAGACCATATCTATTAATTTCTCATATCTTATGTCTTCTCGTGGAAGCGATCCAAACCATTATTTACGATCAGGTCGAGGATATAGTGCTTCTCATCGTGGTCAAGGTAGTGTTGGTCGAGGTCGAGGATTATATAACGATAATCGAGGTAGAGGATTAAGTACTAGTATTCGTGGTCAAAGGAGTAACAAACGTGGTCGCGGTAGTAATAACAATACGAATCGCAATACTATGGCTGAAGGTGGGAAGTCTGTTACCCCTGATTTGACAGGAGGAAATAATGATACGTTAGCCTTAAATGGGTCAACTGAAGGAAGAAACTTACAAAGCACCAACAATAATTCTGAGCTTCCTTCGGGTTCTCAAGTTGCTCTCGGCAATAATTTTGCTCTTCCTCCCACGAATAGGACTCAACATACTACAAAC
Organism: Chrysotoxum bicinctum; assembly: GCA_911387755.1. Lineage (NCBI taxonomy): Eukaryota > Metazoa > Arthropoda > Insecta > Diptera > Syrphidae > Chrysotoxum > Chrysotoxum bicinctum. The sequence continues at coordinate 49,428,040 of OU426989.1, forward strand.
TTTCAAAATTCTAATGAAGAAGTTGATTTGCCAGGATACATTCAAGGTCTTGTAACGGCATCTATAGGTGCTAGTAGAGCAGAAGACTTGCAAGTCATTCGAAAAGAATTAGAAGCGAACAGGGCGGAGTTAAAAAATCAAATGGCCGCTATTATTCGTGAAACTCTTCAACAACAAATTACACCCTCGGCTCGAAGCGATTATGAGGTTCGAAGGCGACTACCACCACAAGTCAATCCTCCCTCTGACGTCCAAAATCCAGGTTTTGTTCCAGAAACAGCCCAAAGAACTGCCTCGGCAAGTAATTTGAATCCAAGTGCAGACGAATTCCTTTCTCGTATTCGAAATATAAATTTTGACGAAACCTCTGCTAGACCTTCGCCTTTAGAAAACATCACGTTAGGTAATTCATCCCGAAATCTTCCTTTCAAAGTCCATAGCTTTCACAAATGGGGCTTAAAATATGACAATTTAAATATGACAGTGGATGAATTTATCTTTCGGTTGGAAAGACTTAAGGATTGTTACCTTGCCACATGGGACGATATCGTTTTGAACTTCCACCAATTTGTGTGTGGACAAGTAGAAACTTGGTTTTGGGTTTTCCTCAAAACCAATCCCAGTATAGATTGGCCTGCTCTTCGATTTGCCTTAGTAGAGCAATTTCGATCTCTTGAAACCGACTCTGAGATCTCAAAACAAATGTACGATCGTAGGCAAAAGGTTAATGAATCTTTCGATGAGTTCCTTATGGCGATTCAAAGACTAAACACGCGATTGCTTTGTCCTAAACCCAATAGTGAACTTATTTTACTTCTTAAACAGAATGTAAATACGCGTATGGGTGAACTATTGCTGACTTTTAGAGCTCAAACTTTAAATGAAATGGCCTATGTTTGTCGTAATATAGAAAAATACTTAAAAGAGCATGACATTCAAAAAGATAGTTCAGTAGCTAAGAGCTCAGTAGTTCAACCATTTCGAAAAAAGGTGAATGAACTTCAGGCAGATGAAGATTTTTTTTTACCAGCTTCTAATACCATCGAAGCCATCCAGGCAAGTAAAGACACCAGCAACTATGTTTGCTGGAATTGCAGAAAAGTAGGACATGGTTACATGGAGTGCCCTACTCCTCAAAGGAACTTATTCTGTTATCGATGTGGAAAGGCAGATACCACGTCTATCCAATGTACCAACGTCAAATGCGCGGGAAACTTCCGGAAGAGCAATGCAACTTCCGGGTTGCCTTGCTCGAAAAACCAAATGCCGGACACTCAGTAGATTCAAATACCAATCATAAATCCAAACCAAATGAATTTCCGAAGCCAATCCAAATTTTGAAAAGACCAACAAATTCTAAATCGTTAAACCTAGAAATATCACCTCCAGTACAGAAAATGAAACCTCCTCTGAAAAGTCTTCACGAACGTCAGGTTGAGTATTACGCTGCCAAAGATAGGATTTTTGGTAAACCAAATTCGCCTGTTTCTGACCGAATCTTAAGGATTCGTGCGCTGAAAAAGAAAAAAAAGGATGCTTTAAAGAGCATCGAAGCAACTACCTTGGATTGCTCCGATGATCCTCGTCCTTACGCCAATGTGAAAATTTTCGATGAAAGCTTACCAGGATTACTAGATAGTGGCGCTAGTATTAGTTGCTTAGGGGTAGGTGGCGAAAATTTTCTTTTAAAACATAAAATTCCCTTCACTTCTTTTTCATCAAGCGTCAAAACAGCAGACGGATACAAACAACCAATTGTAGGCAAATTTTTGGCTCATGTCACTTACAAAAATGTTACCAAACCAATAGAAATGTATTTAGTTCCGTCTTTACAACAAAAATTGTACTTGGGAATCAATTTTTGGAAATCTTTCAACATCGCTCCGAATCTGATTTCTGAATTGATTTCTGATTTCTCGCCTTCAAACATCGTTTCAAACAACATTTCTTCCGAGATGCGAGAGCTGTCAGAGGAGCAAACCAGTAAGCTTAAATCAGCCATCAGCTTGTTTCCGTCCTTCGCCAAACTTGGCCTGGGCAAAACAACGCTGGAGGAACACGTAATTGACACAGGAGATGCCGAACCTATAAAACAACGGCACTATCCCGTTTCTCCTGCGGTACAACAGCTTTTATATGAGGAATTGGACCGTTTACTTGCCATGGACTTAATAGAAGTTAGTAATAGTCCATGGAGCTCTCCAGTAGTCTTGGTACGGAAACCGGGTAAAAACCGGATGTGCCTTGACTACAGGAAAGTGAATGGAAAGACAAAGAAAAGTGCGTATCCTTTGACTCATGTACAGGCTGTGCTAAGTCGTATTTCAGATACACAGTATATATCTAGTGTGGATCTGAAAGACGCCTTCTTGCAGATACCGCTCGAGAAATCATCACGGGAAAAGACGGCGTTCACGGTTCCCGGCAGACCTCTGTACCAGTTCAAGGTTATGCCCTTTGGCCTTTGCAATGCACCTCAACGTCTTTGCAAATTAATGGACAAAGTGGTACCTCACGAACTAAGAGAAAATGTTTTTGTTTACCTGGATGATCTTCTGATAGTCTCAAGCACTTTTGAAGAACATGTTAGATTTCTGACTATTGTCGCTGAAAGACTTAAAAATGCTGGTTTGACTATAAATCTTGAAAAGTCAAAATTCTGTTTTAAAGAATTAAAATATTTAGGGTTTGTGATCGGCGATGGTTGCCTTAAAACAGATCCAGCAAAGGTTTCAGCAATTCTCGATTTCCCAGTACCCCAAAATCAACGTCAGGTTCGCAGATTTTTAGGTATGTCTGGATGGTACCGTCGGTTTGTGCGTGACTACTCAACCCTGGCTACCCCCATTACAAACACGTTAAAAAAGGATAAGAAATTTGAGTTTGATTCAGAAGCACTATCATCCTTTAATAAGATCAAAGATATGCTAACATCAAAGCCCGTACTGGTGAACCCAGATTACAGTAAGCCTTTTTACATTTTGTGTGATGCCTCTTCGACAGGAATAGGAGGCGTACTGTGTCAAAAAGACGAAGAAGGCATAGAGCGCCCAATTTACTACTATTCTCACAAAATGAATAAGGCCCAATGTAATTACAGTGTCACTGAACGGGAATGCTTAGCTGCGGTTCTTAGTATTGAGCAATTTCGACCTTATGTGGAGGGATACCACTTCCATGTTATCACCGACCATGCAAGTTTGAAGTGGTTGATGAGTCAAAAGGACCTCAGTGGTAGATTAGCTCGGTGGAGTCTTAAGCTTCAGGGATATGATTTCGATATTCAGCATCGTAAGGGTTCACAAAACGTAGTACCAGACGCTCTGTCAAGAGTGTATGCTGCGGATGAGTTGAATCTTGATGAGATATCGAATTCATATCCTCACGATGTGCTGCACGTAGATCTAACAGATCCCAGTTTTCAATCTGAGGAATATGTTCAGATCATAGACAACATCGAAAATCAAAAGGATCAGCTGCCAGACCTTCAAGTCTCGGATAATTTCGTGTATAAGAAGGTCAGACACAGCACAGGTAATCCTCTTGAGGATGACCTAGGATGGAAGTTATGGATTCCCTCGCAGTTGACCAGCCGTCTGATTTCCTTAGCTCATCAACCACCAAAGGCTTCGCATGGTGGCGTAGAAAAAACTTTGAATAGACTTCGAAACCAATTTTTCTGGCCAAACATGGCATCGCAGGTTAAATTGTATATAGGGAATTGCGAAACATGTAAAACATCAAAGGCTTCGAACCAAATTTTACGTCAACCCATGGGAAAACCTTTCATCGTAGAGCGACCCTTCCAGCATGTCTACATAGACTTTCTTGGGCCCTACCCTCGATCAAAGGCCGGAAATGTCTATATTATAATCGCGTTAGACCAATTGACCAAATTCGTTATCCTTCAAGCCGTACGAAAAGCTACTTCAGAATCTGCTATAAAGTTTTTGCATGATCATGTTTTATGTACATATGGAGTACCCGAATCAATTCTATCAGATAACGGTAAGCAATTTACCAGTGCTGCCTTTGCTAAGTTGCTTTCATCCTATGGTACTCAACATATCCGAACTGCTGCATATGCACCGCAAGCAAATGCTAGCGAGCGTGTTAACCGCTCAATATTAGCTGCCATTAGATCTTATATTGGGAAAGATCAAAGAGATTGGGATTTACATCTTCCTTCAATTTGTTGTGCCTTGAGAACTGCTTCACATTCCGCCATTGGTATGTCCCCTTATGAGGCATTATTTGGACAAAAAATGGTCGAGCATGGTTCTGACTACGCTCTCCTTCGGAAGCTTAACTGTGTCAACAATTCTGAGTTGAACCTTATACCGAAAGCTTGTAAAATGAACATACTACATACTGCACTGAGAGATTCTTTGCAAAAGGCCCATTTGACGTATGAACACGTTTACAATACAAGAAGTAAGGACATAAAATATAATATAGGAGATATCGTTTACAGACGCAACTTTGTGTTAAGTGATGCTACACAACGAAAAAACGCGAAATTATGTCCTAAATTCACAAAAGCCAAAGTTCGTAAAATCATAGGAAATAGTTTATATGAATTAGAGGATCCAAATGGAAACGTGGTGGCTATTTTCCACTCTAAGGACATAAAAAAGTAGTATGGTCTTTAAATTGCTTATTCCGGCTAGCATCAGTCTGCTCATGAGACTTATTTCGGGCGTGGGTCGACTATTGTGGAACAACAGGAGGTAGGAGTCATGCATTTTTCTTTTCCATTTCACAAGTCAGAACTTGGTAAATGTAAAAGTTTTGTGGGGAACGAGTTCAGGAATTTCATTTCAAATTTAGGTAATTTAAATATGTAACAACCAGCAGTCACAGTTTGGGAACATCATTTCCGTTATCCTAGACTAAAACCTTCAATTCAATTTCAGTAGGTTTCAATTGTTTTTTTTGGGATGACGTGGTGAAACAGGTGTAGAAGGTGTTTCGTGTTGTGTGGGTGTGTGGATTTAAATATCAGAAGAGACGCTTCAAAATGGTGAGTTGAAGATTTGCTCTTCGGTATTTAGTCTCAACGGTTGTCATCCATTTGCTTTGCATGAAAAGTAAAATTTAAGAGAAATAAAAGGAGAGGAGAATATTCTTCAGCGTGGTTAGAAGAGAAACCAATACAGACAAAATATTCTCGAACTTTTCATGATGGAAGTGTTTCCGGTGCTATTATTTGGGCGAATTTTAACCAGAAACTCAAAATTTTATCACATCTATTCTTGAAAAATTCAAAAATGATTTTTAAAACTCTAAAAGTGATATTTTTGTTTAAAGTTCGTCCAGAAAACTCAGCAGCGGAAACCTTTCGGACACCATTGTTATGGAAAACTCTCTTTCGAACATTTTCGAAAATGCACGACGCTACCAGGGTTATCGACTGCCTATAAAAGGGCGAGATTGCCAACGCTCGGGCCCTGGTTGTTCGTGAAAAATGGAAAGCGTTGCTTTGTCGTGGCTTGGCGTGGCAATTTTCAAAAAAAAAAGCTTTGTGTTAAAAAGCGCTGTATTTTTTTTTGCGGAAATTTTTTTTGTATATTTCTCGTTAAACTGTTTTCTTTTGTTCGGAAAAATCGAAATATGTTTTATTTTCCATAAAATATGACTATTTTTAATCTCCAAAATTCCCGCGTGATCTGGCAAAACAAAAAAAAAAAAAAGCACAAAAAAACCGAAAAAACCGCATTAACTCTGAAAAGAATATAAAAAAAAAGGCAAAAAAAAGAACAGTTTAAAAAGTAAAAAAAGTAAACAGTCTCCATTATAATAAAAACCCGGATAAAATAACCCCCCCCATTATCCAAAAGAGAAAATAGGGGATCCGGTATACCCACTACGTCCTTAACAAAATTTAAAGTACACGAAAAAAATAAAACAAATTTACATATAGTATATACGACACGAGAGTATAGTACCCAAAAGAGAAAAAAATTAAATAAAACTCCGTAACTAAGTACTAAAAACAAAAAGAAAAGAAAGAAAAAAAAAACTCAAAAAAAAAGACCTATAGGAAAACAAAATATAGCATACGCTTTGTGAACATTCGTACCAGTGCAATAAAAAGGCGAAGCCCAATTTCGATTGATCAAATTGATCAATTCAAAAACTATTCCCCAAATCGATCCACTCAGTTCCTGCTTGTGAAACTACACCACCACCGACACCACCACCGACACCACCACCGACACCATCACCTACCACAACACCAGCCTGCGATCCAGTTCCATCCAGAATCTCCATCGTAGTTTAGATATCTATATATATTTTTTTTTTTTCCTTCAATTTAATCTATTTACATAATTTTCAATTCTGTTTTTTTTTTCTTTTTTATTTCATATTAATTTCACACATATTGTTTTCGTAATAAAATCCCTATGAGATTCCCCTCAGTTCACCAATTCACTTTTTTTTGTTTCGCTATACATACAACAATAAAATAATAATCAAATCCATGAAATTTGGACTATCACATTCTGGTGTTAAGTGACGGTTAAAGTGTTTGTAAATTTATATTTAAAAACAACATTAAAGGTGTTTTTTTTTAAATTATCCACAACAACCACTGGAGCGGTGCACCACCCCAAGGGATAAGTTTGGTAAGTTATCTTGATAGTGTGTATTATATTGTATATAAAATTTAAAAAAACTTCAACGGTCAATTTCACCACTTATTCATTATTCAATCAGAGTAAAATCGTTTAAAATTCACAGTTTTTTTTTCGGACGTAAATTAATTGAATGATAAAACCCTACAAATGCGAGATCGTTATACCCCATGGTGAATTGCTTGGGGAATTTAAAATCAATATTTTTTTTTTTTTTTTGTAAATTGAGAAGAAAGCTCTGCAATAATAACAAAGTACAAATGCAAAAGAAGATGTACATTTTGGTTGGAAGAAATTGGTCCACCTTGTTAATTATTTACCAAAATTTTCCTGAATCAAAATAAATTTTATAACTTAAGTTAATTTTTCCATTAAATTTAAAGAAAACAAACGTGAAGATTCATGCAATTTTTTTTACTTTATAATAAATAATTTAATTTAAAACCTTTAAATATTCAATTCCCTAGTTATTTCCATAAAATCAAATAATTTTTTTTTGTGAAATTTTCCACCGATTCCTTTATTGAAAAAAAAATAGATTTATTTTAGGATGTTCATATATTTATGATGACACTCTGTACTGTTGGTTGTTACTCATAGGGTAAAAAAAAAAAAAAAGAAGGAGAACAAGAGCTTTTGCTTTTTTTTTGTTAATATTTCTGAAGGGGAATTTAAAGAATCTTAAGTATTAGGATAGTTTAAGACTTATGTTAGGTTAAGTTTTCATGAATAAAATTTGTTGTATTTTGCTTTAAAATTGAAAAGTTTCGACCTTCTCATTTTTCTCTTTATGAAATATTTTTTTTGGGAAGTGGTTTTGGACCTTTTTTTTCAGCATCATTTGGTAAGATAATGAATTGTCTTTGAGTCAAGTCAATGGTGGATGTGGCGAAGTGAGATAAACGATGAAGACTGAAAACCGAAGATAAAAGATTGAACGTGAAGATACGACCAGGTTTGGCGGATTTCAAAATCAATATGGTTCAATATTAGCTAGATGCCGATATTATGGTTATGAAGTTTGTGGACATTTTTGAAAATTTTAGATAGGATGAGAGTTTAGGTTTCTCAAAATCGTTTCTAATCTAGGGGCTATTATACATAGTGGAGGTAAATAATAGCCATGGGTATCTTTATGGTACAAGGGTGGGTACAACCTCGGAGAGACAACAACACCGTAGACTCTCCTCACTGATGATATTTGAAGAATGCTTAAATCCAGCCGGATTTAAATCTAACAGGATGAAATCGGGCTTCATCCTTTTGATCCCGATACTTTTCTAACAAACCCCGGCATGTAATTTCGTAACAAATGTTCAGCGCTACGACAGCAAGAACCCCCCCCCCCCCCCACCGACGAGCTAGGACGTGCTTTATGCTAGCATGCCCCGCTGTTGTAGCCTGAACACCCTTTCCTTCTGCTGCCAGGACCTGCCTATTGTGCCTGTAAGCAGTGGGTGGTAATGGTGGAAAAAGAAGGGAAAGGTGTTTTAGGGCTCTCTAGGATATGTTTCTTTAATGTGCTGTCAGGTTTCATGTTTTAAGGGTTTTGGCACCTCTTGGTGGAGTGAATGTGAAATATTCTGATGAGAGCTCTAGCCGATGACACCTCGGACCGTTACAACTTCCAGTGAGATTTACTTGTGAAAGAAGCGATAAAACAAGGAAATACATTAAACATTCCGATGGTATTCAAAAGATCGGAATGAATCCATGATAGCTCTGTTTCCTATCAGTTTTAATGCTCTGTTCTGAATTCTATCCAATAATTGGTTTGTGCTGCGCTTGCCGAAAGATGTGAGCTTTACTCGAGTTTAGGACGTATTTATAAACGCCTTACAAATGGTAGCCAGATTAGAAGGGGTGACAAATTTTTTACATCGATAAAGAAATCCTAAGCAATTAGCAACATTTTTGCGGTCTTGGGAATGTGGTCATTCCAACAAAGATCGTCGTTTACACACATACCGAGTACTGAAAGCTTTTCGGTTTCTTCGATGCAAGTGCCACTCAAGGACAACTGCATAAGAGGGACATTTCGCTTCAACGACAATAGACAGCATTGATTTTTCGAAGCATTAAACTCCGCACGGATTATTAAACCCCATTTAACAATGCTGTACAGATAGGAGTTTATTGAACTTATCATACGATACCGTTGCAAATTCACTTCCGAAGGAGATGAACGTGAATTTGGGAACGAGTATGAGAAGATGAGAGTAGAGTCGTCGGCAAAAAATGAAGTGGATTAGAAGTTTCAGACAAGAGATCATTTATAAAAATGAGGAAGAGAGTTGGAGACAAAACGGAGCGATGATCAGACCTGAAACCGTCTAATACAACATGTGTTGGACGATCTAGAAGGTAATTTCTAATCCAAAGAATAAAGGTTTCGTTAACATCAAACGCACGCATTTTCTATGAGAGAGTCTGGTGCCAAACTCTATCAAATGTTCAAATGCCTTAGAAATATCAAGCACAATAATGTTATTTTCTCCAAACCTTTGTAAAGATCTGTTCCATTCTTGGGTGAGATATGTCATAAGAAAGTGCCGCCGCTGGTTGTTCGTGCGCCCTTGTGCAAGAACCTTAGATTGCCGCCCCATATCTTGGGTGCCGGGGGTACATACGTTGAATGAGTGGAAGTTTTATTTATTCTCCATTTCGCAGTTGAAAAAATTAAGCAAACGTGCATTGTTGTTGTCGCGTTTCAATCTACATCAAATTCTTAAAAAACGAACGTAGTCAGACTAGGATTTGGGAGGTCTCTCCTGTAAATGAGTTTGAGAGTTTCTGTTATAGCATATACAATATTTGCATCCTCTTAAGATTATTTACTCTTTTTACTTGAGACTTATAGGTACTATGTACATATATTTGTATAAGGCAAGTTATGCATTCGTAAAAAAATCGAACTCGAGATTTTGATCAAAGTTGACATTACGATGATAGCGAAGACGAAAAAAGTGGGTCCGGAAATTCCGTCTGTATGTCTGTACCTCGCACTACAGCCTAAACTACTGGAGGTATTTTCTTCAAACTTGGCTCTTAAGAGTCTTCGCTTATTCCCTAGAGGGGAAATTGAAATTTTTGTTTAGCTCCAAAACTAACGGTACCCCCTATACACCCGTAATGCATAATCTTATTTAGGATCTCAAAAACGCCTCTAATGATTTTGATAACAAAAATTAGGTGTGATATTATGGACATGGACTACATTTTTGTAAAAAATAATTTTGGGGCAAAATGTTATCAACGGTACCTGTCATAGAACCGTTTTTTTTTTGATTTTCGACTTTCTCATTAACGGCTCTAACGATTTTAACCCAAAATTTTTACCAGGAGCCCCCTTAAATTTAAAATAATATTGTGTATAAAAATGTTCGAAAAAAATTTTGTTGTTGTTTTTGAAATTTTGTCCCCACACGTTTTTTTTCTTTTTTTTTCAAAATTTTCAAAAAAAAATTAGTTTGGATTTGGTAGATTTTTTAAAAACTTGATAAATAAAAGTTTCTTAATATAAAGAGAAAAAATATAGATATTACCTAATAATAACGATACCCATTCTACAAATAATGTTAAAAAATGGTTTTCGAAAATCGCATTTTTCTCGAAAACGTCTCCGAGGATCTTGATATTTTTTTTTTCTTATGATAAATTTTTACGTTCTATAATAAATAAAAAAAAAATTGAAATCCATATATTGCTGACTGTACTGAACTGTGCTGTTCTATGGTCGAACCATTTTGTCGATTTTTTAATTTCTCATTACCGGCTAAACGGATTTTAATAGATTATTTTATAGATTAGATTTTTGCATAAACTAATATTTGCTTGCATCACATGTCATCATATTCTTAGCTCCAGCTACTACTAAGATTTGCTTTAGTCATTTAATTGATGAACTTTATGTTTATGAACAGTTTTTTTTCTAATCGAATTGAAGTCTTTTACATAAGAGCAAGTTCGTGCGACTCAGTCGTGCATTTTATTTTAAGAGGAAACACAAAATTTGGCGCTTACGAATAATTTTCTTCAACAAAACCATTTTCATATAAAATGCAAAGATTCGAGTTCCTAGCACAGTTTTTAATTTAAGTATGTCAAATCAATCCTTTGATAAAAATCAGTAGTTTATAGCTTGACAGAAAGAAGACAAAGTAGTTTTTGATACTTTTAAAAGTTTTTGTTTTCACCTCTCTTTTTAAGACACTTAGGGCCATTTGCTGAAACGAAACTTAAATATTTAAGTTCAACCTAGGCGCTTATGTTCTACTACATAAGAGTTTATGTGGAACATAAGTGTTTATGTTCCGTATCGGCATTTCAGCAAATGGGCCTTAATCATTTTTGATGGAATTTGACATTTTGTGATTTGTGTGCGAACTATATTTTGATATAAATAGAGTCTGAACTCTGAACTCTGAATGTCAATTGAAAGCTCAAATTCGAACGACCAGTGAAACGTTAAATTTCTGGGTTATACTGATTTTTTTCAATCCGTTGACATTTAAGTTATTTATCAATTCAATTCTAAAATTAATTAAAAACTATTCGTAAATCCTTATTTAAAAACAAACATAAATATTTAGACACAAAACTTTTTTTTCCTTTTACCTAAGACCCTGTCGCTGTTTTTTTTTTCGTTGTAAAGGTGGTTTGTTTATATTTGCTTACAATGTTTTAAATCATCTTCTATTAATTTCGTTGTAAAGTTACCAACTTAGATTTAAGATATTTAGCTATATCATTGCAATCAGAATATTTATACAAAAATACGAGTAAATAGTAAAATTAATGTTTTCGAGACACTGTTATCGTTTTATTTTATGGGCAATACATGGGCTGTAAATTAAAAAAAAATCAATATACTTTTCGAGTTTATAGGTCTGAGATGTAGGTTGCGTAGAAAGCTATTTTCCAAGTGTCAATCTATGGCGACATGGCGTTAAGCAGTTTAGACTACGACTGCAATCGAAGAGGTTATTTGTTGTGAGGTGCGACAGTCAGAAACAAAATATGAATAAATATTGGTAGTAGATTGTGTGTGGGTATATTACATAGTGAACGGTCAAATGTAAACAGGTTCCAATAACTTAAGGAAAACTTTTGGAGCATGCTATAGGTATATGTTGAGTAAGATCGATCTCTTAATTTTCCGCCCCTAGACGTTGGCGCCCTTGTGCGCCGCACATTTTGCACATATGGTAGCGGCGGCCCTGCATAAGATCACCTGGGGAACTATTGCTGCAAAAGCCGTATTGCCGGTCATTGAGAAGCTTTCGATCTTCGAGATATTTCTTGAGCTGATAATTTATTCATGACTTTAGAAGAACTGTACGTGGACGAAAATATACCCAATTGAATGATTTCCGTTCTCAAGTATAGGAGGGGCAATGTTCAGAGATCTTAGAGCTAGCAGCTAAATAACATTTGAGTCATCCAAAGAGTCAGTTATCATTATCAGGTTGCCATTGAGGAAGATCGTTGGAATCGAAGAAAAAGTTGAATTTTGTACGTTCATAACAAATTACCAGACATTTCTATTTTCGATAAAAACTGTATTACCGACATAAATTGTCACTTTAGGTGCGTTTTATTATCCACAAATATATCTTGATCCGGATCTAGATCATCCTTGAAAATAAAACGAAACGGATTACTGACAGCAGTGTTATAAACCCGTCTCTTTTTATCCTTGGGTTTGTAAATTTTAAACTATGTCTTGTCTTTTTTCTTTACCCTATAGTTTTCACTACCTTACCATAAAAAATCATCTACTCGCCAGTGTAATAACTAATTTTTGGATCTTTGAAATAGATCCCGATAGAAAACAGAAACGCACCTTTTGTTATCGATATAGTTTGTATGAAAACATCAAAATATCTGAGCTATGGATTTAAACAGTTTTTTGTTTAAGAAAAAAAGGGTGTCTGTGTTCTCACCAAATCAAAATCTGAGATTTCAGCTCAAGAATTTTGATATTTAAATTTTTTGTACATATCTCATTTCATTGAAGTCCGAAGTTTTCATTGAGTTTTCGTTAAAATCTCCATTAACTTTTTTTTGTTTTTAAAAGTTTGCACAATGAGCACAAATGAGCCGTTATCGAAGAAATTGCCTTGTCCCACAATTAACTGGAATAAATTTCGAAGACTAATAAATGAAAAATTAAAATCTAGGGGAACTGACCCAAACAACCAAATTTTTGAAAAACCACTTCACTTTTCCATCCGCCACTTTCTCAAGAAGTCTACCAAATCTCGTTTTCTCGATTTGGAACGTTCTTTGAAATTTTTCTTGTTGTTTTAAAAACACAACTTGTTGCTGCAATCGTTTTACAAAGAGTAAATTTTCACAAATAAAATAAATCTCTTGCTTGGCCCTTTCGTAAGGTTTCGGTAAGTTGTTGGATGGCTTTCCAAGACTTGTCAAATCTTAATGGCCTTCTTTAGACCAAGCTCAAATTAAATTTCTGAGAAAAAAATTTAAAAAAAGTAAGCTGCGAGAAGTTATTTAGTTAGGTACTTTTAAAATAAATAATAATGATTTGAAGCTCGAAACAATCAATCACAAAGATTCGATTGCAAGTTATATACATACATTAAACTAATAGCTTTTATCAACAAAAAGAAAAGACAGAAACTAATTCCATTCCATCCTTTTTCCCGAAGTATAAACTTTTTCACCTCTTTTAAACAACGTACCTTCCTTTGACTAGTAGGCTTGTGATACGTATTTTCACCACGCACCACTATGGTACATGTCACGCCTTTGTAAAACTCTAGTTAAACATTTTTCTAAGACATCTTTGCCCCGTATTCTCGGTTTAATGCAACTCAAACAACTCAAAGCCTAGAGTAATCTTCTGAATTTCACGTCTCTCATCATAAAGTAAATATTTTTTGAACAAAATACAAACATCAAACCCGGATGATGATGATGATGATGTGGATGATGATTTTTAGGACTTGCAGCAGACCCACTTACATTATTAAAATGTCCTTTGTTCTCCTTCTATATGCTCCTTTTGGAAATTACTTCCACTAGTTAGGATTAAATTTAGCAAATCATAACGCTCCTGATGCAAATGCCGGAACGCAGTATATGTACCTTCCATTCCAACCAACCTGAATATCAACTTACAAAAGCTTCAAGACATGTTACAACAGAATCCTCGTGCAAGCAAAACAACAACAAAAAAAAAAAGAAATTGTTTGTAGCATCTTCTTATTCTAACGCTTCCGTGTTTTGTATTCATATGGACATTATGAAAAGTACTCAACAGAACAAGGACGTGCTGCTACAGGCTGCATAAGTCTTAAGGAGCCTCGATTAGGTGGTGGTACTTTTGTTAGTTTGGGTGCAAGTCCTCTTTATACTTCTTTATTATTTAAAAATGCGGAAGAACTTGTATAAAGCTCAAACCTGCCACCTGTAAGTGAATGCAAGTGCACGGCTTCATTTTCGCTTGTTTTTTGTGTGTGAGCGGGTAATACTACTTATGTATGCTTATAAGTTATAACGTTCAAGTTGAAAAAAATGGAGAGGGAGACTTTTATTTATGGATTTTTTTTTTTGCTATCTCATATGAGTGTTTACAATAAAATATTACATATTTAATGATCATAATAAGGAAATGCTACGTTTATATTTTGAGATTTTACTTGAGTCAGGTAAGTAGAGTTTACTTAACTAAACCAAACTACCCTAAGACGGATAGGCTTTAAGAAAGACGAAATTCTATGGTATCAACTGCTTCAGGTGCCGCAAGGAGTTAGGTTTGGTAGGAATGGGAAGGGTTAGTGGAAGAATTTAGTGAAAGTCTTAAGGTATGGGGTGCCTCGCTGAACCATCCTGATTTCTGAAGTGGCAAAAATGAGATTTCCATCACCCAATTTGTCTACAAGTATTCTCCGAGGGCATCTTTTCTAGTTCTGATTAGTCTGGGGCATTGGGGTGAGATGAACCCTGTCATTTCTACAATTCTATATGAACTTGCAAAACAAACATTTCTAATGGTTCTGTGACTACAGTTCTCACTTTTACAATTTTACACTCTTTAAGTAATAGAGCAAGTGAGGGGAAAGTTTCTAGGGCTGCGGTTGGCGTCATTATCATGGCACTTGTGCCGATACATGCCAGTCTCTGAATCTTTGACATGGCCTTAAAATTGTTTCCCTTGTCCAAGGCTAGCCGCCAAACCAAACAGGCGTACGTCAAAATAGGCCTTATAATGGCTGTGTACATCCAATGAAAAGATGTGCACATGTGGCGTACCCTACACGTCCTAACTTTAAGCTTGCTGTCACCCATTTCTGCATTAACAATTCTAGTTTGAAGCATGGATTTAATCCAGTTTGACAGCATCGGATCGATGCTGACAAAGTCTAGAGCTTGTTGTGTTGGGCCATTTTTAATGTTGTTGAAGGTAAATTCCTTAAAGTGGATGAATTTTTCAATCGTGCCGAGCACTTCATGAAGTACCGTGTCAATAGATTTGCCCTTCCCGTATGCATATTGAGTCTGCGAGAGAACACTCTCATTTAGCTTGAGGCAAATGTGTGCTTCTATTAGCATTTCTAAGGTTTTAGAAAATAAGAAAGATAAGTTAATTGGTCTTAAATCTTTCAGTTCAGTGTGAGTGGGCTCTACTAGCTTTCGGAATGAAAATGACATCAAAGGGCACGGTAGTGCCCAGCCAAGTTCTGGCACTACACCCTTTTTACAGGAACAAACTCAGGCGACTTTTGACCTCTCCCTATCTTCAGTACCAATGAAGTCAGAAACTTAAAATTCCGAATATTTGCTAAGCTCGGTAGGCACAGGCGCCTCACCAAATTTCAATTTTCTAGCATAAGCAGTTCCTGAAATTTTATTATTTAATTATTACTGACTAAAATTTGATAGGCTTACTTGGCAAGTTTTTTGTATGCCCAATTCCAAAGGTTTTAAAAACTTGACCAGTGAACCCATCAAATTTTAGTCAGTAATCATTAAATAATAAAATTTCTCTATTACATTGTAGCTGTTTCAATATTATTCTACTTTAAATATTCACTATTAAACCTTCATGAAGTAAGAACTTGGCGTACTTTTAGATCTCACTACTTTTCACGGCTGACTTGTTACACAAAGGCTTTTGTATGGAAGAACTTGGCTCTTTTTATAACATTTATGTTTTGGTCTGATATTAATTCTCTCCATCTAGATGAAATATAAGTTTTATTTAAACATCGCTTGAATATATCCACCAGAAACGGTGCCATTTCAATTCAAAACCAATGTTCATCGACACCTCCTTTTTCTGGTTTTACTCGTATATTCGTTTGTATGAAGAGATCCGAGTGAGCAGGTTCATTGCTATGTTAAGCTCTGTTGTAGGTCTTTAAACCACCTTACATTGTTGATTTTGCCTTTTTCTTTCGTAAACACTGTGAATAGCTGACGTTCACTGACATGTTTTTCAATGTCCGAGCTTAACAGCTGAATGTAGTAGAAACTGCAGTTTTTAGGTTTTCTAATAAGATTAAGACAATTATTTACTGTCGTAAGCAAACGACTAAATTACGCCGATCTGCTAGCGCTGACAGATGACTCAACAAAGCTGCTGGCCCACAGATATCCTGCCGATCTAGATATATGACTTGATAAGTAACATTCATCTGTAAATTGAAACACATGGTAAAGTGTGCCTCAATAACAAGAATGTGAACTGAGTTTTAAATACCCTTGTTCGCTTTACTGTCTAAACTACAATTTTTGTCAGTTCGCTGAGGTTTTTCTGGCAAAAACATACGAGTATCTATAAAATTTTATGATTGGAATTGATACACAAATGTATTATAAGCTTAATGCAATTAGTTAAAACAAAATATTAATTGAACTCTTAAAACTAAATTAAAACTAAGGAATCAGGTAACAAGGACCTGACCAGAGGGTTTGGAGAGGTTTGAACTAAAATGGTTCAATTATTAACTTTTCGAAGCATGTGATGTTATGTTAACCAGACTTGGGAGTCATACTCTCGAAGAGGTCTAAGAAAGGTGAAGTAAAGGAACTTGGTGAGGTAGAGATTTAAAATTCTTTGCGTTCCAACAAAAGCGCACGTGAGTAAGTACCGGCGTGACATTTCTTTACATTTACTACGATGAAGTTATGTTAAAACCATAAATAGAAATTGTTTAGTTCAATTTCTATCAATTGAGTATCTGCAATGCATTAAACGTGATAAGAGATCCGCATATCATCAGCGTAAATCTGGAAGTCCGATTCCGTAAGAATAAGTTCAACATAATTAACAGGTAACACAAAAATGAAAGGTCCTAAGTGACTTTCTGTGGGACACCTGATTGATAGGGTTAGAAGTGATCGAAAAATGTAATCAAATTACTACGATGTTCAAAGTATTTTAGTATATGATACCACGTTAAAACGACGATTTTAAAAATTTTCATCGAACTTAACATCATATTTTCTCGAATATTTTTAAAAGATACTTAAATCGAATACATGTTTTGTTCTTAATATGTCGTACTAACTTCATATGGCATTTTGACATTTCCAAATGTCAAAAAATTCTGTTTGGTTGTGGCATTTTCGTTTGGTAACCCTGAAGAACTTCTTAGAACTCTCCAATCCGGAATGCCAAACGAACAAGTTTCAACTTACAACACGGTTTTTGATTCTGAAGTCTTTGTTTCGTTGTATTTGTTAAGCCTCAAATGCAGATGGCACATTGAAGTTGTTATCATATTTCATTGGGCGCATTCACTAACCTAGTCACTACGTAGTCAATTGTTCTGATTGGCTTAAAACAACTAAAAATTTAGTTGAAATTTCCCCTCAAACGTAGTGTAAAAATTTCTGCTTCAAAGCTAGTGGATATTGATCTGTCATTAATATGACAGTTTGAATTGACTTGCTTTGTAGTGCAATTTCGCATTCACAAAGCTAGTTGACTTTTTGACTACGTAGTGACTAGGTTAGTGAATGCGCCCATTATTCATGGCAAAAACTAATTTAAAAGATTTGATTCTTATTTTGCAAGAAATATTCCAGGGGTACCATATTAATACCCATTTTCATATTTTTTTTAACCATAGCAGCTTTTATCACATGAAATTTTTGATTTTTTTTTTAAATCTCTGGAACAGTTTTTGAGAAAAAATATATTCTTTAAATTTTCCAAAAAAATTTTATTGCAGGTACCGCTGTTTCTTGGATTTAAAAAAAAAGAAACAACATGAGGAGGGAAAAATTTTAAAATGCTATCTACAGAGTTTCAAGAAACTCGGGCGAGCCGTTTAAGCTGTAGTCGAACAAAATGACAGACAGACAGAATACGAGACCCACTTTTCTTATCTTGAGTATCATGGTAATGTCATATCTGCAGGAGTTGGAACAGTGTGAAATCTAAAATTACATTCAAACTCGTGTGTCAGTTGGCTTACCAATTCTAGGCATTTGAGGTTAGAGTTGATCATTGAAAGCAAAAACATTTGAAAAATTCAGTGGAACGATTGCGTTCCGAGTTATAAGGAAACGAAAATTAGCTGTTCATTGAAATTGATTTCTATCAGTGAAATAATAAAAGTGGATTTAAAAGAAAGTTAAAATCAGAATCTTGTATTTTATAGAGTCGAAAAAATCTACTACTTATTATCTTTATTTTGGTACCAATTAAAGCCACTGGAAATTAAAATTTTCAATGATGCATTTCAATGATATCTATAACTGGCTCCTAAGAATTAAGTATTTTTTTAGCGTACAAAAATTTGACTTATGTATTTTGATACTTAATCCAATTTAGTTTGTTAAAGCATCTTAAAAATAAAAATTTTAAATTATAATGATGCGTTTCAATGGTAGCTAACCTTTTAGTTGTTTTTCCTGATTCGTTTTCCTTTTCGCTGTAACGCATTCTATAAAGTCTTATTGAAATTATAGTATATATTTCCTTATAGTGTTGATCAATTTATTGTAATTTTGGTATATATTTTTGGTAAATATTCTTCAATCGACCAAGTCAATGGTTCCTAAGGTTCGTTGGTTGGAATATTATAAAAAAGGTGTTTATTTCTTCGGAAATTCTTTCTTTAAATCTTTAAAGGATTGGAATGTCAAATGAATGCAATAAAGATTTTATAACTCTCTATACAAATGTAAGATTTTACAATCATTGTTAGCTGATGTTAGACTATGTCGCTTTTTTTATTATTTAAATCTATAAATTTTAGCTTAAACTTTTGTTTAATATATTTATTTGCAACTAAAATAAGAATTAGATGCCCCTCACTCTTCATCACCTCTTCCCTCGTTTACCACTGTGCTCAGTCTATTCAGAAACTCATAAAAAAAAACAGCTTCCCTTTAATTTTATGTATTCATTTGGGGATATATTAAATCAACTTAATCATCCAACTTCAGATACTCGTAGATAGGTAGAAGGAAGATACATAGACCTATATGTATATTTTCCATCGAAAAATTCTACAAAGCTTCAGGATTTGGCACAGCAGTATAAAAATGAAATACATTTTCGTAATTTTGTTTGGATAGGATCTATGGCTAGGATTATCCTTTTATAATCATGTTTCTGCACTACAAGGAATTCATTTTTTTTTTTTTTTGTGCTTACCGGCTGAGCTGCTTCAATTATTATGTTATCCTTGTTCAATTTTAACGTGATTCTCCAGTTATATATAAGTTAAGTACATTATATCGAAGATTTTATGTGATTTTGGTATTTTTCTTCTTCAACAAAACCTCATAAGATAACAGAGGAAGGAAGTGTTGTAGTGTAATTAATGATGATGATGGGAAAATATTTTTTTTAAAGAAAACAAAAATTCTTTTGAGTTATTTCTGGCAACACTCAATATTCACAGCTGTTTATTATTTTCAAGGTGTTTTTAACATCTTTTAGAAATTTGTAAGTTGGTTTATTTAAGTTATTGTGATCTTTTTATTAGTTTATGTTTAGTAACTAAATTTTGCAATTTGGAATCAGAAAATATTTTTATTTCTTAGTATTAATGGAAATTACTCGTAATATTCACGATGATAACAAAATCTAGCAGCGGGAGTCAAAATCACTTTTGACATATTCATGTTTGTCGAACACGCGAATCCATTGAATGAATGAATGAAGTTATCAATTAATATTTGGGTTTAATTTCACTACGACCTTAAAATATATTCTGCCTCTATTTTTAAACATATCTTGGGTGCAAAAATGCATCCTATCTACCTAATATATGGTCATGTGTTTCTTCTGGAAAGTAGCATAGCTTGCTTTTGACGAATCTTTTTACGCGCTCGTGCAGTTGTTGGTCCGTATCTCTACAATTATTCTATAGAGGAAATTTTCATGGTGTAAGCTTTTCCATCTGTCCTCATCCTTTCGAGTTGGCAGAACCGTGTTTCTCCAGCTTTTAACAAAAACTTAATACTGTCTTCTTTTATTAAAATGGAGCTTGCCTCAAAGTCACTATAATGTGTGTTTGCTTTTGCACAATAATTTGGATCACCCACTCAACTGGACCACCACACTCATCCGACATCATCAACACTGTGCCAGGTACCTAGGCAGCTTGTTGACGGAAGCTATAAAACAGAAGCCAATCCGATTGAGTGATCATCCGGCCCCCGCACATTAAACTCCCGTCTAAACCCTCAGTCCGCTAGCTCGCGATCTAAAGAAACAAACGAAGGGCACGGCATCGAAATAACCGAAGTTCGTCCTAGAATTATTTTATCGCGTTGAGAAAAGAGATCAAGTGTTTGAACTTCATTTCCGAAAATTCGTCAATGTCGTCAAAAAATGCCCTTCCTAATGATAATGCTCCAAATTTTCGAACACACCTAAAAGAAATGACAATTCGTGCTAAAAACTAAGTCATTTGACCTTTTTGCCATTTTGAATTTGTCAAAGATTGATATGAAGTGAACACGATACTAAAAAGACGATTTTAATTTTAATAAATTGTAACGGATAATATGATGCTAAATTCGATTAAAATTTACAAAAACGTCTTTTTAACCTAGTACTAAATTTAATAAAATTTCGTAACTGCAGCCAAACTTATTCATTAGACCCGTTTTTGTGGTTCTCCGTCTTAATTTGTTTTATTATGTTCAGTTTATTTCAGAAAATGCTTTTCTAAAATATTTACAAATTTGTATAATTACCGATATTTCTGATCCTTAAAATAATTACTAAAGTTTTTCTAGATAGTTTTCATATTGCGTGTAGATTTTAATGAAATTGAAATTACGAGAACCAAGTCTTTCGTGTTCTCTTTTTTGATCAAAATTACATTTTTTTAGAAATAACTAGACGTTATAATACATATGTATGTATGAATCTGCATTGCAATTAAATAATTATTTGTAATACAAAATATTACACATGCGCCTGAGTGAACTGACCTCTTGTTATAATTTGCAAACACTCAAGAAATTATGACCATTATAATGTTATGGTACGAAGTCATTTTGTAGTGAAAGTAAATTCAAAGAAATAACTAAATAAAAATGCAAACACCACCTTTTTTTCAAAATGGTGCCCTTTCTCTAATCACAAAGACCCAAACAAAATATTTTATAATAAGAAGGTGTAACCAAACACATACCATAAAAAATGTATCCAACGAAAAATGAAATTTTAGTAAGTATTTATTTACTTAAAACTATTATATTTCTTGTGTAGAAATTATGCTTCAATTTTAACCTTTGAATTAAAAAAAATAGTTTTACAGAAAACTCCAAACTCCGTGTCACATTCTTTTAATACGTATTTTTTTCTGAAAGATCTCAAGGCTCACTATAACCGCTTGTAACATTTTCCGTAATTTACTGGATACCCTTTATATTTCTCTTTGATTTTCACTATAAATCAGTCGTGTCATGGTTTCATTGCCCCCGAAAAAAATCAAAAAGGGCCCGAGAAAAAAAAGGGGCCAGTATAAAAAAACTTCATATTTGTGAAAATACATAAAACAAAAAATTAATATCAAAAATTCGGTTCAGACATTAGTCTATTCATCAACTTATTTTTAATAAGCGTCAGCTTTGAAAAAAATCTTTCGCAGATGAACTATGGGGCAAAGTAAAAATGTTTTTAACAAACTTGTATACATTTTGAAACTTAAATTCCATTGTTTTGCATTTCTGTATTTCATACCAGAATTCTTCAGTATGATTGATTTTAAATGTGGTTTGAAAAGCCCCATTTCTTGAATTAGTTCGGAAACCAGGTTCGGAAAACCGGATACTAACTATATATTTAAAATTTATTTCATTTTTCGTTTAAAAAAACTGATATATCCATGTAAGCACTATTCAGCCTTAAGGCTAAAGCGCGCACACTCAATTTTTAATTTCACAATTGCTTGGTTCGAGCAACTAAAAAGTTTATGTTTTGACACAAACTAAACGATTGCCTAAAATGAGTTCACTATGTTGTGTAACATATAATTATATGCACCTGCGCGGACATTCAACCAAATAGTTCATCTGTTTACTATAAGCAACCAAACAGTAACTAAATATTGTATGTGCGCGCCTAGCCTAACGTTGCATAAGTTTAATAAATAACATTTTCGAGTTTAAAGGCATTCAGGCCAATTGGGCGTGATCTTATTTTATACTAAAAATAAATAAAAAAAATAAATTTGGTGGTGCAACTGCTCGGAGTGAACCAGGACCAGGACCTAGTGACTTACGACTCTCAACCATTCCTGTGTGCGTGTTACCAGGGAACGTGCCGATTCCAAACGGCTAATGAGCAGCACTTTTCCATGACAAGAGATACTCTTGGAGAATTTGACAATTCCTCGCAAGAGGCAATACACCCCTGAAAAAAACTTTCCAACAGGGGCTGAGAAATCGAACTCGAGACCTTCCGCATGACAGTCCAACGCACTAACCATTATGCCAAGGGGTACTACCCTTATTTTATACTCCTATTCTGTTATTCTGCTATGAATTTCCATTCAAAAGTTTGAGCTGTGAAAAAATCTCTTATAAATTATAGTTTTGGTATTCGGCGTGACAAAATCTATTATTAAGGTTCGTATTCACCGAGCGCTCCTAAACGGCTCTTAACTTTACGAGGCTCTTAACTTGAAATTTCTGTGCGGTATTCACCAACCACTCGCAAGTGTTTTTCGAAGTTCGAAAATGAGAGCCACTCTCTCTTGTTCAGGCATACCCAAACTGTGAAATGTTGTGTAATGTTGGTCTTGACAGCAAATGGATACTCTTCTACTTGGCATTGCTCACATGGATTCGAGTCAAATGCGTGCGTGGCACACGCACAAGCGAACAAATTTTCGAAGAGAGCGCTTGTAAGTTAGGAGTGGTCGGGACCACTCCTAACTTTTAAGAGCGCTCGTAGATCTTCACTAATATTGCTTGGTGAATACGTTTATGAGCTTCTTAAGTTATGAGCGCTCGGTGAATACCGGCCTAAATCTGTTATAAATCATAAAAGAAAAAAAGACAAGCTCATTTGACTTTTATTAAAAAAGAATTCAATAAGCACAATAAGTAGGTACACAAATATATCAAGTAAAAATGGATATTTATCTTTTATTTCGTCAGCAAAATGTTCTTAAAAGAAGACAAATGTAAGAAAATATATTAAAACACAAATCATATAAACAAATAAGAAAGGTATTGCCATGGTATTCCCCGAAATATAGGTGATAAAATCGTATTTTATTGTACTGATACAAATAAGAGGTTACTTTTGTGTTTGTCACTCATTTGAATTGTACCAGTTGAAATATTTTACTCAATCACAGCTGATTATGATAACAGATTTTAGTTCAGTTTGATAACGGAATTCGTTTTCGAAGTTGCAACAGACGTTTATAAAAGCTCCAACCTCTGAATACCCAATCATAAAAGATCTTTTAGGCCAGGCGCGCACATTCAATTTTTAGTTTCGCAACTATTTAGTTGCTAAAATGAAACATATGGGCTTATATGGGACACCGCGCTCTTAGAGAAACTCAATTCGAGCAACTAAAAATTTTGTGTTTTGACACAAACTAAGAGATTGCCTTCGCAACAGTTGAGCTGTTTTCTATATTATATATATTATATTACTTTTTATGTCATTCTTTGAACGAAAACCATTATCCGCAGAATCGAATGTGATAATTGTATCGGGTTTTTCAATAAGAGCGCTACAAAAGTTTTTTTAAATAAAACAAAAACGGTTTTGGATATCAATGAAATTCTTTATTCCTGTGAAAGTACGTTCGATCCCATTATGTATGGAACTCGATTTCTTTCGCATGGCCACCACGGGCACGCTTGCAGAAGTCCAGACGCTGAACCCAATTTTCGACGGTTTTCAAATTCGCAACAACGACGTCACAGAGATGCCCAACGCTTGAGAACGACGTGTGAGAGACACATTTGGGCTTTCTGCAACTGAAGCCTCAGCGGCAGCAATATTCTCGACACTACGGGCACTTCTTTGTCTCACTGGCACGGGAACATTTTGTACTGTGCCTGTGGATTCAAATTTTTCCACTAGACGCTCAATTGTTGATCTGCTAGGACGATTATGACACCATAAATTGGACGTAGCGCTCTTAACGTTGAGGCCACTGACTCCGAATTTCGGTAGTAAATTTTAATAATTTCGACTCGTTGTTGGCTCGTATATCTTTCCATCATGAAATGGCAAACCTTACTGAAGAGAAATGTCAAAAGAGCGGCGAGAAATATGGCCTCGTTTGCTGTCCCTGTCGCTCTACTTTTGTAGCGTCCCTTTACAAATGTCACTCTTAAAGAGCCCATCTTATCCTTCGGTTAAGAGTATAATTTCGATTTGATGTAAATTTCCAAATCAAACAGGTTCTCTATACTTCTGAAAAAGTTCATCTACCTGATATGGCTGTCAAAATGTTATTTCCTCTTTTCACCATTTGTGTTGTCATAAAAAAAGCAAAAGAAAGCCATATTGACATGCGGTCTCCACTAGCGATGAATCCAGAGCATGCTTTAACGCATGCGTTCATTATCGCTAGTAGAGACCGCCATCGCAGCTATATTTTCATCGCTTGCGATAGAAAGTATGCTCTCATCGCATACCATCCATGACGGTGTTCACATTGGACTCACTCCGCAGACTTATTTTGATGTCTCTGTGTTTTTTCTCGTTCGCGCTTCATGGTAAGAAAGAGACGGCAAAGTGAGGCAGGATTTTTAAAACAAATTGAAAATTAATGGATTTTTTTTGACATTTGTCTTGGTGACATAATATGACACACGAAGATACAGTGTATCACAAAAGTAAGTAAGCACTCATTAAAAAAAAAATATAATCAAACACTATTTGGAAAATAAATCGAAGTGCGAGAATGGTAAAACTAATAAAAAAGTCCATCTACTATACACAAAATAATAACCAAATAAAATAACATTGGAAGTTTGCAAAATGACCCTCGATCAATGACAATGACAAGCAGGAATGCCGTATTATTGTTAGGAAAGTGAAGAGGAATCCCAAAGTAGGCCCATCAAAGATATCAGCAGAAATAACCAATTAAAACAGGTAAGTCATATAACCCTCAAACTATTCGACGAGTGCTCTACCAATCCGGTTATCATGGTCGAAGTATTAGAAAGAAACCTTACATAAGTAAAATAAATCGCCAAAAGCGGCTCTTCTTTGAAAAAACCCATGAATCTAAACAAGCAGAATTTTAGAACACAGTTGTTTTATTTGAAATGTTACTTTTTAGTTCGAAATATTAAGTTTTTTTTTTAACATTACTATCGATTGTTTGAAGGAAATGATCTTTAAACTAAGAGGTGCTTACTTACTTTTGTAATTCACTGTATATTTGTAGTGGCATAGCAATGGCCAACAATTATGACAACTACAAGACGTCTGGAGTGTTCACACTACTTTTGTGTCTGAACACGACAGGGTGGCCTTACGTCAAAATGACTTGGTTGAGTAAGTCCAATGTGAACAGCGTCCATCGCTTGCTTTATCGCAAGGAGAACTGTCATATTGTTCTGGCGTAACCAAATTTAATTTAACTGAGTTTGAGTTTTGCGTGCGAAGAAAGCTTTTGCTTGGGGTTTACGTTTTTCTAACAAAATTAAAAAAAAATCTGATTTGAAATTGTCCATAGAACTCATTTATATCCATTAAAATTATTCACTATACTAAAAAAGTATGCGATGAAATGCCCAGCCACAGAAAATCTGACAGTTCTTCTGCTCTCTGCTTTCTGCTTTGGCTATTGCGATTGCGATGGATTTATCGCTAGTGGAGACGGCGTGTGAAGGAGTCAATTTCATTTCATGTTTGTTTAATATTCATTTAATTAATTGGATTGATTCTGTGGTTGCGGTCGGACTGTTCGTAATCTAAAATCTTGTGTCTCGGTTTTTGTTTGCCACAAAAGAGGCCTATTTTAATTATAATTAAACTACTTTGGACATTTTAAAAATGGATTATACGGTAATTCTTTGTTAATATTTAAATTAAGTTTCATAGTCAATGTTAAAAGGCATTAACATTGTTAGATACATTATTCTTCTTATCCTTACAATTGGTTCTAAAAGATTGCTCCCTAGCCATCGTAAATAGCTACATAAATAATAAGCATCAGTGATGTATCTTATGATATGAGACTTTGTACTTTAAATACCTACATACATAAGTACTAATTCATATAATTAGTGTTATATAAAAATAAGTGTTAATTAACAACTATTATATTGGATAAAGTTTTAATTCATAAATAACCATTCTGCTCGTTTGAAATTAAAAACAGAAAGTCTAGGTGATACGAGTTTATTTTTAAATATTTGTGACGTGAAGATAATCGTTAGGCTTACTCCTAGTTATGAGACGCACATTACCCAAAAATAAGGGCAGGCCACGTTTCATGTTCAAAGGTGTGCCCCTTTTATTTTAGATACCTTAGATACTTTGACCCATATTTGGCTGTGAATTGCCATTCAACATGATTAAAAAAACAAATATGAATTAGTTGGTCTAATAAAAAAGTAAACAATTTTCAGTGACTCATCATTCTCTGAAATCAAAACATTGAAAGAAAAGTCATTTTGTTATTTTAAGATTTTAACTGTAAACCATGATTTTTAATTTCGGCAAAAATGAAGTCAAAACAAGTTCGAACAAACAACACAAATCCCAGACGGGATTAAGTTGAAAATATAAAGCCCATAAATATAAAGCTTCAATCATATTGGGATAATCCCTGCCTTGCATTGAGAGACGTTAAGAGAAAACGCTAATCAAAGAACTCAAGAGTAAATGGCAATGGTTCACGATTGAACGCATTTTTGTTTTCTAAGCTGGCAGGGTTACATCAATCACATAGTTCAATTTTGGATTTGGGTTAAATAAGGTTATGTTTTTAGAGTTCACCTCTAAGAAGGAAAAAATGGAAGCCACGAGAAGACCAGCCTGGTGGTACAACTTCTCCGTTTTTATACCACTACTAGTTTGACAATATGGTGAAATATTATTTGAATGGACACAACCAGTAGACCATCATCTTCATCAGGCTTTAAGTTTTTTATCACTGCCTGATAATCTGTTGGCTGGTTAAAGGTTATAATGTGCTTGTAAGCCTATTATATTTAGTTTTCCAATTACATGCATAGAAGTGATATTCCAGCTAGCTCTCGTCTCCTCACTACGCAAGGCCAGACCTGCGGTACGGCTCCTTTCTTTATATGTAAATGACCATCTTTCTTTGATCAATTCAAACTCCCACCATTCTATCTAAACAATTATGCAAAATAAAATTATTTGTCCTTTCATAGCCAACCCCAACTGTAGTCCCCGCTTCGCCGTTCGATGCTGCTGCCGATGGACAAGCCCTTCGAGCCGCCATGAAAGGCTTTGGCACCGATGAACAAGCTATCATTGATATACTTACCGCTCGTTCAAACTCTCAGCGTCAGGAGATTAAAGCCTACTTCCTACATGAATATGGTCGGGATTTGATTGATGATTTGAAAAGTGAACTAGGTGGTAAATTCGAAGATGTCATCATTGGACTAATGATGCCCCCAGTGGAATATCTTTGCAAACAGCTTCACAAGTCCATGGAAGGCTTGGGTACAAATGAGGAAACTCTTGTTGAAATTCTTTGCACAAAATCCAACGAAGAAATTGCAGAAATCGTGACAGCTTACGAAGATAAATATAATCGTCCATTGGCTGAACATATGTGTAGTGAAACTTCGGGACATTTTAGGCGTTTGTTAACCCTCATTGTGACGGGTGTCCGTAACCCGTCCGGAACTGTAGATCCAGAAAAAGCTAAAGAACAAGCTGAAGCCCTTTACGCTGCTGGTGAAGCAAAGTTGGGTACCGATGAGCAGGTGTTCAATCGAATTATGGCTCATGAAAGTTTTGCCCAGCTGCGATTAGTCTTTGATGAGTATAAACACCTTTCTGGAATGACTTTGGAGCAAGCGATTAAGCATGAAATGAGTGGCGAATTACATGAAGCTATGATGGCTATTGGTAAAGCTTTTTCACTTTAGAGATTGTTCTTTATTTTAATTGACTTTGATTGTATTTCTAGTTGAGTGTGCTCAATCGCCTCCTGCATTCTTTGCCAAATGTTTATTCAGAGCCATGGATGGTGCTGGCACCGACGATCGAACACTTATTCGTATCATTATAAGTCGATCGGAAATAGATTTGGGAAATATAAAGGATGAATTTGAACGATTGTTCAATAGGACTTTAGTCAGTGCTGTCAGGGTAAAATAATAAATATTTTATGTGTTAAAAATAATTATTTATAAATTTTGTATATAAATTTCAGTCCGAGACATCTGGTGATTACAAACGTGCGCTCTGTGCTCTTATTGGAGGAGCATAATCTGCATATTCAGTTGTTTTTTTGTTAAGTCTCAATTTTTTTTTAACTATGTATCTGTGAATCTCTCCCACTTGAATGTATCCTGCATAGGAAGTGCCTACCAAAAAAGAATATATTTATGTTAATTTGTTTAAATCTTTTTTTTACCATCCCTTATGTGCTTTAATAAACTCGTGTTGTCAGAATAAAAAAAGTTTTATTTTTTTTATCAAAACAGATACATATTTTTTAAGAGCTGTGTTTTGTATACTATTATCAGAAATCAATTTAGCTTAACCTGAGCCCGTATCGTGTAAGACTAAAGTGAGGCCGTTTTGACGTTTTCTAGTGGTGCGATATGCGTTAATACTTTTTCTGGCTGCTTGATGATAGATTGATCTGAGAATATTTAGAGTTGTTCTAGGACTACGCTAGGAGTCCACATCAGTTTTATGTGATGATTTGAGTTTATTAATAGAGAGCGGATGAGATTGCTGCTGATATTTGTATTTGTAATGGTTTTGATGGTAGAAAGGCTGTCGGTGCAGATAACTTGTTTTTGCGGATTTGTATAGCCTCCTAAATTGCGGTAAGAATTGCAAAAGCTTCGGCAGTAAAAATAGATGCAAAAGTGGTAGAGTCCGAGGTTTTGGATCCGTCCGCAAATATAAATTTCCAGATTTTGGCCTTGAGTTCAGATGAAAAACTTAGGAAGAGCTTACGATATATTTGACCAATTGTATTCGTTTTAACATACGTGGCAAGGTTCATTATAGATGAGCTTTTGGTCTATGAGTCAAGGCGGTTCAACAGCAGTATTATTTATTTTTAGTAGAAATCGTTTTGAAAATTCAGTATTTTATGACTGGAGGATTGTAAAGATCTTCAAAGGAATATTTCTCTTTTCCGATTTAGTTTCACAAAGTAAATGTGGAATAAAAGTATCCACTATGTATCCAATAAAGTGAATAAGAGTGTATAATGTGATAGTTAAGACCGAAAAATGAGCCCATCTTGAAAACTATTTTCTATTATAGATTATTTTATAAAAATTAAAAAAGAACAACAATTATAAAAACCAAATTAAAAATGCCATTTTATTGTTTATATTAACTTAACTAGTTCCCATTATTTACAACTTAGAAAATGTAGGTTTCTCTCCTTTGGTCAGCTGAGCCATTGTGGCGTTGGCAAAGTCTTCACTTTGCAAATAAAGCTTGTTCATTTCGCGCTATAAGTGATTGGTAATTAGAATTTATCAATAACTATCTCAATTACTCACAATCTGATCCAAGCCTTCTTGATTGGGTCGGTCAAAAGAGTAAATTATATTCTTTTTTGTTGCTTGAACAGCAATTGGACTCTTGTTGGCTAAATCCTCAGCTAGTGCTAGTGCAGTCGTAATCATTGTGTCTTTGTTATCAAAAACCTGACGACATTCAGTGTTGTTTGAAATTCGGAAGAAAGTCAATTTAAATTACTTACTTGGCTCACAAGTCCACAATCTTTAGCTTCATCAGATAGGAACTTTCTACCAGTCAAACACAGCTCTCTTGCGAGGCTTTGACTATTAATGACTTTCGGGAAACGCTGAAGCGTACCAACATCCGCAGCCATTCCAATTTCAACCTCTTTCACCTGAAAGAAGGCATCTTTGGTGCAATAGCGTATGTCAGCGGCTGTAATGAGATCGACTCCTGCGCCAATGCAGCCTGAATGTACAGCAGAAATGACAGGCTTATTGCAGACTTCTAGAGAAGAAATTGAATCCTGGTGGAATTGATTGTTCAGTTGTTTTAAGTGGAGAAATGTTGTATGCAAATAAAACCTGATACAGCTTGATAAGCTTCTCCAAGGCACATCCCTTACGCGAAACTTCTTCAATTTCAGAGAGCTCTTGGGCTAGTTTCATCATATCATTCAAATCAATACCTTCCAAGAAAAATCAGTGAAATGTTATCTCCGTTTTAAAATAAAAAATTATCCCCACCTGCGGTGAAGTGTTTACCCTCAGCAGAGATTACTATAGCACGACAATCAGGGTTAATGCTCAATGATTCAAAGCAATCTTTTATGTCTCTGGAAAAGTATCGATATCATCAAAGCAGTTCCAAGTTTTTGAGAAAATATAAATAACCACTTACACCCACATCTGCTTATTGATAGCATTATACTTGTCCGGACGGTTTAATTGCACATGGTAAACAAAAGGCTTTGGGACAGCAATTGAAAGGCTTTTGAAATTGTTTTCAGTAGTTGATGTGGGTATGATTTTGGAACTCATAGTTCTAAGGATGGAGGAACCTAGAATTCAAAAACAATTTAAGCAAGACCATTTTTTAACTTAATTGGACTTTGGCCTTCAAATTTGTACTTGTGGTAAATTTGTTTACTTACAAACTAAGTTTTTAGAAAGAAGTTTGGAAGATAGTACGGCTTTTAAAGACATTTAAAAAATTATAATTGGGAGGATAAATTTATTTTAAAAATATTAAATGCAAAAGTTGCAACAAAAGAAGGTTCATAAAAATAAAATAGTTATATTTATATGACATTGACATTTGATACAACAAAAAACAAACCAAATTATGGCGTGTCCATGGATATGGTTTCTTTTACGATATGTGAGAGACTTCATTAGACCAGTTGATAATAATTTAGTTCTAATCAATTTGCCGACTTAAATTTTTTGTCGTCAGTTGATTTAAGCGACTACGACAACTTCGCTTCAAATTTGTCGTTTCTTCGACTTGGGACAGTCTTAAGGCTAAAGCCTAGTACGCACATCGGGAAAAATTTTGTCTCCCATACATTTTTTTCCTGGGACAAATTTTGTCTTGGATATTTTTCTGGGCAGTACGCAGTTCGTGCAAAATTCATGCTTTTGTGCATTGCTGAACAAAATTTCTCCACTAAATTTTGCCAGGAAAAAGAATGATAGGTACAAGCATTATTTTGCGGGACAAATTTTGTCAAAACTGGTTTTATATAAAAGGTGCTGATGCTTCCCTTGAAAGCATCAAAAGGAGATTCTAAAAAGGTATGAACGACTTTTGTAAGACAACCCGTTCCAGAGATACACTAAAAAACACTATAGCCGTGTTTTTTTGGAAAAGTTATCCGTAGTACAGTAGTATTTTACATGATTTTATATGAATAACAACATCCGCAGTAGCATCACTGCCGATAAAAAGAGAAGTGAAATCCTGCTGCGGATAGAGATTTGACGTTTATTCGAGTATCGGCAGTGATCTTACTGCGGATGTTGTATTTGTTTTTCATATAAAATCCTACTGTACTACGGATAACTTTTCCAAAAAAACACGCCTATTAAATTAGATTTCAACTCTCCAACTTCAAACGCGCGAGATTTGGAAAAGTTTTGTAGAGATTAAAATTGTAGAGATAGAATTTGTCTTGTCTCGATCTGCGTACTAGGCTTTAGATTTTAAAATAATTTTTTACAATTTAATTGTATTAATTAAGTTTTTTTCGATATTATATTCACTCGATTTGGTTTAAAATCAAATTTGTCCCTACCTTTATTAAATTTGCGAACTGATTTTTAGGTGCTAATACTTTATATTTTTTTCAATAAATACGTGTAATCATTAATTTCCGCAACTTCCTCATTATTAACTATGACATTCCATCTATTTTTTCAAATATCGAGCATAGTTAAAGAAAAAGAACGAATTAAATTTCCAAACCGATAACTGAAAATAAACTCAGCTTATTGTCGGCGAACATGTCATCATGTCAGAAATCTTAACAAGCCTAAACTCTAGACATAAAAACATAAACAATCACGTGAAAAACAGATAAAATATACATATTTTCATTGTCAACCACCTTATTTTAACTTAACTCTTTAATCTCAAACCTATATATTAAAGAGTAGTAAATGGTCTTGAAACATTCAATTAAACTTCTTAAATCCCAGCACACAATGGCTGTAAATTTTTCCTCTTGGACCGGTGTGCCACTGCGATTTGTACAATTCGTACGCAAAAATCAATCAAATAAGCATTTAGGTGTTCTCGCCAATGATGGCCTAACACTTCATCCTCTTCCGAATGGAACTTGTGACAATGACATGATTAATTTCATCACCCAAGACTCCGATGAACTTGTTAAGAAATTAAAATCGCTGCCATCAGAGGAACTGAGTGCAGACATTCAACTCTTGCCTCCTGTTACAAATCCAGAAAAAATTGTTTGCATTGGTCTTAACTATTTGGATCATTGTTTGGAGCAAAACAAACCGAAACCAAAAGAGCCTATGTTCTTTAGTAAGTTTGCTAGCACTCTTGTCGGCCAAGGAGGTAATGTAATCGCCCACAAGGTTTCTGACGTGAGTTTTTTTTTTAAGAAAATTTCTAGTCTAGTTGGTTCTCATTCGATTATTTATAGAAAATCGATTTCGAAGTTGAGTTGGCTGTAATTATCGGCAAAGAAGCTAAGAACGTTTCAAAGGCAAATGCACTGGACTATGTTTTTGGCTACTCTGTTTCTCAGGATATCTCTGCTAGAGATTGGCAAAAAGAACGAAATGGAGGACAGTTCTTAATAGGAAAATCTATGGATACTTTCTGTCCTCTAGGCCCAGCTATCGTTCACAAAAGCTTAGTGAAAGATCCCCATAATCTTCAAATAATCACCCGAATCAATGGAGTAGAAAAGCAGAACGGAAACACAAAAGATATGATTTACAAAATCGATGATATTATTCACGAACTGACAAAGTATGTAGGTAGGTTTATGAAATCAAATAACTTTTCAAGAACTTCTTTTCCAGGAGCATAACTTTGAAGCCTGGTGATATTATTTTGACAGGGACTCCAGCTGGTGTTGGAATGCATAGAAACCCACCAGAATATCTTAAGCCTGGGGATACGATTGAGAGTGAAATCCAGTCTGTAGGAAAACTTCTTAACCAAGTAGTGGCCGATAAGTGAAAGTAAAATGCATTTATGTTATCAACCGATTATTACATATCGGAGATGTTAAATAAAAATATTTAGGCAAAGTTAAATATATATCCAAAGTTCATATTTTTATCCTTGAATTCGTTTCTTTCATTTTTGATAACAAAAATAATTGTCTCTCTTATCGGTGTTTTATAAACTAAAAATCATCCAATTTTTATTTGTTATCATCGAGATAACTTTTGATATGTTTCTCAGCTGGATGGTTAAAGATGAAAATATATAATATATGATTATTATATACATATATAATTAGTTCAGACAAGATTATAATAATTTGAATTCCCAGAAAGTACGTACGGTTCCGATCTGTAACACAATCTGTTGAGTAGGTACGTCATAAATAAATGGTTATTATATAAAAGCGAGTGTTCTCAAACTCATTTTTACTACTTCAATTATTGGCTACTTTTGTGAAAAAAATTTTGGGGTTTTAATCTACAATAGATCATTTTGAATATATCAGCCCAATTCTAAATATTCTCCGGGAAAATAACTCCCCGGGAAACGTGATCTCCCGGGAGTAGAATCCTCTTATTCCGAATTCCCCGGGAGAATCACCCCAATTACCTATGTCGTCTCGTTTTTTTATGTCTCTCGTTTTCTCTGTCGTCTCGTTTTTTAAATGGCATTCCATAACTTCTTCGACGCGATGATTTTGTAACAGATTTAAAAACGATGAAAAAGTAACAAACATCTGTCAAATTCAAAGGAAAATCTACATCAGTGTTGGGACTTCGCAGAAGCTAAAGAGTGGTAGAAAGGTTGTCAAAAAAGTGGTAGAAATTAAAAGCCATTTTTATGTAGCAAATCGTATATTGAAAATAAATTTATTGAAAATAATTCAAATACAAAAATAAAAGAAATAATATTTCGGTTCTTTATGTTTCAAAGATCACATTATTATCTGGAAGAAGTGAAATCTGAGTTGCAAAAAGTGGTAGAATTAGATTTTTATGTGGTAGGTTTTCATGAACAGCAAAAAGTGGTAGAAATACCACTTAAGTGGTAGAAGTCCCAACACTGGTCTATATACAATATTATTGCTCGATGTTCAATTAATGAACAAATGCAGTTTTTTTTTAATTATTAGAAAATAAATAAGTAAATAAAATGATAAGTGTTGAAATGTATTACATTTATTAGTTTCTTTTCTTTCCATCCCATGTTTATAAATTACAAGTGTTTCCTCTTGGATCTTAAGATGTGTTGTGTCTCTCCTAGCAGTGTGCTCCTTTAATTTGTATGACTTATATTCCTCTTTTCTTCCTTTGTTTATACTTTCATTAATACAATTTAAGGTTATTTCTTGGAGTACACACTGCTTCTTCGAAAGCGTAGCTCTTTTTTGTTTAATAGCGAAAGCTTGCCGTTATAGAATAAGCGATTCAAAACTTTTGCCAAGCATCTCCATCTCTTACTGGAGGACGTTTTTTGTATCCCCTTAAAAAAAAAAACCCTAACTGCTAGTCTTTTTCCTCAAATCTACGAGCGTCTGGAATTGGTTTTTATTTGTTAATTACAACATTTAAGTATATAGTATAGTACAACAATTTTAGACAAATATGTACTTGTTTTATTTATCGTAAAAAAATTCGATAAAATAAATTA
Source organism: Chrysotoxum bicinctum (assembly GCA_911387755.1). NCBI lineage: Eukaryota > Metazoa > Arthropoda > Insecta > Diptera > Syrphidae > Chrysotoxum > Chrysotoxum bicinctum. The sequence goes on from OU426989.1 coordinate 49,463,164, forward strand.
TTTAACAAGAATACTTGCAGTTTTGCGACCTTCTATGTCTCTGTCGTGTGTAAATTTCTGAACGAGAGATATAGTGGTTTTTTTTCTTAGTCGTCGTATTTTTTCGTCTTACAGAATGCAGAAAGAAAGAATGAATGAATGAATGTTTTATTGAGTCTTTAAGTATCAATTACAGAGTCGTTTCATCTTATTCTAACTTTAACATAGGTACAAAAGTGGCTGTAGCGTATGGCCTTCTTTAACAATTACTTTATTTAAGGTTAAGCCTCGTGGCATGTCAATTTTTATATAATAATATAGTTTTGTTCTGCTCGTGCTCAAGAGCGTTATACATTTGCGTGAAACGGAAGTTTCGTTGACTATATACATATTTACAATTTAATAAACTAATACTAACTTAAAAGCTAAAAAACTAAAAACTAAAAACGCGCAATGCGCATTATCTTTTTTTTAACATATAATGTTGATATTTCTTGTCTTTTTTTTTGAAAATGAGAGCGAGAACGCTCTTTGTTTGAATATGCAATTAGTTCACTAGAGGAGTGAAAGAGTAAAAAAAGATAGTCAGATATGAGCGATAGCTCTATACTGCTTATATTTATACATTTAGAATGAGTGAGAAGATTATACTGTTACACTAATATCACATGACAGAGATAATAAGTTGAGAGCGATGGCTCTGTACTTATACATATATAATATATATACGATTATTACGAGTTGTTTAACACTGGAATCAGATCCGTTACTTGTTGCGTTTGGTGGTGATTTTGTAAGCCCCAGTTGTTGACTATCGCCGTGAGATCCTCAGTTCCAGACCCAAGTGAGATTTAGTTGCTGTTCGGCGGACTGTTGCCCGCAGAATTGCAGTTGCGGATTTTTTTAATGTGCAGGTTCGCTTCCTGCTAGGAATTAGCCATATGTCGGCGTCATCGATTGTTGTTCGGCGGACTGTTGCCCGCAGAACTGCAGTTGCGGATTTTTATTTATGTGCAGGTTCGCTTCCTGCTGGGAATTAGCCACATGGCGTCATCGATTGTTGTTCGGCGGACTGTTGCCCGCAGAACTGCAGTTGCGGATTTTTATTAATGTGCAGGTTCGCTTCCTGCTGGGAGTGAGCCATGTATCGGCATCGTCGATTTTTGTGTAGTGTATTACACTGTTGCTTAATCCACTTGTTAGGTTAATGCCTCAATTTGAGGTTCTACTTTTTCTTATCTCGCTGGGGAGAATTAATGGGCACTTTGTGTTAAAAAAGTGATCCAGTTTTTTCGTTGTAATCACAGCACCATCCGGCGTTGAGTTTAATTTAGGATGTTTAGGAAGTTCGCTTTTAGTAAAAGCGAGTAAAATTTAGTCAAAAAAAGACATTAAAAACGGAAAAAAAATTAATTTAAACCGTAACACGTTTTTGCAAGAATTATGTTAAATTTTATTTTTTGGAGAGTGCAGACGCAGAAACACGTCTGCACTCTCGGACACTCCAATGCAACCTCCATGCAGAAAGAAAGTGTTCAACGACGTTTGACATTTACAGACGACAACAAAACGAGTGACAAAAGTTGGAAACGACTTATGGAATGCAGATCGTGTCAGGTCGTATATTTCGCTGTCGTTTACGACATCGGTAATCGGGGTGAATATTTTTCCCTTCGAAAGCGGGAGTTAGAATTATGAAAGTTCGAAACAGCTGTTTTGCAGTATTTGACACATAAAAATATAAAAACAAATAATCTATCAACGTGAATAGGTTCAGAGTCATTGTAATTAATTATAAATAAATACACAAGCAACAAAATGTTCAGCATTGCAATACGAATTCTGCATGAGAGGAATTTGAAAGAAGCAAAGATCCATATCTAAGGGATTCCCCAAATCCTCTGGAGTTGCCTCAATGGTTGTATGTACACAAATAAATTATACTTTTGTTATCATACTTCATTAAACTATTTGTATTTTAAGTTTCAAAAATATTTTACAACAAATTAAAATTTGCTATTTTTTGTTCTAAATAATTTTACTTTCTTCCATTCTGTAATTGTTTTGCTTAGAGGGCCACACGAATTCAATTCATTCTCAACTGTTTGCCAAAACAGTGAAATTTCTTCCTTAGGCCTTTTATGGAACCCACACGCAATGTCTCGATGAGTTTCCATCAAATTAAAAAGTATTTGCAATTGGCACTCTTGCTTTATGTTTTTTACCTCAAAAATAATTTAGATTTTAAGTTATTTTAATTGCAAAAAGAAAAAACTTACATTTTTGCAACCAACTCTCCAGCAAATGTGTCGGGAACAAACTCGCACGAAATGAATTAAAATTTTCCCCTTTTTTGACATTTAGAATGCATACTTTTTTCCCGAAATATTTTTTCCCATATTCGAACTTTATTTGGAAATTGGAATGGGAGAAAAGGGAAAAAGGAAAAAAATTCACGCAATTTTTTGTTTAGAATAAGGGAGTAGGGAAAAGAGAAAAAATTCCCCGGGAATTGTCATTCAGAATTGGGCTGTATATATTTAGAATATTCCTAATTAAAGCAAAGATTAAAAATAAGAAAACCAGAAATTCGTCAATATATCCATAACTAGAAGTCGTTAGCGATAAGTATCGAACGATAGACAGCTTTCAAATCTGAAGGCAGAAATCAAATACATACATATCTACACAAACCAAAAATTAAAATTAAAAGTTGAGCTGCTCGGCCCGGACATAGCTTATAAGTTCCAAAAACCTTTTTTAAATGTATATGAAATACTTATCTACTTACTTTACAGCTATAGCTTCAGAGATAACATTTTCAGAACAGAAAGCAACTTGTCAGTGCTAATAATTAAATGAGTGCATTAAATCTTTGCATGAATGTTGACATAGCTACATATTGGCAAGTTGGCTTAAGTATCATACTCAAAAAAGTGAAATTTATAAAATCGCACCTTATTTTTACACACCTTATTATTTCACACAAATCAAAATTGAAAGTTCAATTACAAAAATAAAAAAGACTTACATTTTAAGCATCATACATAAAGTACAAATCTTAAGTAATGTGCTTCTCTATAAAAACGAGTATTGTATTGAAAGAATATCTATACATGGCTTAAACTGTGATAATCATGATTGCTAATGCAACTAGTTTTTTAAAAATAAAATTAGTTGATGTTTCATTGCCAAAATTAGTGACCAAAAAAGCAACTACAAACTTTCAAATCAATTCCACCCATCTTACAATCTTACTTACACCTCAATCAACTAACTCTCGTTTTGAATATGGTATTTTTTGCTGGGGCAGTGCTTTTATCAGCAACGGAAAACACCTCATTGCAGCCAAGAAAAAGATAATCAGAGTATAATAATGCTCTTCAAACCAAGATGGCAACCATCATAGCTTTAGTTTGAATCTATTATTATATATTCGCACTCAGCCAATTATAAGGAACTATACAGTATTCTGAATGTTTTAGTAGTGGTTTTAGCAATTTAAGTAAAATCAATTTTACATAAGTATTCATTAAGAACTAACACTGTTTTAGTCCCAAGAGCTAGAACAGAGCTTGCTAGATGTTTTACAACTAATATAGGTATATAGCTGCGCATGTATATAATAAAATTCCAGTCGATATACCCAACAGTTCATGCATTTTGGGTATGATTTTGAAAAACTTCAATTGAGATCAGGGGGTCAATTCTCTATTTGTGAAACTGTGAAGTGATAAAAAAGTTAACATTTCAGTTTTCACAGCCATTTTTCATTTTTACATTTCATGAACTCACAAAATGCGATTCTGGAACTCATTCTGAGAAATGTTTGTCAAAACATGTACTAAACAGTACTAAAATGAGATAATGTTCTCATTTTTGATACACGATACTCATTTTTGAGTATAATTTTGTTTTTGTAATTTTCATATTTTATCAGGGCTTTTCATAAAATCGTTTGAGTGTGAAAACAAATTTAATATTTGAAAAAATTTTGACATTTTATTAATTTTTTTTCATGAATTGCGAATCGGATAGTGTGTGAAGTTGTGAAAAAACTTATCACTTCACAGTTTCACAGATAGAGAATTGACCCCCAGGTCAGTTATTTAATAAAACTATGATAATTTACTTGCTCTGTTAATATCATATAATTTCTCAAAATCCTCATAAGATTCACAATTTGCCATATGAATTCCACCCAATCAGCATTTTTTTTTATAATCGCGGTATTTTAACATTTCGTCACCTAAGAACTTATTTGTTCAATAGACCACTTTTAGCGCGAAAGAGAATGGTTTTAATGTCGGTCGATTCTTAGGTTGTCAAAATTACTATACTTTGCTTAGATTTTGAAATAATTTGTTTCCTTTTGTTCAAAAGACCATCAAATAAATGGTTTCGTCACTCGAGTTTAGTTCTTAAATGTTCAAAAAGCAAATTTTGTATGTGATTGAACAACTCATTATGAAATTTAAACTAAATAAGAATTTGTTCCTAAGTGTTCAATATCCATATGACTGTTTTATATTTTCAGTAGTTTCTATAATCCCAGAAACAAATAAACGTGCATTGAAAAAGCAGGCACTGATGAACGAAGTTCGTCTTCTAAAGGTATTAAATACTCGTACAAATTTGGGAAAAAATCAGATATCAAATCTATGCTGCCATGGATGACACAGATTGATGTCGAATTTTATAATATTTTGTTAAAAACCAAACAATAGGTGCGTTTTATTATTCACAAATCTATCTGGGATCCTGTTTTCTATCGGGATCTATTTCAAAAATCCAAAAATTAGTTATTACACTGGCGAGTAGATGGCTTTTTATGGTAAGGTAGTGTAAGCTATAGTGTAAAGAAAAAAGACAAGACATAATTTTAAATTTCCAAACCCAAGGATAAAAAGAGACGGGCTTATAACACTGCTGTCACTAAGATCCGTATCGTTTTATTTTCAAGGGATGATCCAGATCCGGATCCAGATAGATTTGTGGATAATAAAACGCACCTACTATAGCTTACACTACCTTATCATAAAAGCCATCTACTCGCCAGTGTAATAACTAATTTTTGGATCTTTGTCCTGTTTTTTATCGGGATCTATTTCAAAGATCCAAAAATTAGTTTTTACACTGGCGAGTAGATGGCTTTTTATGGTGAGGTAGTGTAAGCTATAGTGTAAAGAAAAAATACAAGACATAATTTAAAATTTCCAAACCCAAGGATAAAAAGAGACGGGCTTATAACACTGCTGTCAGTAAGATCCGTATCGTTTTATTTTCAAGGGATAATCCAGATCCGGATCCAGATAGATTTGTGGATAATAAAAAGCACCTATTGTGTAAAGAAAAAAGACAAGAAATAATTTAAAATTTACAAACCTAAGGATTAAAAGAGACGGGCTTATAACACTGCTGTCACTAAGATCCGTATCGTTTTATTTTCAAGGGATGATCCGGATCCAAATAGATTTGTGAATAATAAAACGCACCTAATAACAGATTTTGACATGCTGAATATCAAAAATACGATTCGTAAAAGACTTTTTCTGAGTTCGAAGGTTTGACAGTTCATAACAGATTTTAAAACAGATTTTAGCATGCCAAATTCCAAAATTAAAATTCATAAATAAAAGATATTTTGACAGCTCAAACTTTTGCATGGAAATTCATAGCAGAATAACAAAATCAAGCCTCAATTCATTTAAATGAAAATACTCGTTTTTTCAATTAATAACGATTTCGGAAGCGGTAATCTGTCAATTTCAAAACATTTTATATGGCAGTACTGGGTTCAACTGTCACACCTGTCAACTGAAACCGGCCCTAAATTCTTTGTTTGGAATTATTATATTCGCTCGGTTTCGGATACATTTCCAATAAGCAATAAAATACAAATTTTAATTTAATCGCCAATTAAATTCTCAAGTTAAATAGCTGTATTCACAAATTTGTCTTCATTATTGAAAATGGAAGTAAGTAATTTTTGCGTATCTCGCAGATCATTAATATCCTAGTAGTAACAAATATTACACAAATAAATAAATTTCAGGATGAGATAGTTTCTTGTTTACCAAAGAATAGTGAAAGCATCGATTTCCAAGGATGGAATATCTCCTATGAAAAATCTCATATTCTGAAAAGTGTATGTGCCAATGGCAAAGAAAGCTGCCCCGAAAATAGTCCCAATTTTTGTGAACTTTGCACGTAAGTCGACAATAATTCATCAGAAAGATTTTGTTTATTTGATAAAGAATTCACTCTTCCAAGCTTTCGCTACGCACTAGAGCTGCCTCATCTGCCTGATATGGTGTTTCATAGGAATAAACTAACTCTTATTCATTCAAATGGAGCCCAGCTACAATTTAAGCCCATGGATGCTCTACATTTGGTCGAAAATGGAAAGCAACCGTTACAGGTAGCATGTGCTGAAGAGTGGCAAGAGAGCAGGTAAAATAGGTTCCTTTATTTTCTATGAACATCATTTGTATGTTTATTTTTGTTTAGGTCTGGTCATCTGTTGGAGGAAAAATTCAAACCATTCGACTGGACATTTTCAACCACTTATCAAGGAACTTTGAACGATAAAATCCGCATTGAGGAGACAGACGTTAAACTCGACATATTCAAGCTAATGCAAAAAGAAAGGATTCTTTTCTATCATGAACTAACTTTGTTCGAAGATGAACTACATGATAATGGAATCTCGTCATGTTCCGTCAAAATTGTAAGTGAACTTGGCAATGTTCGATCTTAAATTTTTGAATTTCTTTGGAGGCGAAATTAGGGCTAGAACATGGTCTATGCCCCATCAGAGCCTAACCCCTTGGCATATCCCCGGATAGGTAATTTCCAACTTCATAGAATTTGAGAAGTACATATCAATTCTATATTTTTGCACGTTATTGCACAAAAGTATCGCATTGATCTCCGGAACCCTGGAAGTGAACAGCAACTAGTGAATCTGAAGGATAACCTCAGACAAAGGATCAAGGTTAAAGGTGCAATATTAAGGATATGTATAAAATTAAAAGGTAGTATTCCTTGGCATAATGGTAAGTGCGTTGTTGGACTGTCATGCCGGAGGTCTTGCGTTCGTTTCTCGGTCGCTGCAAAAGGGGTGTACTGTCTCTTACGAGGAATTGACAAATTCACTAAGAGGATGTCTTGTCATGAAAAGTGCTGCTCATTAGCCGTTCAGAATCGGCAGAAAATTGTTGGTCCCCTCCATTCCTGTTAATACTTACACAGCAATGGTTGAGAGTTCTAAGTCGCGAGGTTAAGGCTCTCTACCAGCCCAGATGGCTTATCATTTACTTGTCTAACGTATCAAGAGATTTCATTTCTTGATATGTTGATAGATTTTTAACATACTACACTATAATCGAATTTCTTTATCTATTTTGTTTTTTGTTACAGCGCGTCATGCCATCTGGATTTTTTATACTTCTTCGTTATTTTCTTCGTGTTGATAATGTCATGCTTAAAATAAATGACACACGTTTCCACTATGAAATTGAGAAAGATTTTATTTTGAAGGAATACACCGCCAGAGAAGCAAAATATGATGAGCTTAAGACCGTAAGTTATACAAAACTGAAACAACAAACACAATGTCAAAATTTTTATATTTTTAAAGGTTCCACCTGCATTATTCACTTTGCCTCATGAGATCGAAAAGTATCTACCGATTAAAAAGAAGCAAACGTTTAAATTATTTTTTAAGTAATATCGGTTGAAATCACTCACTCATAAAAACCATTCATAATTTTGTGAACAAAATCGGGGAAAATAAAAGTTGTATTTAAAAATATGATTTATATAATTTTGTATTTTTATTAATGAAGCATCTGCGTTAAGCGTTCGCGATTAACAGAATAAACAGTATGAGAAGCTAACATATTTCTGTCGTTAAATGCCTTTTGAAGATCCTTCAGAGTTATGAGATTGCCTTTTTGTGGATATCTGTAAAAGAATTAATTTAAAAAGCGTGTTTTTGGTTAATCTTCTCCAACTTACACTTCTTCGCATGCAGAAAGGAATATGCCTTCGTCATTGGTGCGGCGCATGAAATTGGGCGAAGTAATTTCTTTATCCAATACTAGCGGACCATCGTCGATCTTCTGCCTTGTCACTGTATTTCTCAAGAAAGGGTCCTTAATGGGCGCACCAACATCATAATAGTATGATCCCTCGCCAGTGACTTTATAGTGTTTCCTTTTCATGATAATCGAAGAAATGAGATTTTTCAGAAGAAACTGAACTGCTATGCACATGTATTCGGCAACAGTATCATCGACATGGACCAAACCAATCTCCCACGCACCAATTTGAAATCTTCCATAGATGAAACCTGTATTCGGGAGGAAAAGTTCCTGTACGCAATAGCGAGCGGCGGGCATCATTTGCTTTGTGCTTTCGAAGCTGCTCGGAGGACGAATGGTATCCAAAGGATCCGGAGCAAGAAAGTCAAAGAAATCATATGGTTCAAACGTGGCTCGTTCGTTGTGAGTTCTTGAACTTCGTTTCCTTTTTCGACTTGTTCGAGATGATGAATGATGTCCACTGGTTGAGCTGCTCGAAATGAGTGATGGCGGCTGTGGTGTATTTATGGCACCAATTTTACACATAATTGCAGCATATAATTCGTTATGCAAATGCAACTTATTTGCTGGGAGAAGCTTTCTAGATTCCAAATCAAATTCGGCGTATTCGAATTTGCGACAAAAGTAGTATCTCATATTGTTCAAGTATTTTTGATAGTTATCCCCTAAAGCAGTCATTAGAGCGTTTTTAGCCAATAATACACGTTCATTTAAATCAGTCATTTTTTGTAACTTTGTTTATTTATTAAACTTTTGCTTGTTGCAAAATGAAAATATTTTGGGGACCAACTGCACTTGACAGATAAATAATTGATGTGTTTTGGAAGCTCTGGGTAAATTTTCAGCCAATGATAAGGCAGTGCTATGTATTCAAATTTTAAGGGGTAGTAATCATTTTTTGAATTTAATTGTACCATGTTCCCACGAAACCGGAATCTGAGATTTTGGCTGAAAAATGTTGAGATTTCAAATTAGCGTAGCAAGATTTCGTTTGGCGTTTTTCGTTTTTATTTCAGAGCATAGACTGATTTGTCAAAAAATAAAGTCTATTTTTTTTAGTTCAGAGCTTCGAATATATGTTTCTTTTTTCGTTCTGAGCGTGTTCAGAATTCGCTCTATGAGCTCAAAATAAAATAACTGAGCAGAGTTAAATTCTTAACACAAGCATTTGACAGATGGAAATAAAAAAAAATAATGGTGACAGCTAAGTGGTCATGTGTGTTTCAAAATAATGGTTGTTAATGGTTTGTGCTGCAATGTTTGAGCTGCAGATACAAGGGTTCCAGTGACGACAAGCATTTTGTTTATTGGATTAAATTTCGGAGTAATTGTTTAAAAAAAGATATACCAAATATCGTATCAATTAATTTATTTTTCTTTCAATCAATCAATTTTGTTTTTTTTGAAAACAATAGGCGTGTTTTTTTTGGAAAAGTTATCCGTAGTACAGTAGGATTTTATATGAAAAACAAATACAACATCCGCATGCCGATACTCGAATAAACGTCAAATCTCTATCCGCAGCAGGATTTCACTTCTCTTTTTATCGGCAGTGATCCTACTGCGGATGTTGTTATTCATATAAAATCCTACTGTACTACGGATAACTTTTCCAAAAAAACACAGCTAATTACTCAATTTCAGTTCATTGTACATACAAAATTACAGGCTTATGAAAAGAATACTTAATATCTGTAGCTAAGAGCCGTTTTTAAAATTTAAACAAATTCAGATCGGTAAAGCTTATCTCCAATAAATAGAGTCATTCGTAGCATTGCATCAGGGGCTGCAATTATATATGTATTTTTAGGCTCAGTAAACTCATTACCCTTACCTGCAAGAAAATTGTTTGTTTTATTAGTAAACATTGAAGTTTTTCTCTGAAATTCTTGATCTTACATTGTTCGAGCTCCTGAAACTTTGTAAATAGTCCAACCGAACGGGGCTTATAACTTCTTAACTCAATTATCTTCAATTCGGATAATATTTCCAGAAGGTATATTATATCCGCAGCATGCATTTGTTTGTAGCGTAAGCAAACCGAGTGAACAGTGCAACCATCTTGGGCTGAGCATTCGATTAAAATGCTGGCCAACCATTTATCAAGAACGCGTCGATTTAATGAACCATTTACCCGGATCCATGGACAAGGCTTTAAAACAAGTAGCTGATCCTTTGAACTAAGAATTAAAATTTTAAGGAAAATTCAATTTAAAGAACAAAAGATAAAGATATCGTTGTTTTTTTTATTTTTTTAAATAAGTAGGTAAGTAAATTTAATTGTACTCCATTTATTGCTTAATATTAAAATTAAAAATCAATTCATAGCTATAATAAATATAATTTTAATGTATGTTGACTTTCGGAGTGTTCTCGATCATTGAGCGTTGAGCTTTTCATGGAGAACACTCTTAAACGCGTCACGATACATACATTTTATTATAGCTATTAATTGTTTTTTTTTTTTATTTATTTAAAATTTAAGCAATAAATAAAGTAAAATTTAATGTATTAACATATTTAAAAAAATATTATTAAACAACAACTTAGAGACAAAAACCAATATGAATAGAAAAAAGAACTCACTTATGATTTTCCAATGAGGAAGTTGTAACTTCTTTAAGATCTTCAAAGCGGACAATTGCTTTCGCTTTTCGTCGTCCTTCTTCATTGTATCTGCTATGTTTAGCAACTGATGTCTCTTCATCACTTAAATTGTCATCGGATTTTCGCTTTTGAGCTGTACGAGCTACAGTAGGAATAAGTTTTCCCATCGAATCACGTTCTAAACGCCTGATATGACGCGTATGAATAACCCAGTGTCGAACGTGATTTTTGTGCACATAAACAAAAGTTGAAACACCAGCTCGTAAAACGAGAAAGTGTTGACGTAGAAGTTTTACAGCCTTTTTCAAAAACTCAACTTCGGGGAAACGTTTCTAAGTAAATTAAAAGAAAAAAATATAAATTAGTTTGTATTGAGGAATTTAATTATTCTTACCAGCAGATCAGAAGCAGGAGCACCAAGTTCGTAAGATTCAATAAAATCATGAATTCTCACAACTTCATCTTGTTCCTCATCTGTAAAACCAATCTCATTCATCAAAGGTCTGAGAGTACTAAGACTATTTTGTGTATACTTCCAACATGCATCTCTAGAACAAAGAAATAATTCTAATAAAAAATGGAAATTTGGGTTCTCATGGGAGCAGAGACATCAGAAAAAGTATTAACAATCGGCAACTAACAATTCTTAAGGTCATAAATCTGTTGTTTTGTATTTTGAAAAACTGATGGATACTGCTCATACTTGATACGCCACTCCATTTTCCCCCCTCATTGTGATGTGCAGGCATTTAAAACCAATGTGCATCGGCATCTCCTTTTAAATCCCCTCCTTATTTCCTAACTGCTCGCGCTGTGGTATTTAAATCATTATAAGGGTATTCATAATTCCTTGAGTACGCGCTAACGCTAATTATAAAAAAATCAAAACTTGTGTATTTTTATTTTGGGCTTTTTTTTAAAGCAATTACGACTGATTCATTAATTTTACCGACTTTTCATTACATAAATAACATTTTTGAGAACATTGATGTTTGTCTTGGGCTTTAAATTAATTTACCAAGTTACTCACTTTTGTCGTGAAGTTACATTTTTTTTAAATAAGAAATTGAATTTTAAAAATATTATTATTAATATAATAAATATTATCGTTTTTTGGTGTGTTTCTCTTTGTCAAGTCTTCTTTCGTTCAGCTATTCCTATTGCTAGTTTTCGTTTTGTTGCCCCTAAGTAGGTATATGAGTCCACACTCTTCATCTTCATGCAAGGGCAAGCATTAAATTTTGTACACCACTTCGTTTTGGTATTCTTTTGGCAAAGACGGTTTAATATTTGTGAAAATTTTACTAGAGTAGAATTGGATTTATGTGTAAATGCTGTTCTCCGTTTGTTTACTTTTATTGCTTGATGTATATTTCGATTGTCAGTCAAGTCAAACCTTTTATCACTTTTCGTTTAGAAAACAAATTCTTCAACTTTCTAAGTTACCATCAAGATTATTCGCATAATTCACTATGATAAAGGAAACATGTGAAATTTTGGAAATAAATACTTCCCCTCATAAATTAAATGGCAAATAGTCAGCGAATTAAAAGTGCCGATGATTTTCATTGGAATAATCGTACTGACCCTTCTTATGAATCTAACTTATGTATTAGTTCTTAAAGGAATTGAAGTCAACTGAAAGAAGTAGCATTTTTTAAATTGAGTAAGTTGGATAATTTTGGAATTCTAGAGTGCCTATGATCGAAAGGACTGAATCTACACTTTGAACTCACATTTGGAGTTCCAGCTTTCTAAACCAATATGTTTACATAAGTATCATAACAGTGTGGTATATTCCAAAAAAAAAACAGTGCTACAGAATGGATCTATCTCCAGTTGATATCATTTTTCGGGGATTTAAGAAAAGCCCTACTTTGGTCTACTCTTACCCATTTTAACGAAAATTGCTCTGTAATACGAATGGAAGAAAATACGTTTATAGCTTACTTTTTAGAAGATATCAAGCTTAATTTTAACGAAATTTGCTCTGTTAATACGAATGGAAGAAAATACGTTTAGAACTTAGGTTTTAGAAGATATACAAGCCTTAATAACTGCGTTTAAAGTTATTATCTTGTTTTAAGTTGATATCTTGTCCAATTACTAAGTCTGTTAATTTTTCCTTTCCAACACCAATTTTTTGAGGTAATTTTTTTCCGAAAAATCGTAACAAAAATGTTACTATTTTTTTTTAATGGACGACACAAAAATAATAATCAATTACAAGTTTGCAGGAAACCCCATAGATTTTATGACCCAAGTAAAACAGCAGCAGCAGATAAAAAAAAGAAATTTAAGATTTCTTACCTATGTATGTTTCTAACAATAGTTGACAAAAAGAGTTGTTTTCCAAAGATTAATAATATTGTAGTATTTTTTAATCTTGAAGCCATTCAAAATTTTTAAAGTGTGCTTGATTATTGTACTAACTGCAAAACCCTTATTTCCTTCATTTATTTGAAACTCTCATTTCCTTACCATGTTTCTAAAAAGTTTTCAGAAAAAACTGTTCAAGAAATGCTTCTCGATCGTTAAGAAAATAGGCTTCAGTTTTCTAACCGGGAACGGAGCTTGGATAACAAAAGTTTTATAAAGGGTTTTCCAATAAGAGGTGTTATTTTGATATTCAAAGAAAAATGGCATTTTTGGAGATAAATGATCGGATGTTTATTTCATTATAAAGAGGAAGGTATGCCGTTAATAATGGAACACAACATCATCCAAATGGCCGCCAAGACCACGCTTACAGGACCATATCCTTTTCATGAAATTTTCCATAACCAAATCGCAAAGTGGCTGCCCTATGTCCTCGATAGCCTCACGAATTTCATCTTTGAGGTCTTGAATCGACGCTGGGCTGTTGGCGTAGACCTTATCTTTCACGTGGCCCCAAAGGAAGAAGTCGCAAGGTGTTAAATCACAAGATCTCGGTGGCCAATTGTGATCACCTCTTCGAGAGATAACACGGTCCGGAAACTTTTCCCGTAAAAGATCGATGGTTTCATTGCTTGTGTGGCACGTAGCGCCGTCTTGTTGAAAGTAAACGTTGTCCAGATCAATACCATCCAATTCAGGCCATAAAAAATCATTAATCATCTCTCGATAGCGCAATCCATTGACCGTAACTGTTGCTCCAGCCTCATTTTCGAAAAAGTAAGGTCCAATGACCCCGCGGGACCATAAACCGCACCAAACAGTCACGCGTTGAGGATGGAGAGGCTTTTCAACAATAACTCTTGGGTTTTCCGAGCCCCAGATGCGACAGTTTTGCTTGTTGACGTAGCCTCCGAGGTGGAAATGGGCCTCATCAGTCAAGATGATTTTTCGATGAAATTCCGGTTCATTTTCATGCATTTCAAGGACCCAATTTTAATAATTGCAATGCGTTGTTGAAGCGTGTATCGTTCCATTTTTATTAATAGCGTAGTTTCTGCTTGTCAAATGTCAAAAAATGACAGCTTCAAAAGTGACAGCTACCGAAATAGCGGGCTATTCAAAATAACACCTCTTATTGGAAAACCCTTTATTCGAACTCTTTGAAAGGATGAATCTCAATTTACAAGAGATGGGATCACAAATTTCGAAATCTTCATACATTGGGTGGGGAATATCCACGCAAAAAGAGACTATCATCATTTGAAAACATATTCAGCGTCAAAATGTGGGCAGGTGTGAATTCTACAAACTACCTGGAGTTTTTGCAAAACGATTTACCAGAACTATTGGGGGGTTATTCCACTAATTCGATTAGCTTTATCATATTTCCATAAGGAAGGTGCTTCAGCTCACTATGGTCGAGAGGTTAAGAATTGGCTTCATTTTCTTAAAATTAAGTCTTAAACGAAGTTTCTACTATTCATATTAAAAGATCAATTTTTGTTAACATGGGCCAGGGTACACTAATGTCGTTTTTATTTGGCAATCCGGAATCTCTCTCCGATCCGGAATCCCAATTGAACACTTTTGTTTGCTTCTGATGATTCTGAAGTTTTGTTTGATTGTATATGTGAAACATCAAATGCGTACAATAATCAAAATCAAGAAAAATGTTTTTGAAAGCAGGGTTGGCCGAATTGTCACTTTTTAGAAATAACTACATTTGTTACGTCTGCTACGTAGTTTATGTAGTTAAATGTAGTTAATTGTAGTTAATGTAAGAAATTGTAGCATTGCTGTCAATTACCTGTCAGTTATGCATTTGAAATTTGAATTTTTAAATTAAACGTTCAGTTATTCCTACAATTCTTCATCCTTATGGTAAATGAAACTTTTTTTTACAAACCTTCATTAGATCATAAAAGTGCACAATTGTTTTTTTTTCCTTTATTATATTGATTTTTTATGAATTAACTACATACATATGTAGCAGACGTAACAAATTGTAGTAAATTAGGCATGTAGTTTCTTCAATAAACTACGCGTTGTTAAATACTACGTTTATATGCAGTATCGAAAGATCGAGTTGGATTAGGGTCGGATTTTTGACCCACATTTCTACTCGATACCGCTGAGCGATTGGGATCGAGTCGAACGAAGCTCATTTCAACTCAATACAGGTATATAAACGTTCGAAGCGAGCTTCAAGCTCGCTTCAACACCTCATATAAACGTAGTAAATCATGTAGAAAATGTAGTGTAGTTAATTCGGCCAACCCTGGTTCGCACAATTTGAATACCAAAAATCACAGCTGTTGAGGTTGACGTTTAAGTATATGAATGTGTGAGTGCTTCTGGTTTTGCTTCTGATTTCAAATCCAGAAGCAAATTTCTCTTCTTTTCAGAATCAGAACTGTCATTTTTTCCCAATTGAACACTTTCAGAAGAGTCCGGAAGGCTTCCGGATTGCCAAATAAAAACGACATAAAATAGGTCTTTTTTAAGATCCCCGAAAAATGATGTCAACATATATGTATGTATATACATATATGTGTCGCTCATTATAAAAGTGGTGTAAATCCATTTTTTTAAAAAATGGATTTCTTTGCTTAATGGTATTAGATTTGTTAATATCTTTTAATATAAAAGAGAATCTACTCCAAATACGAATTATATTTCCCATAGTTAATGTTTTTTGTTCTTAAAGTGATTTTATAACTTAACTATAAAAATTAAGTAAGTCACAAATCCGTTTAATAAAATAATTAATAAAATCTGTAAGGGTTGTTACAATCTTGGACTTTTTACGAATAATAAAAAATATTAACTTAAAGCGCATTTATTTTGTTTTTTAGTCTATGCATCATTTCTCTCTTTGAAAATGGCAGATTTTCATTAGACATTGTATATGTATATGTATGTAAATTATATTAAATTTTCAATTTTATGGAAAAAAATGTCATAATTTTAAAATCGCGGAAGTCCGTAAATTAATGTAAATTATTATACAATGCCTAACAATCGCAAAAATAAAAATCTTAAATCTAAGATTTCTTTGATTTTTTTTTTCTCAAAAATTTAAAATATATACAAAAGATTCTGTATAAAAATTTTGATCGAAATCGAAAGAGCCCTTAATACGTAAGTTGAAATTACCAGAAAAAAAACAGGTATATGAGAGCTACATTTTTAACATTTTTTCAACCAAAATGTAGACCATACCTTCAATATCACAACGAATTTTTTTTCGAAATCGTTAAAGCCGTTTTCGAGATAGTTAAGCTCTTTCGTATGGTTTCTTACACTACACCATTATTTTCTTGTGTAAAAATCAATTTCACCTCTATTCCTTAAAAAGACCCCCAAGTACATATAAAATTTGCAGAAAATTGCTTCAGCATTTTAAATTGCATGCCGAGGCAGAGACACACAGATGGAGTTGCGGCATACACTTTTTCTTGTTCTCTATCATCGTAGTGTAATTTTTGATTAAAATCTCGAGTTCGATATTTTTCCAAGTGTAAAAGTTGTCCTATAGTAACTAAATAGATATGTACATATGTACGTCGCAAATTCCTGCGCAAAATAATGATCATGAAAATCTAGAAAGGTTTCGTCTTACCCCTATGGTGCTATCTTATTTCAATATTTCCTTTAAATAATAAAACAATATAAGAAACAGAACCAAATAAATTTTACTTACTCAACAACTTGTTCCAGTATTTTATTCCTCAAGATAGTAGTTTCTATCAGAGCCTCTGGTATCATAATTTCTTTATATTCAACTTTCTCCATTTGTTCGCTCTCATTCGATGCATACAATTTAAGAGTTGGTAAATTAACAACAAAGACATCTTGAGCTCGAGCAACTTTTTCATCTTTATTCAGTTCAGGTTCATGTTCATCATTTATCGCTACTTCATCGCAAGTTTCCAAAATATTTTTGCAAATTTCAATTAAATCGAGTGGATTTTTCTTCAATGCAATAGATCCCAAATCTTTAACATCCTCTTTGGTTAGATGATTTTTCATGAATTTTCGAAAATTTTCAAAAATTGCCAACATATTTTCCACACCAATTGTAATCAAAGTGGTCTTGTATTCAACGTCAACCATGTCGATATCTTCATTTATGTCAAAGAGAATATTTTCTCTATTTTTAACAATTGTTTCTATTGCATTTAAATAGTCTTCACTTTTCATTACACACTCAGCAGAGAAGGGACAGAAGTTTGGATTGTCTTCGTTATCGTTGTCGTGTAACCTTTCAACTATAAGCTTACTAAAATTAGTGTCCACTGAGCGATTAAGATTTCCCAAAAAACAAAAGAAATGTATTTGTACACTGTCCATTTTGGCAATTACATCGAAAGGATTATAGGTCATCTTGTGCTTCACGTTGCCCGCTTTGAATTTGACTCGTGTTGCCAATTCACCCAGGGCATCGAAATGTTTAGAATATTCCGTTTGTGGAGCATTTTCCAGTATATTATGAAAATGATCTATGATTTTCTGCGACTGACTTGTGTTCGATTGCTGAGCCATTGGATCGATAGTGAGCATATTATTAGGAGTCTTAATGTCCACTGCAATTACTTTGTGCCAAAGAAGTTCTCCTATGAAAAATAATTGGCCCGAATGGGGAGATTTGATTTCCACCACTGTTGACTCATGATTAAATATCTGTTTTGTTGCTTGAGTAAAGAATGTATATAACATATCCAGAACGACGTAGGGGAATCTCAGGAACATCAAACTCATTCGGTATTTGTTGGAAAAAACAAAGGACGGGCCCGTCAATTGGTTGGTATAGGTATTTGTCTGTGATTTCTTACGAGAAACTACCAATCCATCGATTCGGGCAATCTTAAACGCTGTATGAAGCACTTCCTCCGAATAGGTTTTGAAAATATCGAAGATCTGTAAGTTGTACTGGGTTTTGTCACGAACACAACTCAAAGAACTGTGCAATACATTGTTTATGGTGGCGAGTTGAAGATCGAGTCTTGTTGTGGGATTGAAATACAGCAGGGATTTGTCGTCAATGAGAGGCGTACACTCACGATACTTCTTGTAGAATTCCGTCAGTGTGTCGGGAAAATTTGATTTCCTGCCTTTATATTGAGGATCATCTTGATTGTGTTGAGCTTGCAACACTCCAAAAGCATACAAAAAATGCACTGCCAGAGCATTTTGAAAGTCCGATTTAACTGGATATAGCTCTTTTAAATCGCGATGAAAGGTTTCCGAATCATACCGCTCGGTGAGGTGTTCGTTGGTCTGCATGGCATGGAGCCATTGTGGCAGTTCCGGTAAATGACGATTAGTTTTTACCATAAAATTTATTCTTCTATGACAGGCTTGCGTGGTTTTATTGTGAATGCCACACTGCAAGCGAATAATGTCACGAGCAATTTTGGCTACATCGCGAAGATTCATATGCACAACCGGAACGCCAAGGAAGAGAAACGTGGCTCGTGCCATTTTCAAAATAAAATCTTCTTTGTGGCACCAACGGGCTCGTAACGAGCGCATCTGCCTGATCGCATCTCGATCAATCGAGTCAGCAGGGAATTTGGGTTTGGTTTTCACTGAAACTATTTTCTTCCGTTTGACCACTTTGCCCTTTGAAGTTGTCGCTATACGAGTGGTCACCCTTTTTATTCCAGACACGTTGGATTTCTTTATCATTATTTCATCGCCCAGCTTGGACATTCTCGTGCGCATGTACTTAGTACTATGCTTTTTAAGTTTCTGAGCTGCCGCCGCGGCAGCTGCGGTGTGTTTATTATTTACCAGCCATGTCCAGTTGCGTTGGAACGATGAATAAAGTGACGATGCCAGACCACCTGCCCCTAGGCCATCGCCCGGCGGAATACCTGTATCCAGAAGCGGGGCTTCCTCAAAATTTGACACTGGAGAGACAATGTCATTCAACTCAAGACGACGTTGTTTATAAATATGTTTTGAGTCCGCCTCCAGAACGTTCTTATGTACAAATCCCAACTTTGTGATTAAACAGATTTTATGCAAGCAGTTCCAATACTGTTTAATGTCACTCATTTTTTTTAATTCAAAATGTATTTTTGTATAGTCTCGATCAGCGTTGATCTTAAGATAACCCGGCTCAGAAGGGGTAGTATCAACGATTGTGGCTTTTCGGTTCAAGTAGACCCAAATTTGTACTGGATCTTTACCCTTCTTTTCTGTAACTTGTATCAAGCCCATGAATTGAAGTATTTGAATGATGTTGCACAACATCCTTGACAATCGACCACGATTAATAAGACTTTGCAAGGACAATGGCAGATGTTTGATTAAGTAATGTTGTCGAACAGGATGCAGAAGGTACTCCATAGCTGATTTATCAACTGTCGGGGGAACGTGTATAATTTTGTTTAACAGCGAGAATGGCATCCTATCAACGACATCCGGAAAAGATATCCATCCAGTGGGTTTATTTTTATAAACGGGCAAAGGTGTTATAAACGTTTTCCAATTTATGCTGTCTCTGTACGGAAAGATGTGTTCTTCTACCATACTATTATAGAGATCAGTACAATTGATGTTTGGCTCTGGTTGAAGCCATGTGGAAATCAGATTTTCTGTTAACGTTATGGGTTCTTGATTAGGCTGCAAATCATTGAAGGTATAAAACATAAACTCATGTAGAAACCGCGCAGTTAAGAATTTTGGAGATTTATGTGGTCCCGGGGGAATAAGACCCACACGTTGAACTTTCGCCTTTGTTGTCTGGCCTGGTCTATTTGCAGGAGTACGGCATTTTTTCTCTTCCAAAAATAGAAACAGAGAATTCTTAAGCTTAATAATCTCCTGCTGTATAACATTATGATCCATGGTGATTTTCGGATGAGTAACATAGCGATAGAGACGAGCAGTCTCTTCGCATCTTAGTGTTATTTCGAACATATTGACAATTTTATGTTGTTGCAATCGACCAATCATTCTTAAAATTGATTTGTTGCATATTTCATCTTTGTAACCAGCTTCTTGTTCGAATTTAATTATTTCATATCGCAACAATGGCACTTGAATTATGCACAGTTCGTTGACTAAACTAACAATTTTTTGCTGCCGGTCAACTTGTTTGACCGTTATATCACGTGGTGTTGGTCGGAATTTATTTACTTTCTCTTTAACGGTTGCTGTTATTTGTGTTATGTCTTTGATTGTTAGATCTGGTTCGGGAGGAAGTTTCTATATAAAAAGGGAAAGGGTATACATTTTTATACTAAAACATTGTTTTTTTTAACTTACTGGTTCGTCATTGCATTTCAAATTTTTTGTGATGTTAGCGCGGTGTTCCTTAACTTTTTTCACAGAATTTGCACAGGTGGCCGCTACTATCCTAAGGAATTTATAAATAAATGGGAATTAATTATTTTGTCAAAGATCCTAGTAACAACCATATAATGTAGCTGAACAATTTATATCAGAACAATAAATAATTTTTTTTTCCAGCAATACTGACGAGCCATAGTGACAAATCTCACTAGACTATCTCTTGTCATGAAAAAGTTCTTGTCATTTTACCCGTTCGGACTCTGCAGAAATTTTGTATAACGTTTCTATTTACAAAAACAAATACAAACTTACATATTCGTCCTCTGACGGCCCATATCCTTGCAATACGTTGTAACAATTTTTTGCTGAATAGCTTTTTTCAAAGCCTGACGTACATTTAAGTGATTTGTTGACAAATTAGTACACAACTGTGATTGACTACATCCTTCGCTTCCGAACTTTTCAACTGCGCGATAAATCTCTTCTGAAAGTGGCATATCAACATATGCATGTTTATAGTCATAGAAATCTGCAACAATAAACAAAAATTAAATAGAATCGATTCAAATAACAGAAATCTGCTAACCGTTATTTGATTCTTTTTCCTCTATTGGTTCATCATCGTTAAAGAGTTCGTCTTCTGATAAGCAAGGATTCTTTAATTTCACACAAATAACCTCACGTTCTCCACTAGCTTTAGGATTCTGCTTAACATCGGCCAACTCTTTAGCAGGGACACTCTTTAAAACGAAATTTCCAAACAAATAAGAAAGTAAAATATAGAAATAATAACTTTCTTTGAAATCTTACAGAGATATCGAAGAACTTTTTAAAGAATTGTGTAGTCTGGATCTTTTTTATCATTGCGTGATTTTCCGGTGGAAACATATATCTTAAACTGCACATAGACATTCTTTGATTCGGAGTATGCTTCAATGCAAAGAACATCTTTTCTATAACGGCCGTAAAAGCAGTCTTGTTTTGAGTGTAAAAACGGGACAGATTCAAAAGACTAGAACCAATCAAACGATCTGCTCGTTTCTCCGTATAAGACTGTCTTACAACTAAACCAAGGCGAATAAGCTTGTTTCTAAAAATAAAATAAATAATGTAACCACCTAATCACTGTCATATTTTCTTACCTAATGTAGAAGCCAATTGCAGAATCTTTGCAGCAGTGCAGGATTGAAAATTTTCCTGCCGTAGAGATGCCATTTTTGCGGGAACGTCCAATCAATTCAAGCACACAATATTGGATTGAGGTTATTTCTGTAGGTGTACTTATGTGAGACGGAATTAGACAGCTATAGCGTAGTTTCTGATTTCCAACTATGACAAAAGTATCGCCCCATTTAGCTTCAATCTCTGGCAAAGACATGCTTTTTATTTCATCAAAGGCAATTGGTTTGCGGGTGTCATAGTTTTCACATGATCCTATTATTTCTCCGTCACTTATTGGTACACATTTGTACAAATTGAAGGGACATTCTATCTGCATTCGGATAAGAAGATGTGAAATGAAGATTGTTAGAAAAAAAAAATATCCTTACAAATGTGAGTGGTAGCCCATAGTCTGGATCGGTGACTGCAAATCTGTTCCATAGTTTTAATTTCTCTCTTGGCTCGGGTAGTTCATAAAAATATAGATACGAATGTGCTTGAATAACAACATTCCAGACTTGGGTTTTGAATCTATCGAGGAGTGGTAGCGGGAGTTGCATACTCTCCGAGAGCCTTATCCATAGTCCTAAAGGCGTTTTTATATTAGCGATGCTTGTTTGCTATTGTTTCGTGAAACTTACCAGATATTGTTATTCCCTCTAATCCTTCAAGTCCAATTTCATCAAGAATCAAAGAAGCTAGGGTTTTCGATTGTGAAAATGTCATTGTTTTTTTTTTTTAAATTGTTAATAATTTAGTAAGTAAACAACAGAGTTTCATATTTTAATAATTGTTTATTTTCTTGTTTCTCCTGACTTGTCCTCTCGGCGAAATGACTTTTCAAAAACATGTTTTTTAGCATCAGAGCTCTTAAAACTGTAATGAAGGTATTCGGCCGATATTGTGTAAAAAGATTATTTACAGATTTTATAATGGCCTTAACTACCTTATCGATACAACTCATTAGAATTTTTTTTGCAATAAAATAAAATTACTGAGAATTGCTTTGGGGATTCAAGTAGAACGTGAACTTAATTTTTAATTTTTGAATAATCCGGCCTTGAAAGTTTACAAAATTTCTCATTTTCTAATTGATAAGCAACCTCAGAGTTTTGAATCTCACATTCGATGGAATTATTAGGTACGTTTTTGTTACCAACGCCGTCATAAAATATTACTCAGCCATCGTGTAAACGTATTCTCAGATTACGTGTGAACTTGCTCTTGGTCTCCGTGGATGCTGCGCATTTTGATTGGTTTCGAATGCATTCATTATTCTAGAATGTAGACGAAAATTAATAAACCGTTTGTTCATTCGATTTACAGTTCAATTTCAAAGAAAATCACAAGCAGCAGCCACGGCAGACCAAGAGTAAGTATTTTAAAAAATAATTATAAATCATATTTCTGAACTTCATTCTTTTTATTTTGAATAAAGTTTTTTAAAGTTTCGCAACATAAAATTTGTTGGATACTCATTTACTCTTGGAGGAAAGCCGTAAAGTCTTGTTCGCCATAGAAATCGGCAACATTTCTTTAAAAAATCTTGTGGCTCTACACGTGGATACCAACAATTTGGTATATTTAATCGAAAGAAGTAGCTAAAACGCTTGGACTCTGGCATATACGATGGATAAAGGTGCCCAATACGCTGAGCAAAATAAATCTCGTTCTGGTAGCAGCTGTTCGCTGTGCAACGAGAAGGACAACGACACCATGGTGCAGTGCGATGGATGTGACTACTGGTACCACTTCAACTGCGTGGGAGTCGATGAAACCGTGAGCAATAGGGATTGGATGTGTGAGGGCTGCGTCGCAAAGCAAAAGGAAAATAATGTGGATGGCGATAAAGAAAACCCAGAAGCGACAACTGCAACCCATGAGGTATGTACAGAAAATAATATTCTTAAAACTGGGACTTCCAGGGCACAACATTCACTGAAATTGAAGTTGATGCTTCTCGAGGAAGAGAGACAGGTTCAGCTTAAGTATCTAGAGAAAAAGTTTAAAATACTCTCGCTAGAAAGTGGGTCCGAGGCTAAAAAGTTAGTGCAGGGCAGTGAAGGGCAGGCAGAAGATGGCTTAGGTGCGGGTTTAGGTATAGGCGGTAGAGTAGATAATGGGACTGAGTTAGGGAAACAACAAAGCGTCGAGCAAACTATGCTGCAGCAAAGTGTCGACTTAGCCACACCCGTTTCTACGTTCGTGCCTACTCACGAGAAAGTCTATGCTCGTCAAGTAGTTTCAAGGGAACTTCCACCTTTCAATGGCCGACCAGAAGAATGGCCTCTCTTTTTTAGCAGCTTCGAAACGTCAACCAGGTTATGTGGACTTACAAATGAAGAGAATCTTCTTCGGCTACAGCGATCCTTGAAGGGAAAAGCATTAGATTATGTAAGTCACAGTCTAACATTACCTGCGTTAGTGCCTGAAATTATTTCGACTCTCAAGATGGTATTTGGGCGTCCAGAGCTTATTTTAAACATTCTCGTGACTAAGGTACGTGCTGCGCCACCGGTAAATCCAAATAAAATAGAAACGCTAATACATTTTTCACTCGAGGTCAAGGGTATAGTTGCAACGATAGAGGCTTCTGGTTTGGGTTCGCATATGAACAATCCTTCACTTCTTCAAGATTTAATCGAAAAACTTCCAGTACAAAAGCGAATTGAATGGGCTCTTTACTCGGAAAATATTATTGATCTGAATTTAAAAACTTTAAGCGATTGGCTTTTCAAAATTGCTCAAGCAGCAAGTAGAGTTTTATCTGTTCCAATTTCGAATACGAGCAATGCTGATTTGGAAAAACGTAGGGTACACCGTGTAGGTTTTCATGAATATGATGAAAGTGCCACCTCAAGTTCTAGTTTAACACCGCATGTAAAGTGTTCAGTATGCGATGGAATGCATACTATTGCCAAGTGTGACTTATTTAAGAGAATGAACTATAACGAGAGGTGGAATTTAATTAAGGAAAAGAAACTTTGTCGCTCCTGCCTAAGGCGTCACGATGCAAGATTTTGCCGTGTACGAAAGGAATGCCAGATCGATGGTTGCCACGCTAAACATCATACAATGCTTCACAAACCAAACATGGAACGTTCTGATGCTGCAATCGTAGCCGTGCACAATACAGAAACATCTAAAGTACTATATCGAATAGTGCCAATAACAATTTTCGGGAAAGACTCTTCTATAGACGTTTATGCGTTCCTAGATGATGGATCAGGTCCAACTCTAATTGAAACAGAAATTCTTCAAACGATCGGAGTTCAAGGCGCCAAATCGGAGTTGTGTCTCAGGTGGACAGATGGAACTATTCGAGTCGAGAAAGATTCTCAACATTTGAATCTGCAGGTTGCTCCTAAGGCAAACAACACTAAGCGTTACTCACTACGAAATGTACGATCTGTGAATAAACTCGATTTACCGCCCCAAACATTGAGCATGAAAGAGATCACCGAGGAATACAAGCATCTGATTGGACTTCCTGTGGAGTCTTACCGAAACATTGTTCCAAGAGTCATCATCGGTCTTAACAATAGGAGTTTGGCAATGCCTTTAAGCTTTCGTGAGGGAAAGGCAAACGAACCGGCTGCAACAAAGACACGACTTGGGTGGACGATATATGGAGAGCTTGGCCAGAGTGCGAATACAAATTCTACAGTTCAGAGTGTCAACTTACATTTATGCGAGTGTAATAGTGAGGTCGCTTTAGAAAATCTGATCTGGTGAGGGAAAGGCAAACGAACCGGCTGCAACAAAGACACGACTTGGGTGGACGATATATGGAGAGCTTGGCCAGAGTGCGAATACAAATTCTACAGTTCAGAGTGTCAACTTACATTTATGCGAGTGTAATAGTGAGGTCGCTTTAGAAAATCTGATGGTGGAATATATGAAAATCGAAAGCGAGGGTATGGAACAGACGCAACGGAATACAATGAGTACGGCTACCAACTTGCAGCTGCAAAATAATATTAAAAGAGATGGTGATCATTTTATAGCAAAACTCCTTTGGAAAAACGAAAATATAAGGCTGCCGAAGAACGAAGCTATGGCATACCGAAGGCTGTGTTGCTTTGAAAGGAAGCTTCAGAAGGATCCAGATCTAGCCAAACAAGTAAATAGCCATATTGTAAACATGGAAGCAAAGGGTTACATCCGTAAACTTCGAAAGGATGAATTAGCTATGGACTATCAGCGTAAGTGGAACCTACCGATATTTGCCGTCAAGAACCCGAATAAACCAAAGAAGATAAGAGTGGTATGGGACGCTGCAGCGGAATGCAATGGTGTTTCCCTTAACGGATGTCTTGATAAGGGTCCTGATCTCATGACTTCGTTGACAGATGTTCTATTTAATTTTAGAATAGGAAGAGTGGGAGTTTGTGGTGACATACGTGAAATGTTTCACAGAATAGCCGTTGATGAAGAAGACCAACAATCTCAACGATTTTTTTGGCGGAATGGAGAAATAAATCGTCAGCCAGATGTTTACATCCTAAGAGTTATGAGCTTTGGAGCTAGTTGTTCACCATCAATTGCTCAGTATGTAAAGAACGCAAACGCGAAGGAATACATCCAACAGTATCCAAGAGCAGTGAAGTCAATTATTCAAAGGCATTATGTTGACGATATGCTCGACAGTGTTAACTCCGTCGAAGAAGCCATCAACCTCGCAAAAGATGTTCGAGAAATCCATAAACATGCCAATTTTAACATTCGGAATTGGGTTTCGAATTCAAAAGAAGTCATTGACGCTTTAGGAGAAGGTGGAACTGCAGATAACTTTTGCCAAGCCGGGAAAACAGTGGAACAAGTTGTGGAAGCGGAAAAAGTTCTCGGGATGTGGTGGCACACAAGCAGCGATTACTTTACATTCAACCTAAAGTATACAAAGGCAAGCGGAGAGGTTCTTAGAGGAGAGAAAACGCCTACAAAGAGGCAACTGTTAAGGCTTCTAATGTCAATCTTTGACCCACTGGGATTTTTGAACTTTTTTACAGTTTATATGAAAACGTTGCTGCAAGACATCTGGAGAACCGGCATTGGATGGGATGAAACAATTCCTCAAGAATTTTCAGAAGCCTGGAACAGATCCCAAGTAACATTTTTCATCTCATAAGATGCTCCAAGAGTTCAACTAGATTAGTTAAGAGGAGCTAAAAGTAATCTTAAAGAATACTACGAGATTCTTTTAAAACTGTTAAAAGCCTTAAATGGCCTAGTTATGAGAGGCTCTTCCTACTCATAGTAGCAACAGAAGTTTCCTTATGGGATGACAGATGCACGTTTATATTAAAATGGCACTTCTAAGGCTCTAATAGAGATTGGCAAAATCCTATTATGAGAAAGCGTCTCTTCCAATAAGAGGTGATAAAAAGAGAACAGAATATTTGTTAACTTAATAAAGAATGAAACAAAATACTTTTAAAGTTTGTGTGTATACATGATTTGCTATGTCAACAAACTGTTAGGCTTGATATAGTATTTATTTTGTAAGTCTATCAACTATTATAATGGCGATGCATGATATTTATTATTTTGCACATATGGGAACCGAAATGTAAATGCGGTTGAAATTGTATCTACTAATTCTAACATTTTACTTCGAAAAAACACAAAGCCCCTTCAAAATAATGCATATTTAAATTATTTTATTTATAACTTTTATCGGAAATAGGGTTACCATATATTTCTTTCGTAAGCAAATAAAATCAAAATTAACTTTGAAATTTGTTTTGTTTTTATTTAGGTCATGGGTCATTTGCTTGTGAGAGTAAATAGGAAACAGGAAAGGTCAAATTTAATATAAAATATTCCAAATTACACACTGAGAGTACAAGAGTACAAGAGTAATAAAATCTCATGTTCTCTGTAATTTTCTACTATTACTCTTGTCACAAAAAATTACTACTCGTGTAATGCAACATAAAGAATACATTTTTTTTGTTAATTTTGAATGAAAAGATAGTAGTAGCAATAAAATCCCAAGATGTTAATGTATATAGTTTAAATTGAAAAAAAGTTACACAATATATTTTATACTTTCTATGTAATCACAACAATGCTAAATGTAAACTTGAAAATGCCACCTAATAAATTTTAAGTCAGTGCTACAGCCAAGTTATTTTATCGAGATCATAATTTTTTAAGTTATGGTAACCCTCAAATGTACAGGAACTACTTTGCTTGTGTATAGGAATATGGCTGCTGCTGACGCGACACTAACTCTTCTAGTTACATCTTTATTCTTTCTATAGGATCTTAGACGCTTCTTTATGATTTATGTGTACTTACGTGCGAGTGAGAGGAGAATGTTGACATCAGAAAACTGAAGTTTGTGAATAGTTGTGCTTGTTGCATTAAGGATCTTATTAGGATCTTACTGCAAAGCTTATATTCTTTGAACTCCAAATTGTTTCTTGATATAGGAGGATTTAAACTCAAATTCTTTTAGAATTTTCAAAGTGGTATACAAATAACTTTACTCTTAAATATGACTTGTTATGGGATTATTTGGACATATTTAGAGCTCAGTTTTCAGAAAGGGATTCTTATAAGACTATAAGTTTTTATAATCTAACTACAAGAAGAGAAAATAGTTTTGCTATAAGATTTAAGTTCTTTTAAGCTGGAAAAGTGTTTAACTCTTAAAATAAAAGTGTTATGACATCCAGTTGAGTTTCATAGCAAGATATTAATACTTTAGTATAGCAATGGGATATAAAAGAGTTGTATGAGAGTTTTTTTCAGATTTAAAGAGCTAAGCTCTGAAGAGTATGTTAGTTGGGATGGTTGCTCAGAATTCAACAAGTTGAAAGAGTTCAGGTGCCTAGATGTTATTTCACTTTCGCTTGCAGTAACTCAAGCAAAGTAGAGCTACACATTTTCGTGGACGCGAGCGAGAAGGCCTACGCTGCAGTGGCATACTTTAGGATAGAATCAAAAGCTGGAATAGAAGTAGTGCTGGTCTGCTCTAAGACTAAGGTGGCCCCTCTCCGTCCAATTTCGATACCTCGTATGGAGCTTCTTGCAGCTGTTCTTGGATCCCGACTTGGAAATAATATAGCAAAAGCTCATGATCTAAAACTTGAAACAATAAACTATTGGTCCGATTCCAAAACGGTTCTACTATGGCTTCGTGGCGATCCAAGGTCGTACAAACAGTTTGTTATGTTTCGAGTGGGTGAAATTCAAGAATCAACAACTATAGCAAACTGGAATTATGTTCCCTCCAAACAGAATGTCGCAGATCTAGCCACAAAGTGGAATCAAGAACCAGAATTCCATCCAAATGGTTCCTGGTTTATTGGACCAACATTTTTAAGTCAACCACAAGACCACTGGCCAATAAAGGAATTTCAAAACGCCAAGGTACCAACTGATGAATTTAAACAAAATCCTGAGATTCAACAACATCTAGCCGTCCATCTCTACAATCCAATCGTCGATGTCAATCGATTTTCGAAGTGGGAACGTCTTGCTTACTGCATGGCATATGTCAAAAGATTTATTAACCTCGTAACGCAAAGGAAACTAAAAGGAATATCTGTGAAACATAATCAGATAAACACAAACTATGACAACATTCCTAACCTGACCAAAGACGAACTGCTCTGGGGACACCAAGTCCTCTATCGCCTAGCTCAGACCCAAACCTTTAGTTTAGAAAATCGCCTTTTATTAGATAACCCTAACTGCACCTTGCCTAAGACAAGCCTCCTTCGTCGAATGTCCCCTTTTTTAGATGAGAACAAGATATTCAGAATGCGAGGACGATTAGAAAAAATGAATATTAGCGATACCAGTAAGAATCCAATAATAATGCCGAAATCCCACTATGTTACTATGTTATTAGTTGACTGGTATCATAGAAAGTTGAAACATGGTAACCATGAAACAGTCATAAATGAAATCTTTCAGACTTTCCATATATCAGGACTGCGTACTCTTTACCGAACTGTACGAAGTAGGTGTCAGGTATGCAAAATACAAAGAGCAATCCCAAAGCCTCCAGAAATGGGATCTCTACCAGCAGCGCGGCTCTCTCCATACACTAGACCATTCTCATACGTTGGTGTTGATTTCTTTGGACCATTTTTGGTAACATGTGGCAGACGCACCGAGAAACGATACGGAGCGGTATTCACTTGCCTTACTTGTCGCGCAGTCCATGTCGAGGTGGCCCACAGTTTAACAATGAATTCTTGTGTTATGGTCATCAGGAATTTCATAGCGCGAAGAGGTTGTCCCCTGCAATTCTATAGTGACAACGGGACCAACTTGAAGGCAGCGGAAAAGGAATTGCGTGAAGCTCATGACCGAATCAACTTTAATGGAATCCAGGCTGAATTTACAACACAGCATACCAAATGGGAGTTCATACCGCCAGCAAGTCCCCATATGGGTGGTGCTTGGGAAAGAATGGTCCGTTCGATTAAGACAGTTTTGTACAACATCGTTACACCCAATACGAAGCTGACGGACGAGAAGTTAAACAACTTGTTGATAGAAGTAGAAAGCATTGTTAACAGCCGACCACTAACGTATTTATCGCTCGAGACCGCCGAACAAGAAGCCCTCACACCCAACCACTTCATCCTCGGCTCATCAAACGGAAGCAAACCTCCAGGAGTATTTGATACCTCCGATCAGTATGTCAGATCATCATGGCGTCATTCACAGTTGCTAGCAGACATGTTTTGGAAGAGATGGGTTTTGGAAATACTACCGACATTGACAAGACGCACCAACTGGTTCGAGAAAGCTAAACCTATCGATGAAGGCGATGTTGTAATAATCATCGATCCCGGCCTTCCCAGATACTGCTGGCCGAAGGGAGTAGTAGTAAAATCTATCCGCTCTAAAGATGGACAGGTGCGCAGTGCTATTGTGCGAACAGCAAGTGGGGAATATCATCGTCCCGCCGCACTGTGGTCCAAAAAGGAAAATTTCGTGGCAAAAATACTAATTTCGATGTTTTATTTTTAAAGTTTTGTTTTTTATTTCTAATAGAAATATAAACGGAGCTTCAAAAACAGCAAACAAAAAAAATTTCCGCTAACTATTTTGACTTATAGAGCTTTTCAAAGTTGGTCAATTTCGTTCTAGAGTTAAAAAAAAACATAAAAAACTAACTTCTTTGTTTTCGTATTTGAAATTTTGGCATATTAAATGTAAAATATTAATTTTCTATAGTTTATTCTAGTTGTATTATTTGTGCGTAAATCAAAATTTTAATTAAAAAAAAAATGAAAAAATATTTAATATTTTTAATAAATAAAACAAAAAACACCCTTTCTTAGCAGATTTTTTCGGTTTGACTAGAGCTACAAAAAAATACTCGCGAGTTCGCGCGGAAAATTGACCATGATAGTTTACCCTAACTATTCCTTAAACCATATGCAAAATTGTAGCTGCAACTATTTGCAACCTTCAGAGAAATTGTAATTTGTTTAAAAAAAGTCGTGTTCCCAGTGCTGACCTTTTGGTCTTAAAAGCAAATTCCCTTATGGAAAATTTCAATCATTTTATTAATTAAAATAGTTAAGAACGTGAAATTTTCTTTTTAATTAAAAATCGTTTTATTACTATCTTGATTTTGACAAAAAAAAACCGCCCACTTCTACGCCCCTTTTTATACAAATGCCAATTATTATTAAAAAAAAATATAAAATATTGTACACAAACTATTGATTACTTTATTGAACATTAAATTTTTTAATCCGCCCACTTTAACGACCCTCTTTGAATAAATTCCCCTTAACTTAAATTATTGTAAATATTTATTGATCTTTTTCTAATAGTACCTAAACATAGATTAACTTGCCAAAAGAAAAGGATTAATAGCTTTATTGCCTACTCCATATACAAAGTAGAAAGAATTATTTAATTTTGGATTATTATTTTATGATCTAATAAAACAGGTAGGAATAATAATTTTCTTCCGATACCCCATATTGTTAAGCTTAAATTTCACAGGTAAAATAATCCTTGTGTATATACATTATGGAGGTATATATAAACTAGAGCTCTCTATTACACGGATAATGAAATACACGGATACACGTGTAATTATTGAACCGGGATTTGAATCCGTGTAATTATAATTACACGTGTTATTAATTACACGTGTTATTAATTACACGTAATAATTAAATACACGTGCATCCGTGCATTTAATTATACGTGTTACTAAAATATCCCTTACCATTTCTAGAATATAAAAATGCAATTAAAACGAACATAATTATAGTTCTTAAAAAATTATTAAGAAAAATTTTTTATTCAATAAGTCCTCTATTTTGGTACAAAAAAACTAAAGTATTAACGTTTTCAGATAAAAGGCAATTCTTTTTTGAGGTAACAATGTTTCTTAGAAGCTCGCGTTTTCCACCATTCAAAGGGGTCTAAGTCGAATCTTAATTGAGGCTCAGATAAATAATTTTCGTACTCTATTGTGGAATCTAGCGCAGTGCTAATAATTACGTATCAAATGTGAGATAAAATAGCAAATCAAAGACCAATTATAATTTCAGCCTCATCCGTGTACTAAGGATTCGTTTACACGGATAATAAAGTGAATAATTACACGTGTTTTAAGAACACGGATTTGAAATTGGTATATATTTCCTACACGGATTCCGTGTACACGTGTTTCTTAAATACACGTACAAAAACGTAGGCTCTAATATAAACTATGACAATGGATATATGTATGTTGTTAGTTTTCAAGAGGCTTTACTGACGAGTGGAGTTTGCAAATTAAATATCTATATGAATATTTCAAACAGAACAATTTTCGAACATTTTATCAATGTTTCGAATTCTGAAGAATTTGTAATTCTGATCCAAAACCAATACGAAGATATAAGTGACAACGATGAAACGAAAAAGAAACTCCAAAGATTATACGCATCATTTAAAAAAAATGGATTGACTGTTTTAGACTTAAAACAAGATTTCTCTCAAAATATGAAGAATTTTTGAATGGAACATTTACAATCCAATGTAATGAAATTGAAGACAGTGACGTGCCAAGTACATGAAGAGGAAGGCCTTCGAAATCCTTAGATACATGTTCAGTATATACCAAAAGGAGGAAACTATTGGAAACTACGGGCCAAATTTCGACTGAAAATGTTTCCACAGCTCTGAGTATAAAATATAAAAAGGAAAACGAAAAGATAAAAGCAGATATCACAAAAGAAGTTTTTAATGCAAGCCCATTGCGAGTGCAACGGATATAGGAGAGTATTCCCACACCTCAAAGGGATCCAATAAAATACGATGGTCCCACTGCGCTAGGCTTGTTCTTGGATATGGGGCTTTCTAAAGAAAAATATAATTTGATGAGAAAATCATTAAGAAGCCATAACGTTGATGTGTTTCTGAGCTACAATTTATTAATGGAAGCTACAAGCAACTCCATCAAATTTGATAGTAACAGAAACTTCTGTTGAAGTGAATTTCCAAGATTTGGTGGACCATACAGCAAAGAGGATTTTAAATAGCCTAGTCAATCAGGATGGCGTTCGTTCTTAAACTAGCTTATGGACTATACCAAGAAGATGAGACAACCGATAAGAAGGAAGCCAAAAGAAGAAGAAAAGCGGATATTCAAAAGGAATTTAGGGAACAACTCGGGTTAATCATCGATACGCCAAAACAAGGATTCGGTAACACAAATGATGGAAACACTTCACGAATATTTTTTGAAAATCCAGAAGTTACTCGTACGTCAGCTATAACCCGAGTAGACAAGGATCTTATAAAGAAACTGCAAGTTATTTTAAATGCGCTGTCATCTAAAGAATATATTAATGTAGATAAATTCAACGAGTATACCAAAACCACTTCGGATCTTTTAAAAGCCAAATACAGCTACAAACTCCTGACACCAACTCTGCACAAAATTTCGGACCATGGAGGGGAACTTATAAGACATCAAATTTTGCTTATCGGGGAGCTTTCAGAAGAAGCACAGGAATCAAGGAATAAGGACTACATGCGATATCGATACTCAAATACATGCAAAGTCTCACGGAAACGACAAAATGAAGATTTATTTAATATGCTAGCTATATCATCAGATCCACTTGTTTCATCTTTAAGACACGTTAGATCAAAAAAAGAGCTGAAAAAGAGTTACTGCCCAGAACTAATAGGTCTATTAATTGTTGAAAATGATAACGATGCCGATGAATTCTTTTCTGAAAATTAGATCTATAGTAGTGAATTGTTAACAAATATTTATAAAGTATTCTATTTTATTTTGTTAATATAAATTTTATATTCTATTTGATTTTTGTTTTTATTTTTTTTTCGTCCGTTTACTTTTTTCCTACACTGTTTCATATAAAATATATAAGTCAAACAGTTTATAGAATAAACTGATGCCCCACAACATGAAAAAATACTGTTTTATAATACTCCTTAAAAAATATTTCTGAAATTGGTGCGTTTATTTTAAGCATCCACTGTTGTTATGAATTCACTTGAATAGTCAAAAACTTTTATTTTACAAAGTTTTAAGAACTTAGGACTGTTTTTAAAAGGTTTACTTTCAGACTTTATTCTGTTAACTCCTATTTCTAAGAAAATCTTACATCAACCAATTATTCTGAAACACCCTGTAGAGTAATTTTCTTAAAATTCACAATTTGTATAGCCTTGGAAATTACCTTTAAGGGAAAAAAAAATTGTTGCGATAGCTTCACGTGTTCAAAAGTTATGATTTTTGCAACGAAAAAAGTCATTTTGGACCACAGTGCGCCGCAAAGATTGCAGTTTTGGACGTGCGTAGAGAAGACGAAGGCGCTGGTTTAACCAAGTCAGTATTTACTCACTCTGATCGTCATACGGGGGGGAAAATGTTACCAACGCCGTCATAAAATATTACTCAGCCATCGTGTAAACGTATTCTCAGATTACGTGTGAACTTGCTCTTGGTCTCCGTGGATGCTGCGCATTTTGATTGGTTTCGAATGCATTCATTATTCTAGAATGTAGACGAAAATTAATAAACCGTTTGTTCATTCGATTTACAGTTCAATTTCAAAGAAAATCACAAGCAGCAGCCACGGCAGACCAAGAGTAAGTATTTTAAAAAATAATTATAAATCATATTTCTGAACTTCATTCTTTTTATTTTGAATAAAGTTTTTTAAAGTTTCGCAACATAAAATTTGTTGGATACTCATTTACTCTTGGAGGAAAGCCGTAAAGTCTTGTTCGCCATAGAAATCGGCAACAGTTTTATTATTCACAAATCTATCTGGATCCGGATCTGGATTAAGTTTTAACATGTATTACAAAAACAATTTGGGATCCTGTTTTCTATCGGGATCTATTTCAAAAATCCAAAAATTAGTTATTACACTGGCGAGCAGATGGCTATTTATGGTAAGGTAGTGTAAGCTATAGTGTAAAGAAAAAAGACAAGACATAATTTAAAATTTCCAAACCCAAGGATAAAAAGAGACGGACTTATAACACTGCTGTCAGTAAGATCCGTATCGTTTTATTTTCAAGGGATGATCCAGATCCGGATCCAGATAGATTTGTTGATAATAAAACGCACCTATTATTCTTTTTACCCGCGTTGTATATGCTAAAAGGAGTAAAATCACACTAAAAACAAAAAATATCAAAAATTGAGACAAGTTCGTTTATAAAGAAATACCTGTCGCGAAAAGTAACAAGATTTATCAACCAATTTTTTATGATTCTGCTGCATACATTCGGGTTCATTTGTGTTGTGGTCAAGGTTATGTTCAAGACTTATTGTGACTACAGAAAACTCCGCAAGAAAAAATCTAAGGCCAGGCGCAAACATTTAATTTATAGTTTCGCAACTGCAACTCCAATCCACGCACATACAGCAACTCGATTAGAGCAAATCAAAAGTTTGTGTGTTGACAGAAACTAAATGATTGCCTAAATCAGTTAGCTATTTTTTATAAGACATAATCATATACACCTGTGCTCGCATTCGACTAAATTGTGTTGTTTTCTATAAGAGCAAGGGAGAAAAGTGTAGTATAACTGAAGTGTTGCATATGCGTGCTGCTCTATTAACTGGTGATCAAACTATTTGACTTCGATCACAGTTGCCAGTGCGCGCCTAACCTAACCTGGTCAAATCACACGATCCCTCAAACCGTTGTGGAGTTCGCTGTGTGGCACGTAGAGCCCCATTTTGCTGGAACCCAATGACGTTGAAGTACATTTTAGGTGCGTTTTATTAGGTGCGTTTTATTTTTCACAAATCTATCTGGATCCGGATCTGGATTAAGTTTTAACATGTATTACAAAAACAATTTGGGATCCTGTTTTCTATCGGGATCTATTTCAAAGATCCAAAAATCAATTATTAATTTCGAGTAGATGGCTTTTTATGGTAAGGTAGTGTAAGCTATAGTGTAAAGAAAAGAGACAAAAAATAATTGAAAATTTACAAACCCAAGGATAAAAAGAGACGGGCTTATAACACTGCTGTCACTAAGATCCGTATCGTTTTATTTTCAATTGAAGATCCAGATCCGGATCCAGATAGAAGGAAATTTGTTCTTATTGATCTGTAGCGCCCGTCCATGATGTTGAAGGCTTCTCAACTTCATTTTCGAAAAAGTGGGAAGAATGCGATGACGTGACCTGAACTAAAATCTGCACCAAATAGTAACTCTTTCTTAATAATGAACCTCATGCGGATTTTCGTTGAGACCTTTTGGCCTCTCTCTGAGTCTATTTTAAAGATCCAAAAATTTGTTCTTACTCTGGCTGGTAGATGTGCATATAATACCGCTGTCAATATGATCTTTATCGTTTTATTTTCAAGGGATTATATATGGATCATTGCGTGAACTTACTTTTTTTTTATAAAAGCTATTATTTAGCTTTAAAATTACATCTTCAACGCATACATACATAGGTATTACAAATAATGGCGATTTTTAAGTTTTTCAACCATTGATGGTTTTAATTAATAAATATTTTCGGATTAGCCGCGTTATTTGAATTTTAAGAGTACAATTTAGAACTCACCCGAACGTTTGATATCAAATGATGGTTTTAATTAATAAATATTTTCGGATTGGCCGCGTTATTTGAATTTTAAGAGTGCAATTTAGAACTCACCCGAACGTTTCACATCAAATTGCATTGAGCGTGGTCACCGGGAAACTGCTGTTTAAATGTTATGTAGATTAGATTGGCTACGTAGATTGTAGCGGTGCGTAGGCACAGTTCTATCTCTTGATGTTGTTCTTATTGTTGATGAGGTGCAGGTTGTTGGGAGCAAACGACACTCACTACATTGCAGGGTGTTTTAATCTTAATTTGGGATGCGCGTGTGATAGTGGTGAGAGGATCCCATGCTCTAGAGAGCTTAAAACTGGTTTCACGATTGAAATTTTGATGGTGCTTGATTTCAAACGCCTCACGTACCAAACAAAACAAAGTTTTGGCAAAATCTTAAATACTTGTGAATATTTTTTGAATGATACTAATCTATTCATAAACATTTATCTACCATTAAGTTCTAAAATTTCTCAGTTTAATCAAAATTCAATCAATGGATGAGCAAATGATCAATGAAACAAGCAATAAAAGATTAATGTTTTAAGAATTTACGAGTTATTAAAATACCTCCACACTTCCTCATACATGACAAATTTAAGTGAGAAATAATTTCATGTGACTGCCAAATTTGTGAGATTTTGCTTTTAAATAATAATAAAATGCAATCAAAGGTTTGATCATGAAACTGCATTTAAAAAGAACGAACAAATATAATAAAGAGGAACATTTTGTGGAGTCCTACAAGGCTCCGTTCTTGGCCCATTATTCTTCTTAATATACATATATGTATATTTATATTCTCTTTTCAATCATAAATTAAATGGTTTCCCTGTGACCTTTGCAGACGATACAGAATACACCTAACAATATAATACTACTTTTGAATGTGTTGCCAAAATTTAAGAAGAAATTTAGAAATCTTGAGGACATGGTTTTCTGCTCATAAGCTTATTAACTATAAGCGAGAAAACTAAGTTACAATTTGAACTTTCTGACAAAAGTCTATTTGATTATAACCTTTATTTTCAAGCATTCCCATACATAAATGTGGTTAATTTAATTTCTATTTTCACAGCTCATTTTCCGATAACTGCTCTCAAATTCAATGAATGATTCAACTGTGTCGCGGCACAGCATTAAAACTTATTTTAAGGGTCTTGCACATTCAAAGCTTCAATATAGAATTTCCAACTCGGGTGGATCCTACGCAAATACCTTAAGACATCTTTTTCTTAGCTCAAAAACATGAAATATGAATAATTTGTAGTAAAACCCGTTTTGCTGAAAGTTGAAAATTTTTCCAATGATACATGTCTACGTTTTTAAAGCTTGGAGGGGGTTCTTCAAATGAAGTGGCAATATTCCAACCAGAAACTTGCATAAATAACTTACATCTAATTACTGTACCATTTGCATGTTAAACACTTATTTCACACGCTTTTTCACAGTTACAGATCCAAAAATGTTCAATAAGCTACCGCTACTTATAAGAAGAACTTCTTCACCTAGCGTATTTTTGAAAAAAAGTTAAAGACTGTCTATTCAAACTTGACTATGAATGTATTGAATGATTGAATCCTTTTAAGAACCTTCTTAGACTATTAAACAGCACAACATTATAGTTTGAATCTTTCCTATTGTTAGTTTTTGTATTTACTATTTTTGAATTGTTAAGCTTAATTTTAAATTATTTTTTTTTGTTTGAATTTTTGATTGTCACCCGATATTAGATATTACTTGAATATAAAATGTTTTGGATGTTATAACCAAATAGATTTTTTAAGGCCTTATTCTGGATAATCTGGATTTCTTTGATTCCTTTAGTCATGTGGGTGGCCGAGCCAATGTAGGCTTTCTGGACTACATCCACATCTTGGTACAGCTGATAGAGTTCGCATTTATTCTCCTTCTCCATACGCCCTTCTCGCACACAGAACCGAATCTTCATCGAAGAATATTTCTTTCGAAAGAACCCAGTATCATCTCCCCCTGTCTGTAACACCGTAAAGCAGGACTGGCAGAATAAGGATTTTTGTAGTGCATGGACTACAGTGCGAAAAGTTTTGCTAAGCCGAAAAAGCAGCGGTTTATTGGGGTAATTCTTCGACACATCTTCAGTAAGGTGTCGTTGGTGGAGTTTATATTAGCCGCGTTTTATTATCGCCAATGATCCAGATAGATTACCCTCGAAAATAAAACGATACGGATCATAGTGACAGTTGTGTTGTATGCTCATCTCCCTCTTGTTTATGATTGTTGATTTTCAAATGTGTCTAGTATTTTTTCTTTACACTGTAGTTTACACTACCTTACCATAAAAAGCCATCTACTCGCTAGAAAAAGAACTAATTTTCGGATCTTTAAAATAAACGCAGATGAGATGAACTCCTTCACTGCTTCGAAGTTTTTTCTATCAACAGTAACGTTTTGCCCTAATCGGTGGACAGATGTTTGCTTGTTTGATAGCATATAAAGGGTTTTTCAACAGGCACGCTACAAAAGTAGAGCGACAGGGACAGCAAACGACGCCATATTTCTTGCCGCTCTTTTGACATTTCTCTTCAATAAGGTTTGCCATTTCATTATGGGAAGATGTACGACATACGAGCCAACAACGAGTCGAAATTATTAAAATTTACTACCGAAATTCGGAGTCAGTGGCTTCAACGTTAAGAGCGCTGCGTCCAATTTATGGTCGTCATAATCGTCCTAGCAGATCAACAATTGAACGTCTAGTGGAAAAATTTGAATCCACAGGCACAATACAAAATTTGTCGCCGTTAGACTATTTCCTGTGGGGCTACGTCAAGTCTATGGTCTATGCCAACAAGCCAGCGACGATTGATGAATTTCGTACAAATATCGAACGTGAAATTGCAGCATTATCGGCCGATTTATGCTTGAAAACCGTCGAAAATTGGGTTCAGCGTCTGGACTTCTGCAAGCCTGCCCGTGGTGGCCATGCAAAAGAAATCGAGTTTCATACATAATGGTATTTAACGTACTTTCACAGGAATAAAGAATTTCATTGATATCCAAAACCGTTTTTGTTTTATTTAAAAAAACTTTTGTAGCGCTCTTATTGAAAAACCCGATACTTGGTCTTGCCCTCATTTATTTCAAGACCAACAAGTCTCACTTGATCTTTCAGAATGTTGGGAACGGTCGATGATGTCGATATCGTCCGCATACCCCAACAATTGGTCAGATCACAGTTGCTCCCTAGTTGCACATTTTCGGGCATGCTCCCTTCCTTTAGACCCGCAGCAATTCATATATATGTACTTACATCATAAGATATATGACTTTGAAACAGATGGGAGAAAAACGAGAGCTGTTTAGCTGTTTTGTCAATGTACACATATCGCTCATTTGCTACAAGAACGTTATAACTCAAAAATTCAAAATTTTGCAACAATGTTAATGATGAAATAGCTTGTCCTTTACTTTTAAAGAGCATCTTAGTTTGATATATAATCTCTTTAATTTCACATAACATTTTTGATTTTCTGCACGCAGTCCTTTTTCCATAACTTTTTATGCGAAAAGAAAAGTTTTAATAGCATACATTCCAAAACAATCACTGCAAAACTTAGCGGTGAGTTAATTCATAATCCCAGGTACTTAAACTCTTTCACTTTTTGTATATTTTCGTTCTTAGATTTCAAAATCATGTTTATTTCTTTTTAATCTACATATTATCACGTACAAACATACTTTGTACTTTTGGTACGAGTATTATGCATAATTTTTGTTTTTCCATCCAGGTTTGCATTTTTTACATCATACTCGTATACTAGACATAAATTTATCATCCACGAACATACAAATTTCTCACTTCAGTTTTAAATTTTTGATAACGTTTACGTATTATGATATAGTGTCAGAATAATTACACTTCCCTGCGGAACTCTAAAATTATACAAAAGTAAAGAAAATACCATTGAACAAAAATGCTTCAATGTCAAATTTCTGGTATTGTGTAATTACATACATTCATATATTATTATAATTAAAAGCCTAGAACGCGATGTAATTTAAGATCTATTTGCTTGCATTATAGTTTATATTATCGCCATTATCTTAAATTATCTCACCGACAATAATATACTCGTTTTATTCCAATTAACTATCATGGGCTTAAATAATATATTCTATTATTGACTGTGCAAATTTCCTCCTACGAGTCAACTTATTGTTTACTCTTTTTGCCAAGAAAATGAATACGGTGGTCAGGTTAAAGTGTTTGCTTATATTATTCAAAAATATTTTAGCAATAAATATAATAAAACTAAAGTAAAGCAAGGTTTTTGGGCTCGATGCAGTTTATGTGATTGGACATTGGATTGAGAAAAAAAATTAACTAAATAAATTAAAATGGAGTTCGAAGGAAGCTACAGGTAAATAAATAGAAACAAATTATTCTGAGTAAGCATTAAAAATTCATGCAAAAAAAGTATACAGTTACAATATATAAACAAAAAAGCTTAGGCAGTTTAAAAACATTACTCAATCCAAAAGGTCGACTTTCCTTTTATTTCTATATCTTTAAATTGATGCACCTAACAGAATCTTCACAACAAAACAATAAAAAGGAATGGTCACCAAAAACTACCACAAGATTAATATTTTTCATTTAATAAAATTATATCTCGCATAGATATATTTACATAATGTAATTTGCTTTGTCGTTTCCAGACTGGCCAGATCAAGTTACAAGTATTGAACAAAGCCGTTTGACCCATTTGATTGCAGATTTATTCCAAGCCTAATCTAAATTTATCGGGTCTTGTGTTGGCAACTTAATTAGAATAAAAACAAAGTGTACCCTCGTTGTTTTGATTTATTTTTTAATTGTTAAACTGCATTTGCAAAATGGATTGCATATGCACTCATGAATTATGTTAATTTTTTTGAATAGAAGATTAATTAGTTGTTAATGGCTTAAAGATTTGATATCTGAATAATTGAAGAAATATAGAAAAAGTAGGAAGAAAGTAGGTAGATTTTACTCAACCAATTGGCCAAAAGAATATGCATGATGATTTTCATGCAAATTAAAAAAAATGAGTAACAACAATTTGTCATTTTAAAAAAACTAAAGTATTACAACCCACGTTTTCATATCTCATTAATATGGCTGGCTGAAAATTCAGAAATTAAGCTATTTCATTTTTGAACTTTAAAGACCATAAGTGAAAAAAATGTGACTTAATATTTTTGACTTTGAAAAAGGGTCATGAAGGAAGTTTCCAGAGAAATATATATGTAATATAATAAAAATAAATTTATTACGGTAATAAACTCAGATCAGAGTTTTATACCGTCCACCTTGGCATAAGATTTCGCTCGAGTCCTTCTGCTACACTAATGGACATTCTTTTCTATCAGTCGATGTATTCAGCAAAAATTTACTGCGAGGACTACCATTCGTCTAAAAGATTCTTCAAAGTCAACTTTTTTGATCAAAAACTTTCAAACTACCATCCGTTTTAAGCTTACTTGTGAGGCCGTGAGATTTTTGGAAGATGAATCGAATTTTTTAGTCCAACGATTCATTAAAAAACAATGAAGGGGTTGGTGCAAGCGTGTTCTCAGATAGTCTAAATTTAAATCTCTCCTTTCGTCTCCTTAATTACGATAACGTGTTCCAGGCAATAAAAGATTTTTTTTGGCAATGAAAAAAGTCTTATATTGGCTTAAAAAAGGTGATATCCACCTTGTCAGATATAGCCAAGCTGTTCTGTCTCTACAAAATATATAATAGCGTCTAACTGCCGAACATCTCTTACGGAAATTGGGAAGGTGTATGCAAATATTGACCATTGCTGAGTGTCAGAGAATCGTGACATTCTAGGAAATCGTAATGGTGACGAACACGCAAAATAGTGAAACAAGATTGCCTACTGCATTAGAGAAGGCAAATAATACCCTATAATAGGATTATTCATCGCTACATGTAAACTTATGCTGAAACAAGATGCTGTAAAGATTAGAAACCCTTGGTGACAAAACACTTATCTTATAGTAGCAAGCAAAAAATGTCTACTTAATCAAATGTAAAATAATAACATAAGTACGTACATATGTATGTATAAACAACACACATACATAATTAGATTATCCAAAAGGTGTTGTTTGAAAAAATTATATTTAAATTCATTGAGCAGGATCATGGACCATGTACAGGAAACTCGAAAACAAAAAAGCTTACAGAAGGTGGTGCAAGTATGTGAATTTAAAAAAAACGGACAGATTTGTAAAGTAGGCTACACACCAGTGGCGTGGCGTGAATAATCTCAGAAGGTAAGTCGAAGTAAAATTAGCTACCAGAAAAGTAAATTGCAAATATATTTTTGAAATTATTCGCGCGATTCCTATCTGCTTATCAAACCTTAAAAGTTGAACAATTCAAGCCAATTTTATTATACCTTAAGTCATTAAAATAGAAAGTAACAATGAGCTCAACGCATGACAAAAGTGGCTTCGAAAGAAACCTTTTTTTGCAGATGCAGTGTATTAAATAAATTTTTGGTATTTAAAAAGAAAAAAAAAAGTAAGGAACTTCACAAATATTTGTTCATTAATAAATTAAAAAATAAATTAAATAAATTAAATACTTCAAATGATATTATATACAAGAAACATTAAAAGAAAAACATTTTTCAAAATAATACAAGATAAAATTAAAAATGTGAAAAGTTTTACTAAATTATTCTTTTCCTATTTGTATTCTAAAGCTATCCTACGATCTTTTTTATTAAATTCTGCAAGAACTCTATCGTAAAATTCAGGTCTACTTTTAATTTTTAGAAGAAGTTTTTTTTCTATGGATAGAAGTGCTAAATCAGAAAGCCTATTTTCTCCTTGGTAATTTCTTAAATATGTGTATGGATTCGCTTTAGAGCTGAAAAAGATCTCTCCACAGAAGCAACAGTTATCGGTAGTGTTAAAATTAAACTACTCAAGCTAAAAATTTGCGGAAATGTGTCATGCAGTATTTCATTTTTAAAATGCTTATGAAGTGCTTGAATGTCAAGGTGTCGAAGAGAAGGTGTTGTATATAAAACTTTAAGTTCGTTCTTTAAGGCTGTAAAATCGAAAATTCCAGGGAAAAAATTTATTAGAGAAGATATTTTTTCGTCTGGATTTGCAAGTGCAAAACTGTCATATTTGGATTTATTAAGTAAATCTAAAAAAGTTAAATTTGTAAAAGATTTATATCTTGAATTAATTTGGGATATAATATTGTCCTTTATTTCCACAAAAAGACGTTTGTAATATGTTCTTGTGTCGATTTCAAGCATTCTTCTTTTTCGTGGCGGTTCGGATAAATCTGTTAAACTTTCAAAAATATGTTCAAATTTATTTAAAAACTCAGAGCAAAGCCAAGACTCAAAACTTTCAATTTCTCTTTTAG
The DNA here is from genome assembly GCA_911387755.1 of Chrysotoxum bicinctum. NCBI lineage: Eukaryota > Metazoa > Arthropoda > Insecta > Diptera > Syrphidae > Chrysotoxum > Chrysotoxum bicinctum. The sequence goes on from OU426989.1 coordinate 49,507,210, forward strand.
CAAACTCAACATCCGTTTGCTTATTTTGAACTATATTAAAAAGACTATCAGTCCTAGCAAAAATTTCGGAGAGAGTGTTGAGAAAAAAGCAAAAATCTTTGCTTTCTAATTTAACTAACAAGCTCTCGGCTATAGAAAGCGAGTCATTGTCCCATTCGTTATGGTTATCTAAGATTCTGTTGAAAGTTTCAGTTATATCTAATCTGCAATTTAAAATGACGTTTATTATTCGCGAATGATAATGCCAGCGAGTCTCTGAAACTCCAGGCATGCGTCGGTTGGCTATTTGTTTCAAAAGATTCGAACGTTTAGTTGACTTATTGAAAAAACGAACTATAGTATTAATATTACCAAAAAAAACTTTTAATTCAGATATATTTTCAAGTGAACGCGATAAAACTAAATTTAAAACATGAGCGTAGCAAGGAATAAAGTTAGCCATTGGACAAGCATCAAGAACTTTCTTTCTCACACCACCCACTTCCCCTGACATAACGGCCGCACCATCGTAAGATTGCCCAATTAACTTTTCCTTGCAAGAGAATTTATCTAGAATATTAAAAATATGTTTGGACAGCTCATCTGCGTTGCGGCACTCGCTCACATCAAAATAACCTAGAAACCTTTCCTCTATCCCATTATCCGATAAGTACCGTAAAACTGCACTAAGTTGTTCCCTATGGCTTACGTCAGGTGTTTCGTCTCTCATTATTGACACAAATTGCGTTTTGCTTATTTCAGTTTTAATTTCCGCTTTTAAAACTGCAGCGATACTATGTATCAAATCGTTTTGAATGTCATTTGAAAGACCCGAAAAGATTGGGTTTTGAACGCTTGCACACTGTTCTAAATGAGTGTCCATTAACGTGTCATATTTAGACAATAATAATATTGTTTCAATATAATTTCCACGATTATTGGAATCTGGCTTTTCATCGTGGCCTCGGAATGCCTGCTCTTGTTTGCCTAAAAGAACTACCGTATCAATGAAATGCTCCATCAACTTACGATTCCTTTCAACTTTTTTATTGTGGGCCGTAAAGCTATTGCCTAGTGAGGTTTCTATTCTATTTGTACCAAACTCATGCAGAGATAAACAACTGCGAATATGCTTTTCCGTTTTGACATGTTTTTTTGAAGAATTAGCAAAATTATTTATGTCTACGTAGCCTGTTCGACTCCAAACACTGGGAGAATTGGAAAAAAGAAGGCAAGGAAAACAAAACATTTTATTTAATTTACAACTTCCTGTCAACCAAGTATACTTTTGGTACAAAGATGCATTAAAATGCGAAACAAAACCATCTTTTCTTTTAAATTCTATAGTCATGGAAGGGGTAGAGCGTCCTAAATCTATAATGTTTTTTTTCAACATGAAACTAAGCTTATGAAAACTATTTGACTCCTCTAAGAGGAAATCTGTTACACAACAGTCTACACTTAATAAAGCCATAATTAAATAACTGAATAATCCTACCAAAAACTTTTCACACTTTTAACACTTTTTAATCGAATTATTAGCCTTTAATTTCCAATATTATTAAAAAATTCACAAGTAACACAAAATCAATTTAACTTTCACACTGCGTTCTGCTTGTAAACTGATTTTTTTCAAATAAGACAAAACTTCACCCATTTGAATTCATTTGGGCCAGTTGTACTACTTTACGGAAAATATTGTAAATTTTTCAACTTTCGGCCAAAAATGTGTCTTATGCCAATAAATCTTATACAAAGTGCATATTTTTTTGAAGTGGCAACCTTTGACACACCAGCTCGGAGCATATACATCATTCAAGTTCACCAAAAAAGACGGAAGGAGACCGGGTTATTTCCTATACATTTTCCTCTGAGTAAACTTTTTTTTCTTATAAAGAGAAACATACCCCAACCTGACTCTGCGCAATTCATTTGCTTAACCATCATAACTCATAAGACACACGAGTGAGAGATAGACACAAATTTAGCAAACAAATTGTTTTTGTTTTTTTTTTTAAACAGAAACCTACCTCAACCTCGCTACATTTGGTTCATCAAGTTCACCATCACGAAATAAGACGATACATCACGGGTTATTTTCTTCCATAAGACAGCGTGTATTAAACAGAAAGGTGTCAGCAGCAGCGAATAGTATAGCATAAAGAGGAAAGACAACAAATTTGTTCTATCCCGCAACAAATTTTATAACCCGACTTACTTCGATGACTTTTTTGTTGCTTCAATGTTGTGTTTGCTTATGGAGTGAGGTAAAAAGCAGAAGTGTGTGTAGAATAGAAGGTACAGAGATTCAAATAATGTTTATAGCGTACAGGTGTATGATTTTATAAGATTCATGTGGCTAGGAGTTTGAAAGAATAACTGAAAGTGGAAATTTTGAAAGGTAAGTCGGTAGGAATCGAGTTATATGGACGACACGCCGCTGCTACACACTATCATTTCTTAAATGACATTCCAAAACTGTAATTTCTGAACATTTCATTTGATGCTACACACTGTCATTTCAATGAAGTCATTTTTTCAATCATTTTTGAAATTTTATTCATTCATCGTATTATAAACTTTCTTCGAAAAAAACTGACAACAAACAAACGCATGCAAATATTTATTTCAGGCAAAACAAAACGACAGCGAGCATGACAAAGAGCAGACAAAAATGACGCACACTGATTATGTTTCCCACACACTGTCATTTCATTTCATCATTTCAGTCATACCCACGAAAAATTTTGATCTTCATCATTTCCATCATCATTTATCCATTATTTATCATTTACATCTACACATTTTTTCCATCATTCCAGCAGAAATGATGTAAAAAAATGACAGTGTGTAGCCTACTTAAGATGTGGGCTAAATACAAGTTTCTTTTTAAAAATGCAATAAAATGAACAATATTACATTTTTTCCATTTATTATAGCTTTATTAGTAAGAGCAAACGTTCCCATTAATTTTTAAACACAATGTCGATCCAGCGATAACGAAGCGGAAGGTCGTGCGCCTTCATTGGACCTTGTTAGCGAATAATCCGAGATCTTTGTGCAGAATTCTCCTCAGGCTAGTACGTGAAATGTTGAGCTGTTGAGATCGATGGCGAGTTGATGTTCGTGAATTGAGAAGCCACATTTACGTCTGTCTGTACACCGTACGACGACGGGGACCATGAATATTGTCTACTAGCATATCAGCTTCATGAACTTTTTGAAACAACTTTGCATATAGCAGATGCTTCTGTTTGGACTACAGAGCACTTACTTTTCAAATAAGTTTTAATATTTCCCAACGTTGTTCAAATGTAACACGACTCATTTCTTTCCGCGGAGATATTATGCTGACTTTCTGTCAAGATTTTGAGCTGAAAACAGCTGCCAATGTCAAAATAGCCTATAACTTAAAAAGAAACCACCAGATAGTCCACCCGCTTGGTGCTAAATTTTTAAAACCCGACCTGTTCCCAAATTAAGATGCAATGCAAATATTTCAATTTTATAAAATTATATTTTTTCATGAAATTGTTCACAAAAAATTGATTACTGAATCGAAATTATCTATCCGATTACTCTAACTCCTCCAATTAATCCTGGAGCAATCAAACCGGGAACACCCAGACCTCCGACAACTACACCAGGAGCAGCCAATGGGACACCCAATGGTGAAACGGCAACACCACCCACAGCAATTGGTCCAATAACTGATGCTGAAGCTACAGCCAAGCAGAAGAGAGCGAAGAAAATGAAAACCTGGGAAAATTAAAAAAAAAATATTATATTTTACAATCAAAGGATGTTTTTGGTTTTAATTCAATGTTAATTTTAATTAGACCCACCTTCATGTTTTGATTGTTGTTTTGTTTGATTATAACTGACTTGATTGACACTCAATTCAAATATGATTCCTTTTCATATCAACTTCTAGTATTTATACCTAATTTAAATGGAAATTCATGTGCAAAATTGCATCATATAAAAAATACAGCATTATATAACTTGAAACCAGAAATACATATGTATATGTAGGAGAAAAACAAAAAAGGGAAAAATAATAGAAGTTTGCGGGTATGCATTATGTACATAATGTAAAACTGATTTATCATGACCTTCTTTTTATACACTTGAGTGAACATTGGTTCTGGAATAGGAGTAAACTAGAATTACTTAAACATTTTTCAAGTTTATCGACTGTTTACACATGACATTTCCAACATACTGCATTTACTTGTTCGAAACACAGAGCATTTGGATTAGTATGTGGGATACAATGCTATAAGAGAATCTAATAGTGGTTAGAAGGGCTGAAGAAAATTTGAGAAGAGAAATCGATGAACATTAGATTTAAATGCTTTTGAATTGTAATGAGAATTAAATATCGAGTTTAGGTAAATATTTCCCTTATTTCTATATTTGACCGTGGTTTCGAAGTTGACCTAAGGTCGAGTTCACTGAACTTTCTCTTTCTCTCACCCTTATTGCTCTATCAACAATGAAACAAAATATGAAATAGTAACAAACGTATTACTAAATAAAATGCACGACTGGATCGCACGAACTTGCTCTTATGTAAAAGTACTTTGGAATTTAAGATACATTTTATAATTATAAAACATGAATTTAAAATTAAATTGCCGTCTGATTTCTAGAAAAGTATGAATTTATGCAAACAAACTTTAAAAAATCGTTTTATTATTAAATAAATAAATTTTTTATATAAGAAATTTCTTTAAAATTTTTCAAGAAAAAAATGTGGGATGCGAATTTTAAGTATTTAATAATATTGATTTTTGGAAATAATTTCAAAAAATAATCGTTCTTAGGTTTTGAAGATATTGATTTTTCAAAAAAATTTTTTTTTCAAAAAAACCCAACAAATAATTTTTCGAATATTTTTATATACAATATTATTTTAAACTTAGGGAGACTCCTGCTGAAAATTTTTGGTTAAAATCGTTAGAGCCGTTAATGCGAAAGTCGAAAATCAAAAAAACGGTTCTATGACAGGTACCGTTAATAACATTTTGCCCCAAATTTTTTTTTTTACCAAAACGTAGTCCATGTCCATAATATCACACCTAATTTTTTTTATCAAAATCGTTAGAGCCGTTTTCGAGATAAATAAGATTTTGCATTACGGGTGTATCGGGGGTACCGTTAGTTTTAGAGCTAAAAAAAAATTGCAATTTCCCCTCTAGGGAATCACCGAAGACCCATAACTACCGAGTTTGAAGAAAATAGGTCCAGTGGCTTAGGCTCTAGATCGAGGTACAGACATACAGACAGACAGACAGACAGACAGACAGACGGAATTGCCGGACCCACTTTATTCGTCTTCGCTATCATCGTAATGTCAACTTTGATCAAAATCTTGAGTTCGATTTTTTTTCCAAATGCAGAACTTGCCCTATACTCGTAGTACCTATATCGCAAGTAAAAACGTGAAAAAGATATAAAACATTTAACTTCTTTCTAACAGACTTTTAACCTTGTTTGAGCAAAACAATACATGTAGTTAGTTGTTTTTAGGTTGGCTTTCGAGCCAATCTTTCAACTGTTGATCAATTTTTCTTTACTGTAGCAAGACGTTTAATAGATGGAAAGAAGTGATTATACACTTTTTTGTTGATTGAAGACAGCGTTTGACATGATTGGCCGAATGTCTCATCTTTTTAAGCTTGCTGGCTTTCGGGCTTTCGAAAAAAATTACACTGGTAAACACTGTTTTTGTCACACGAACTTTGTTATGATTTTTGTTTATGTTGATGTATCCTCATTAAAAATATATAACAGTTTTGTTTCTATCACATCCAGTTTTCTTGTGACAGCTACATATTCATTTCTGACCTTATATACGAGGGCGGGTCAATCAGTCCGTGACTTTTGGAATTAAACACAGATTTTTTGATAAAAAAATAATTTTATTTTTCAACGTAGTCTCCCTTGAGCTCTATATACTTTGTCCAACGCTTCTCCACTTTTTTTTATCCCTTCCAAAAAAAATGATTTGTCGAGGTCCTCAAAATAGGCCTTTGTTTGCGAGATGACTTCATCATTGGAGTCAAATCTTTTTCCACCAAGCCATTTCTTCAGGTTTGGGAACAAGAAGTAGTCGCTCGGAGCCAAATCTGGAGAATAGGGTGGATGAGGGAGCAATTCATAGCCCAATTCATGGATTTTTGCCATGGCAACGGCACATGTGTGCACACTTGCTTTGTCTTGGTGGAAAAGAACTTTTTTCTTGGCCAAATGAGGTCGGTTTTTTTTTCAAATCGTCATTGAATCGGTCCAATAAGTTAGCATAATATTCCCCATTGATTTTTCTTCCCTTTTGAAGGTAGTCAATGTGGATTATCCCGCGTGCATCCCAAAAAACAGTCGCCATAACTTTATTGGCTGACAAACCCACCTTGGCCTTCTTTGGTGCCGATTCACCCTTAGAAACCCACTGTTTTGACTGTTGTTTGGTCTCTGGTGTGTTGTGATGGATCCATGTTTCGTCCACGGTTACAAAACGGCGCAAAAACTCCTCCATATTGCGATTAAACAACGCCAAACCTTCCTGTGAAGTTGTTACACGATTGCGTTTGTGGTCGACTGTGAGCAAACGCGGCACCCATCTTGCGGAAAGCTTTCTCATGCCCAAGTGATCATTCAAAATTGAAACCACTGAGCCATGCGAGATCCCTACGGCTTCCACAATCTCTTCGGTCGGCCAACACTATATCGTGAATTTTTTCGATTGCCCTCGTACGTTTCTTTGCTTAAAAAACTGCATTTAGTCGACTGTGTAACTATTGTGATTGCTAAATTACATTTTATTTACGTTAGTTAGATCGTAAATATGCCACGCGAGTGGCAACCCGGACAGTTTTTGTTACTCGTATGTGGGTGGAGAATTAACTTTTACATCTCAGCGTCGAAATTTCACATCACTAATTGAACAGTGCTATTTAGACTATTTTGGTTTTCCTGTAAGGAATCAAGACAAACCCTGCTGGGGTGGAATCGGCTAAGGTGATAGTTGGTTGTGATTGTCATTTTGACAATCGATCTCTCTATATTTCTTTATTGATATGAGGGAGACAGCTATAGTCAAAATGACAATCACAATCAACTATCACCTTAGCCGATTTCACCCCTGGTTCCACATAAATGTTGTGTAACGTGTGTGTGGCTCCAATTAGGTTGGAAGAAACAAGAAGAGAAATTCCCCAAACCCAGCGAGGCGAAAATCAAAGAGGGAATATTTGTAGGTCCACAAATACGGCAATTCATGAAGGATAAGAGCTTTGAAGAAAAACTAAATGATCAGGAAAGACTCGATTGGAAATGTTTTCTGAATGTTGTTCAAAATTTTCTAGGTAACCATAAAGCGGAAAATTACAAAGATTTAATAAATGAACTTCTGATATCATATAAAGCTTTGGAGTGTAATATGTCCTTAAATATACATTATGCTGGACTCTCATCTGGATTCCTTTCCGGCAAATTTGGGTGCTGTGAGTGACGAACAAGGTGAGAGGTTCCATTAGGACATTTCCTTAATGGAGAAGCGCTATTAAGGGGAATGGAGTCCAGGAATGCTAGCAGACTGTTGTTGGATACTTAAAAGGGACCTACCAAAAGCCAAATATTCAAGAAAATAATAAGTATTTATTAGATAGTAGGAAATAATTCTGTAAGTGTGGCTGATTTTTGTACTTTTTACGAATATATATGTTTTGATGTCACAAGAAAACCTGATGTGTACATTTTTTTTCATTGATATATTATTGTTTGGTGGCCCTATTATATTCAAAATTTGATATAAGTTTTCATGTGACAAAAAAAAATTACAAATTTGTTGACCAGTGTTATCAAAGACTAAGAAAGACAGCTAGAAAGTATAATAGCAATTGTACTAAATGGTAAATAATGTTTTTTAAATACGATACTAGTGTCCCACAAGGTTGCGTTTTAATTCCGTTGATTTTTGCATTATTTATTAACGATGTTGAAAATCATATTCCAGGAGGGATCGGTTTTCGAGAAGTAATAATCAAAGCCCTGCTCTATTTTATCGGAGAATAATATCCACTTACTTTAAAACTTCAGATCAATAAGAGAACAAAATTTTGCAATTTGTGGGATCTAACAATGAATACTTCAAAGTCAGTGGATTTTAGATCCTAAAATCGTTCAATTTACTACGGTCGTAAGTGGAGCCTCGATGTTGAGATAATAGAAGTTGTCAAAGAATTAAAGTATCTAGGCTATCTGCTTACTAATACAATTTGAATATTCGAGCACATATAAAAGTTTAAACAAATGGGGCAAAATCAGCTTTAAACACCATATGGTCAGAGTTCTTTACAAATAAATATCTAAATAAATACGAGTTCTTATCTTAGCATTTGAAATCGGTTGAAATCAAAATTCGAACTCATTGTGTGTGTAACCTTCATCACAATGAAGACGTCCTACATTTCTAGATTAGATCCACAGAAAAAATCCAATTTCCTTACCTTAGAAGCATGTATTCAAATTTGAAATGGAGACAATATGGTTGGAAATCATTTTTGGCATTCCTGTCGAACACTCCCCTTAAGGGCTGCGATAGTCTGAGGCTTGTTGGCATAAGCCAGCGAAGGCCAAAAAAAAGAAGTCTGGGATGGTTAAATCGGGCGATGTTGCTGGACATGCCCCGCTGATCCAATTCCGGCAGTAAGAAGTCGTTTATCATGGCGCTGTAGCGTTCGCAAGTAACAGTGAGCATATTGCCGAAAGCATCGTCAAGAAACTACGGCCCAATCACTCCTCCCGTGAAGGCTACAACACACAGTGACTATGAGACGATGTAATGGCTCTTCCTGCATTACACGCGAATTTTCAATGCCCTAGAAACGAAGATTTTGCTTATTCAACTTAGATATTTGAAATAATAAAATTATGTCAGTTTAAGTGGAGTGATTGAATTTAATTCAATTGAAAGTTTAAGCGACCTCAACTTTTTGTTTACTGACGTAACCGCTTAAGTGGAAATGCATCTCGTAGCTCATGATGATTTTCGTCACAAAATCGTCCTTAGTTTGCAAATTGTTAAGTAGTATCATACTTATACCTTAAAACTAGGCTGTTTAAAATTTGTCGCCACTATTTATTGAGAAAATCAGAAAATTATTAATGATAAGAGCTCAAAATGATCTTGCTTTCCGCTGTGACCGTAAAGATGTTTTATAAGATTTTTTATTAGAATTTGTGCAACTGATGGTAAAATATGATTCAGTATTAAACTCACTCCACTGGTGGTTCAAATAGAGGATCTTATTATTTGTCAAAAGGGATAAAATATGAATTTTTTAGGTGAACATGTTACGAATTAAGAAAATAAAAAAGGATATTTATTTCTTAAGGTTTTTTGACAGTACTCCCTATGAAAGCAGTTCCCATGTTCTGTAACTCGGTCGAATATTTTCGCAGTCGATTAGAGGTGGAACGAAAAATTTCATCGTTTCTCTATATTGGAAAATAAACTGTGTCCATAACATGATGCGAAAATATCCCTGTGCAAAAACCATAGTTTCCAGTTTCCAATCGAAGAAATGTTTCCATTTCCCTTAAACTGACAGCTTCAATTTATTTCACATTTAACTAAGAATTATTTTTTCTTTTATATTGAAAAGTTGAAGTGTTCAAGTTTTTTATTTTGCAGTAATTCAAATTTTTAAAACAAGTAAAATGTAAAGTGTGCTTATAATTAGTGAACAAAGTGACAATAGAAATATGATGCGCATTCACAGACGTCATTTACGAGATACCACTAATGCGTTTGAAATGCCCGGAGAAAGATTTCTTGAACTTTCCCAATCATCTTTGTTTTTAATATTTGAATTTGATCCGCCGATTTGGCCTCTCGCGAACTCTAAATGTGTGCCATGTACTCTACCAATTTTTCTTTTTGATCTTTTGAGATACTTTGAATTTTCTACGGATCAAACAACATACAAAATAAGTTACTTACCTTTTGTTTATTTTCCGTCATATTTGATTTTTATTATTATTGTCTTGTTCTCACTTCTCACTTGTATCAGAGTGGTCGAATGATTTTGACAGAAAAATCGAAAGATTGTATAGACTTCAGACTTACAGATACAGTTTTTTCACATTTTTTCAATACTTCCAATATTTTTTTTCATTTTGTTCTTGATCGAGTGAAAACAAGTTACAGTTGCGTGTGAGAAACAGAATTTTGTGTCATTCCGCAGTGTTTTTGTTCTGATTCGCACCGTTTATGCGAAAACTCACTCGATGTGAGAGTTACAGAACATGCCTCCAGAACTGAACAAATGTTTTAAATAATTAGATACGTCCATATAGAAGTTGGCATTGTTAATGTTTAAAATCGGAAAGGAAGACATCTTCAGCGGTTTAGTTGGTAAGCACAGCCTCCACGAAGTGACAACAAACAACTGCTTCCGACTGATAGCTTATGCAGGAGCTCGTAATACGGTGATAAGTAGCACAAGGTTTCCCATTAGGATCCACAATGCAACCTGGCGCTCTCCAGACGGTCGAACCACCAACCAAATGGACCATGAGCTAATCAGTACAAGGCACTTATCTGACATCTTAGACGTACCTTTCGAGGGGCAAACTTCCACTCTGACCATTTCTTAGTTGCGGAAAGAAACTGCGAATCGCCTAGAAAAAGAAATTAGACGTTGGGCGCCTCAGCATAACTGAAGTTGTCAGAGCTTACAAAGAGCACCCCAGGGAGAACCTCTCCAGTTGGTATTCACCTACATACAGACGCCAACAATCAGTGGTCCTAGTATGGTGATATCATCAAAGAGGTAGCCGAAACAACAGTAAGCTACCAACCAGCCCATAAAAGAATCTGTGGTATGATGATGAACTGCAGCAAGAGCAGCGAGAGAAGTGTTTCGAGCAAAGAGGATAGAGGAAAAAAAAGAAGATCTTACGTAGGAGGAAGAGTTTACGTAGCCTCACAACAGAAACACCACACCCGGAAGTTTTATAAAAAAGCCAAGCAACTGGTTGCTGGTTTCAAGACCAGAACGCAAGCTCTTCGAAATAACCAAGGTAACCTAGTCACCTAAAATCAGGGAATTGCAAATGCTTTTAAGGAGCATTTCCAGTAGCTATTAAATGCCCATCATGCAGAGCGTTTAATAGGGTAAAAAGGCAACTCGTGGAAGAAGTAGTTCCATGCCCCAGCTTAGCTATAAATAAGCTTAAGAGCAACAAGGCTGCAGGATCTCATGGCTTACTTGCAGAGCTATTTAAATACGGAGGTTAGGTTTTGGTAGGGTGTATTAATCAAACCATCAAACAAATATGGGTGGAACAAATATGTACGAAGCTGTGGAAGTAGTCCAGACACATCGACTACGTTGGGGCTACATTGATCGATGGACAACTATACTCCAATTAAAGGGAGTCTTCGAATCATAGTCCCCAGGTTTGCCGCGACAAGAAGGACCGAACCTCTGGCTTAAAGACCAAGCCATCCCTGATACCAGGGAGCTTGACTTTAGCCGGGATTGCAGAGGATGGAAAGCTGCAGTGTCTCTGGCAGAGGCCCTTCATGGATCGGGAGCTGGTTATGATGTAAGTTGGTTGATATCAAACACAAATCCAAAAAAAAAAAACATGGTGATTGGATTGCTTTGTTTATTATATCCGTACAACACTGTATTAAGTTATAACTTAAATACAAAAACATGTACATATAAGATTTTATATTCTTAGGAGTTAACGCGCATTCTAAAATTCGGAACTTTCAAAAATGCCTGAATTTTGAATTACATTAATTGTTAAATACTCGTAAATATATGAATACAAAATCTTGAATCTTTAATTAAAGTGGATTTTGTTTTGTTAATGTTTCAATTTTGGGATTAAATAAATTCGAAGAGTTGTAATATATTGAAAAATGATGTGACGGTTACCAAAAAATATCGGCTGTGTAGAAAAATTCGAATTATTTCTACTAGATTCGTCGTCGTGCTCCGGTGTATTCATTGCCAAGTACAATTACAACAGTTGGTGTGCTGAGAAGTTGTTGAAAAAGTACTTTTTTATGATCTCAAAAATTCCTGAGAAGTTCATATTAAATATGGTTAGCAAGGATTCAATAAAAAAAAAAGAACATTTAAGGGAAAATAAAGAATTTATTTATGCGAAAAGTAAAATACAAATTATAATGTCGGCAGTATTAAGGATCATTTGTGTTTTGCTTAAAATATTTTTTTTATGAAATTAACCAATATGACCAACATGACCAACAAGTCCTGGAGCAATGAGTCCGGGAGCCGCCAATCCACCAACGACAACACCGTGACCAGCTAATGGCACGCCCAAAGGAGAGATAGCAACTCCGCCCAATCCTAGTGGTCCAATGACTGAAGCTGAGGCGACGGCCAAGCAGAAGAGAGCAAAGAAAATGAAGACCTTAAAAAGAAAAAAAGGATTTTTTTTTTTAAATAAAAATTTTGATTAAAAATTTCTTGAGTTAGATTGTTGCTATTAACCTTCATGATTATAGATTGGTTTGGTTGACTGAGCTGACTGGATGTCGATTCAATTATGATTAAAACTCAGGTACATTGCTACTATATATATCAGAATCTATTGCAATTTCTATGCAAAATTGCATCATTAAAATCAACATGTCTAAGAAAGGAGTTTGAGGCTTAATTGTATCAGTTACAAGACAACATTAAACACATTTTTTTTATTTAATTGCATTAGCAAAATTGTAAAGGCAGTTCTTATTTCATTTTATTAAAAAAACTTAAATTTGGATACATAAATTTAAAATCTATTTTTCTTAAAATTATTTGCGTAAAATTTAAGTTGAATTAGTACGATGTTAAAGTTTTTATAGTATAAAACTAGGTTCAAACAACGATTTTGAAAATTTTAATTGAATATTATCATCAAACTTTTTCTACCCTTTTATTAAAGTTAAAATTATCGAATACATATTTTATTTTTTTAGTATCGTTCTAACTTCACATGACTCTTTGACATTTACAAACGTCAAAAACGCCCAGTCAACTTTTTTTTTTTGTACGAACTGTCATTGTTTAAGGTGTGATCAGAAGCATTTTGTTAAGAAAATTGCTTTAGTACAACACTGGTTGGAAAATGTTTAAAATTAAGATTGAGTTAGTAAACTATTTTAAAGTAGTACCTTTATAATAGGCTGTTTAATATTTTGCACCATTGATACTTAAGACCGTTGTCTTTTTTTTTTGTTCATTTTGATGTATCTGCTTTACTTTTGGGTTTTGAACATTCTCCAGAAAAAAATGATTATTTTTGATATGTTTTCTCGGAAACGATTATATTAATTCTTATACTTAAATTCTATTTTTTTATTGTGATTTATGTCCATAAATCCTATATTTTGATAAGAACCATTCCTTGCAAACAATCTTTTCTTTCTAAAGCTCTTAAACTTATGTTAAAATGTAGACTTTCCACCACGCTTACTCTTACTCTCATTCTCGTACATAGTTTTGATGGTATAAAGCTCTTAAGGATATCATATGTTCATATATATATCATATTCATGAGAAACAATATTTTGAATATTGTCTAAAAATTTCAGATAAATTTGGATAAAAATTAAACTCCAAAAACAATTGAATGAACAGTAATTAAAGGAGTTGCCTCCTAGTAGAAAATCTAAACAAATAATGAGCAAAGACTCAGTTCAGATATTTGCAGTTCAAAGGAATTATTTAAGTCAGTATCTTCAAATTTTATAATATGGTATAAGACACCCGAGGATATTCAAAATTCTTTAATATTTGCAACATGTCTGCTTTATACATGTCTTCTCAAAAAAGAATGGCACGAAATTTTAGACAGTTAAAAACGACTCTAAGAATTATAATTAAAACCCTATTCTAACTTTAGTTACAGCAAACACTTCTTAAACTTTTAAAAATATACTTTATCCAGATTTTAAATAGTTGACTACAAAATTCCAAATTGAAATGTCTTCGAATGTTTTATTTGATTTGCTTTAGATTTGGGGTTTTGTCTAATTTTTCTTTAAGGTTTAAACCTATACATTAGTTAGAAGAATCGTTAAAAATTATTAAGAAAAAGTTAAACAAGCACTCGTAATTAGCAACTGCGTTTATAAGAACCGGTTTTATTCCTAAAACGAGAAACAATTAAAATCTTGTGCCTAAAATTTAAAAATCAATCATCTTCATTAAGCTATGTATATCTATGTTTTAATGGAAATAGTAACTTTTCCGATTTAATTATAGGCACAATAAATTCAACAGTTCGTGCGGAACTAGGGCCTAGTGGCCAGGGTTGCAAAAGCTTAAGTCACTTGTAAGCTTAAGCTTGGCTTTAATTCACAAGCTAGTGAGCGACTTATGAATTAAAAAAATATAATTCAGCAGCTAGGTACTGACTTATGAATTAAAAAGAATTTTATTCACAAGTCAGATGGTGACTTGTGAATTAAAAAAATTTAAATCATAAGCTTCTTAGTAACTTATGAATTAAAAAAAAATAATTCAGAACCTACTAAGTGACTTATGAATTTAAAAAAATTTAAGTCATGGGCAAGTAAGTGACTTATGAATTAAAAAATTTTAATTCCCAACCTACTTAGTGACTTAGGAATTAAAAAAAATCAAGTCATGAGCAAGTAAGTGACTTATGAATTAAAAAAATTTAGTTCCCAACCTACTAAGTGACTTATGAATTAAAAAAGTTTAAGTCATGAACAAGTAAGTGACTTATGAATTAAAAAAATTTAATTCAAAACCAACTTAGTGATTTATGAATTAAAAAAAATTTAATTCATAAGTTAATGGATAAATGCTGATTAGAAAAATTATGAAATAGATAATTTATAAGCTAGCGTGATAATCTTATGATTTAAAAACTAGATTTGAAAGCTAATAAGATATTCAAAATTAAAAATTTATTAAAAAAAAATAAAAATTGAAATTAAATGTTATACTTACTGAGTAGGTACCAAATGCTTCGAAGTGCTTAATTATGAAAACGGAATGTTTTTGTTTTCAATTTTATTGAAAATACATATTGAATTAGTTTCAGGTACTTGAAACAATTTTACAAAAAAATATCAAATAATCAACTCATGTAAAATATGAAAACCAAAAAATTTAAAGGCACATGCATACAAATATGCACTCATGAGATTTATATAATGATAACCCATCATTTGCTCAACACAAATATTTTATCAATATTGCTTTTTATTTAATTGGATTATAGGGACTGCATAAACGGCAACTCCCAAAAAATTCTCCAAAAGCTTTCTTTAATAATTAAATAATTATGTAGTCAAAACACCAACTGACTTGTGAATTAAATTTTTTTTAATTCATAAGTCACTTACTCCCTGATGACTTGATTTTTTCTTAATTCATAAGTCACTTAGTAGTTGGTGAATTAAATTTTTTTTAATTCATAAGTCACTTAGTAGCTCAGGATTTAATTTTTTTTTAATTCATAAGTCACCAAATATCTTATGAATTAAATTTTTTTAATTCACAAGTCATCTATAGACTTATGACTTAGGGATTTTTTATTTCAAAAATTCGCAACCCTGCTAATGGCTCACACTCTTAGCCATTCATGTGTTCGTGTTGTTAGACGATCTATGTACAATTTTCTACCGAAGCTGAACTGTTTTTACGAGGGAAACTTTGTCAAAACAGGATATAAATGTAGTCTTGGATGATTTGTCACTTCTTCGGAAATGGTACCAATCGCGAAGAAAAACATTTTAGGTGTTATACAATGGTTTTTAGCAAAGATCTCTGGCGCGTGTTAGTCCAACCTGCTTACAATTAACGTTAGTGGTACTTCCATGGTTTTGACCTATTCATACTTACAAAACTTATCCCTATGCTGCGGATGATGTAATTTTTATTGAAAATTGCAATACACAACGATATGATATAAATGGCTGTTGAACTCAAGTTCAAATCATAATTGAATCGGCTCTTAGTCAACTCAGTACAACAATCTAATCATGAAGGTGAGAAACAACGGGTCACCTTATTTTTGTAGTTCAGTCATTCATTTAAACAATTTTTCTTCAAAGGTCTTCATTTTCTTCGCTCTTTTCTGCTTGGCTGTAGCTTCAGCATCAGTCGTTGGGCTCGGTGGAGTCGCTTTGGGTGTTCCAGTAGCTGCTCCCGGCGTTGTTGTTGGAGGATTGGGTGTTCCAGGATTGATTGCCCCAGGAGTTCATGGACATGCTGGAGTCAGAATTATTGGATAGATACATATAAGGCGGGGATACCCTGCAGTTTTTGATTCTTTCTTTGAAACTTATTGCATACTCAAATAAAACGCTACAATTAATCATTAAATGTGTGTACTCTTATTTTATTTGTATTACTTACCCTAAAGGAGTTAGTTGTGGATTAACATCAATCGACATCAATCAAATTCTTTTCTGAATAATTTTGAGAGTTAATATGGTAGAATTACTTAAACGTTTCTATAGTAGTACTTACTGGTATTGTTGTTAGTTTTTTTCTAAATTGTTTTTGTTTTACATTTGGTTGATAAATGTCATCTTGGAACGCTAAAAGCATCAATAAAGTGTAGAATTCTTTAATTTCTTAATTGATGAAAAAGTTGTTATAGCACTAGTAACAGAAACTAAGCTGTACCGCTCTACCAAATTTCATCATTCCACAGCAATCGGAAGTGCTCCACATAAATCAAACATTTTCTCAGAAAGTGGGCGGATACCACGCCCCCTGAATGGAAAGCCCCAATTTTTATTGTTGGTCCTTAATATGCAATTTGAGCCCTAACGTTTTACCAAATTTCATTATTCTACTGCAATCGGAAGTGGCGCCATATAATTAACATCAGTTCTGAGTAAGTGGGCGGATACCACGCTCTCTGAATGGAAAACCTCAAATTTTATATTTTTATTTTATTTATGCAATTTAAACCCTACCACTTTACCAAATTTCATCGTTTTACAGCAGTCTAATATGCTCCATTCAACCAACACCAATTCGAAGAATGTAGGCGGATACCACGCCCCCTAAATGGGAAACCTCAATTTTTATTTTTGGTCCTTTATATGCAATTTGAGCCCTACTGTTCTACCAAATTTTATTATTCCACTGTATTCGGAAGTGTGCCATATATAATTTACATCAATTCTGACTAAGTGGGCGGATACCACGCCCCTGAATGGAAAACCTTAAATTTTATATTTTTTTCTTTGTATGCAATTTAAGTCCTACCACTTTACCAAATTTCATCGTTTTTCAGCAGTCGGAAGTGCTCCATTCAACCAACACCAATTCGGAGAATGTGGGCGGTTACCACACCCCTTGAATGGAAAACTTCAATTTTTATTTTTGGTCCTTTATATGCAATTTAGGGCCTACCGTTCTACCAAATTCCTTATTCTACTGCATTCGGAAGTGCGCCATATAAAATTTACATCAGTTCTGAATAAGTAGGCGGATACCACGCCCCTGAATGGAAAACGTCAAATTTTCGATTTTTTCCTCTACTTGCATGACAAGACCTACCGTTGTGCAAAATTACAAGATTCTACGATGTCGGGTAGTGCTCCATAATTTTGATGATCTGTCAGTCAGTCAGTCAGTTACGGTTTTGTGATTTTTGAGGCCTTATATCTCAGGAACCGCTTATGCTAGAAAATTGAAATTTGGTGAGGCGCCTCAAAGTGGAACGTCTAGTACAAAATTCCGGACATTGGGTGATTTTTTGTTTTCAATATTCGAAATATTCGCCTCTTTTACATATAAAACCGTTTTTTTATGTACACTCTTTAATTTTCAAATAATAGGGACTCAAAGATGCAGTATTTTTAAAACCAAAAAAAAATTTGAATTTCAACGCTTTTTTGTAATTTGTTTTTCTCAGACCCTTTTCATGTTTTCTTTTCGAAATAAATTTTGTAGGCATGCAATTGATTCATTTAAGCTTAACAATTAAAAAAATCCCTGAAACAAGATTGTTTTAGCCTTAAAAAAAAAACTGTTTTTGTGAGTATTTTTAAAAAATTCTAATTTCAGGTTTGAAGATGATTTTAAAAAAATGCTCAAAAATGCTCGGTTTTTGGGTAGTCTTAAATGAATTCTGCACTTATTTGGAGTCATATTTTCAAAAAATTGGATCCGACCGCATCCGACCCCGCTTCCTGGAGGGTTTTTAAAAATCTCCCTTAGAGCTGAGAACTCTTAAATAAAATAAGTTTGTTAACTGGAGAATGGGGTAGGGGCATCTTTGCATTATAAATAATAATTACTGACATTAAGAAATCTTAAACTATGAAACAGTGCATACATTGACATGAAAAAAAAGAAGGAAGGGGTGAGGGATTCTCCTTTTATCAATTAAATCTTATTTGCTTTGGTTAAAGAGATTTTTTATTTAGGTTATCATTATTTGTTATAGACTTAATGGCAAAACAAAGTATGGCTCTCATGCTAACGGTTATTTTTTCTCTCTTAATTTAAAAAAATGTAATCACGTGATTTTATAATAATGAATGCCATTTTTGTTTAGTTTTTTTTAACAAAGCGATCGCCTAGTACACAAATAACTTTGAAGCCTTCTAGTAAGTTAAAATAGTTGTGTTTACTTACGAAGATTTTGTCAACGTTTTAAAGGCTAACGGGCGTGACTTAACTGACTATAAATATTGTTATCCAAACCGGGAAAGTAAAATCTCGGGAAACAAATTGGACTTGTTTATATTTTTTCGCAAATTTTGTTTGAAGTTGGAAAATGGATTTGTAGAATGCAGTAACAATAAAATGCGAAAAAACGGTTTAAAACGTGGCTTGAAGCAGAATTTTACAAATTAACCTTTATAAAACCACCCCCATCAACCGTTAACAACATTAATGAACAGTTTGATAACTTCAGTGAGCGACAAAAACAGGCGCAAAACCGAAGATTTACGTCAAAGTACATGCAGCACTACGCTTCTTTTAGCCGAAAAAATGAAGCTGAAAGGTGAAGTTAAGCTTAATGCTTCAAAAGTAATAGATTTTTTAATAAAATAACATCAAAAGGCAAAAGAAATTTTGTATAAACATATATTAACTAGAACTAGAATATAAATAACATTCAAATTAAAATGTGAACGATGTGTCGAAATACATATTTAAAAAAAAAGTGCAAAAATGCACATCAAACTTGTAATATGAATTAAGAGCAGTACATTATTAATTGTTCTTCCTCAATAAAATTAATTTTATTTGCCTAAAGCTAAGGTTTGAAAAGTTTCAGGGGTTATGTTAAATTTTTTCTTAGGAAAATTGCTCATTTTTTTCAGAGTTTTTGAAATATAGTATGAAACTATAATGTTTCAAGTACAAAATAGTGAAAACCGTTTCAAAATCCATCCATTATTTCAAAAGTTACAGCTCGATGACCACTTTTTCATGTTTTCGTTCCACTGTGCGCCTGTGCTTGACTAGCTTAGAAAATATTCGGAATTTTAAGTTTCTGACTTCTTTGGACTGAGGATAGGGAATGGTCAAAAATCGCCTGAGTTTGTTCTTGTAAAAAGGGTGTAGTGACAGAACTTGGCTGGGCACTACCGTGCCCTTTGATCTGTTTTGGAGGAAATAGTAACAATAAATTAGTAGTACAACAGTTCGTGCAGAACCAGGGCCAAGTGGCTCACACTCTTAGCCATTCATGTGTTCGTGTTGTTAGACGATCTACAATTTACTACCGAATCTGAACTGTTTTTACGAGGGAAACTTTTTTAAAACAGGATATGTAGTCTTGGATGATTTGTCACTTCCTCGGAAACGGCACCAATCGTGAAAAAAAAAACATTTTAGGTGTTAAACAATGGTTTTAGCAAAGATCTCTGGCGCGTGTTAGTCCAACCTGCTTACATTTAAAGTTAGTGGTACTTCCATGGTTTTGACCTATTCATACATACAAAACTTATCCCTATGCTGCGGATGATGTAATTTTTATTGAAAATTACAACACGCAACCATATGATATAAATGGCTGTTGAACTCAAGTTCTAATCATAATTGAATCGGCTCTTAGTCA
The DNA here is from genome assembly GCA_911387755.1 of Chrysotoxum bicinctum. Lineage (NCBI taxonomy): Eukaryota > Metazoa > Arthropoda > Insecta > Diptera > Syrphidae > Chrysotoxum > Chrysotoxum bicinctum. The sequence goes on from OU426989.1 coordinate 49,527,292, forward strand.
ACTCAGTACAACAATCTAATCATGAAGGTGAGAAACAATGGGTCACCTTATTTTTGTATTTCAGTCATTCATTTGAAAAATTTTTCTTTAAAGGTCTTCATTTTCTTCGCTCTTTTCTGCTTGGCTGTAGCTTCGGCATCAGTCGTTGGGCTCGGTGGAGTCGCTTTGGGTGTTCCAGTAGCTGCTCCCGGCGTTGTTGTTGGAGGATTGGGTGTTCCAGGATTGATTGCCCCAGGAGTTATTGGACATCCTGGAGCCGTCAGAGTTATTGGATAGATACATATAAGGCATGGATTCGCTGCTGTTTCTGCTTCTTCTAAAACTTAATGCAAACTTAAATAAAAACGCTACAATTAATCATTAAATGTGTGTACTCTTATTTTATTTGTGTTACTGATCCTAAAGGAGTTATTTGTGGATTAACATCAATCAAAATTCTTTTCGTAAGAGTTTATTTGGTAGAATTTTATAGCTAAACACAAAGCGCTTAAAGGTTTCTATAGTGGTACTTGCTGTTATTGTTGTTGTTAGTTTTTTTCTAAATTGTTTTAGTTTTCCATGTGAATGATAAATGTCATCTTGAGAGTAAAAAGAACTCCCTCACTTAAAATGCCAAAAGTATCAATAATAAAAGTATAGAATTCTTTAATTTCTTAATCGACTCAAAATTATTGTTAGTGGTGACTTTAAATTGTTTGCAATCAACAATGGAATTAGGAAAAATTGTTGGGGCAATGTGTTATACGAAATATTAGAAAGGCATCCAAAATTTTCATTGCTAAATCATCTGGATTTCACAGACTACACACAGTGTCAGAACATCGTGCCACACATCTTTCCTATCCTTCTTTCTCTTCATTAACTTCACGCCCGCGCTGTGTTGAAACATTTAAAGGGTAATCAAAATCCCTTGAGCGCGGGTAGATTATAAAAAAAAAAAAAAAAAGACTTCAAAAACTGTCATTGGAAAAACCTTCCATCCACTTTAAAGCAAGTAAACCGTTCCAAAATAATTTAAAAAAAATAATAATGTATTAAAAGCTCTTCCTCCATCAGGACTACGTTATTTAACGGTAACTCAAAATGCTTTTTTAAAATGTAGGTACTTCTCTGATTGCTAGAAAATAGCAAAGGTAATATCAGTGTCAAAAGCAGGTAAGCATAAGGACGAAATAAATACCTTCGACAAAATAGGTTTACTTAATTACGTAGGAAAAGAGTTATAAAAGAAAAAACTCGAGATTCATTTAAATGCAAATATTTTAATACCATCAAGTAACTTGGATAAAAAACATCTAAAAGATAAGTTTCAATCTAAAAAATCAACTGCTTTAGCTTAGCTTGATATATAGAAAGCATTTGACACCGGATGGCATAACGCACTACTACATATAATAGTTTTTAAAATACAATTTTCCTATCGAAATTATTAAAAGAGTGTTCCAAATTATGTGACAAATTATGTTCAACTACATATGGGCAGATTTAGGTAGTATTGATTAATTCGAACACTGCATTATGATAGATACAAAAAATAATTTTCAAAAACACATACCTACTACTGTCTATAAAATTATCAAACATATAAGAATCTTGTATCCTCTTATAAATAAAAAGTCTGAACTGTCAAAAGCGAACAAGTTTATATTATACAAATCAATTTTTCAAGCCTTACTGCTTTATGGTGCTCGGTACGATTGTGTGAAAATGCACAAAAATAAGCTTCAAATATGCAAAAACAAAGTTTTAAAAATGATGTTTCTACATTTGTCTACTTACCGGCTTCATGAACTAGCCAATATCAACTTTCTAGATATACTTATAAAAAAGTCTACGCAAAAGTTCTAAGAAAAATGTTATTTTTCTGATAATGAATTAATTAAAGAATTATTATTATCAAATTAAAGTTTAATTAAACACGAACCTATTATTGTTATATAAGTGAATCAAATAATAGCGCATATTATTGGGATTATTACAATATTAGATATAAGTATTATTTATTTATTTAATTAATCTACTATTTACATCAACAGATTTACCAAATATATAATAATAATTACTAAAATTAAAAAAAAAATTAAATTTTTTTGTCATAAATCATAATACATAAATACCTATATGATTTTTATCGACAAAATTAATATTAATTCATTTTTAAATATACATATATCTATTAAGTTATATATCAATATTGCTATAGAATGAATTAAAGATACTAAAGCATCTTGAAAAAGGTTCTCTTTTAGCGAACGAGGTAACATGAGTAATTTCAAATAAAATAGGTCGTTCTCGTAATGAATGACCCTTCAGAAGCATATACTATACATTCATTTTACTTAAATGATATGGACAACTGTTGAGCATAAAATAACGCAAACAAACATGATACTGAACTCTTTTCGTCTCCGTTCCAAATATTCCAAATATTAAATAAGGGTTTTCACTTGTAGGTTTTATGCTACCTAAAAAATAAATAAAATTATAAAAAAGATTTTCCAGATTATCACTAGCTGTGATTCTGTTGTATTCCCTTTTCGGACCTTATTCGGAATTCCCCCGCACCAAAATGAACTTTTTTTTTTTTAACGAATCGATAAAAAAGTGTTTGCTGTTGATAAAAAACATCAAATTATGGAGGAGAAACACTTTTTTGTGGTAAAAAAGTGAAGTATAAGCGGACCATCCACAGTACTGTTGGCCCTTATTCGGAATTCCCCCCCCCCCACCAAAATGAACTTTTTTTTAACGAATTGATAAAAATGTGTTTGCTGTTGATAAAAAACATCAAATTATGGAGGAGAAACACTTTTTTATGGTAAAAAAGTGAAGTATAAGCGGACCACCCAGAGTACTATAACTAAAACTACGAGTATTTTTGTATGGGGATATTTGCTTTTCTTGCTTGCTTACGCATTACGGCATATAAACAGTGAGATATGTATGGGGGGGCATGCTGTCCTCCTGCAACTCCCCTGCTTGGACACACTATAGAATGTGGGGTAGGTGCGAGGTTGGGTGTATGCAAGGTTTCTTTTGCATTTACAGAATCTGGATTTAAAGAAACCTTGAATTTACCCTATGGCCTATATTAATTTTTTTATACTTCACTTTTTTACCATAAAAAAGTGTTTCTCCTCCATAATTTGATGTTTTTTATCAACAGCACATTTTTTTTAATTAATTCATTAAAAAAAAGTGCATTTTGGTGGGGGGGGGGTAATTCCGAATAAGGATCTTCCCTTCTAAACAACAACTTTTCCTAGTTAAAAATCCATGTTAGACTTTAAGCGACCATTACGGTCTGTATACAGCCTAAACCTATTGACTTACAACTCCCAATAATTCCTGTGTGCGTGTTGGCAAGAATGGAGGGGACCGAGCTACAATTTTCAGCCGATTCCGAAGTTGTGAGGAGGCAAACTTGCTCAAGTCAATTGGCCGACAAAATGAGGCAAAACAATTTATCAAAACCTAACATAAATTTTCATTCTGTGACGGTGTGAAGTGAACTTCAATTTAATTATTTAATTTTCAATGTATGAAAAAATAAAATAAAATATATTTATGTAATATTTATAAATATGAATGACAAAAGTAAAAAAGAATCAATAAAATCAGAAACTCAAAAAATGTTTTGGTTCAATATTTGAAAGAAAAACCAGAAAAACCAGGGATGGAATCGATCAAGGTGACAGTTGCCTATAAATTTTTTGATTGCCGCGGTTTGACGGTATATGTCTGTAATGGAGGAAGTACTGGCAAGCTTTTTTCCGAAACTAAACACAAAGCTTATACTCGTACCTTTTGTTCAACAGATCGTCTTTTATTAACTATAATTCGTATCATAAGTTCGGACATTATATATGTATGTATGTATGTATTTGCAACACAAACCAAAAAAAAAAACTTTATTAACATTTGATAAAAATGCATGCGTGATATTGATATGCCATTGCCATCAGTAAGTTCCTTGCTATAAAATTCTACCATATTAACTCTCAAAATTCTTAAGAAAAGAATTTTGATTGATTTTAATCCAGAACTAACTCCTTTAGGATCAGTAATACAAATAAAATATGAGTACACACATTTAATGATTAATTGTAGCGTTTTTATTAAGTTTGCATTAAGTTTTAGAATAATCAGAAACAGCAGGGAATCCTTGTCTTATGTATATATATGTATCTATCCAATAACTCTGACGGCTCCAGGATGTCCAATAACTCCTGGGGCAATCAATCCTGGGACACCCAATCCTCCAACAACAACGCCGGAAGCAGCTACTGGAACACCCAAAGCGACTCCACCGAGCCCAACGACTGATGCTGAAGCTACAGCCAAGCAGAAAAGAGCGAAGAAAATGAAGACCTTTGAAGAAAAATTGTTTAAATGAATTAGTGAAATACAAAAATAAGGTGACCCGTTGTTTCTCACCTTCATGATTAGATTGTTGTACTGAGTTGACTAAGAGCCGATTCAATTATGATTTGAACTTGAGTTCAACAGCCATTTATATTATGTGGTTGTAGATTGTAATTTTCAATACAAATTACATCATCCGCAGCGTAGGGTACATTTGTGTATGAATAGGTCAAAACCGTCGAAGTACGACTTGGTTTAATTGTAAGCGCGTTGGACTATAACGCTCCTGAGATATATGTAATTCCCACCTTTCTTGATTTAAAGCGACAGCGCAAGGCGGGGGCCTATGTGAACAATTTTCCTGGACAACAGTCCTTGGGTCCCTCGGCTGTGCTGGTTCATTTAGTTTTAACTCCCTTTTTAGGCCTCCGTACCTCTCACGCAACGTTTAGGGTATATAAAAGTGGCCCAAAGTGCACAAAATATTTCCGCCGATCAATCCGGCTTCCATCTCGACCATCGTCATCGTTCCGACTAACCACCATATGTCATCGTCCCATCGACGGTTCTGCCAACCGACCCGTCCACCATTCGTCCGTCCCAACATCGTCAATCCTTATAGTATTAAGAGTTCTGCAAGATATACATACCTATACAAATTGGCAGAATTTTATTTTGCGGAATTTTATGATTCTTATAAGTTTCTCTTAAGATTACAGGTTTACAGATTACAGGTTTAATACAAAAAAAAAGTAATTTACAACAATCTCAAATAAATGCTTTTCCAATAAGGATTTGTGAGCTTTGACAGAAGCTGTCACAAGTCAATGTTTGGTATGGATTTTAGGCTGGTCAAATAAACGGTCCATACTTATTTTAGAACGAGATGTACCAGGCCATCATTGATAAACAATTTCCTTTGGCCGGAGTTGTATGATATGGACACCAAAACATGTGACTCCAACTGAAAGGCGCTAAGAGCCACACAGCCCGTGCCACAATGGACATTTTGCACGAGCGATTTCCAAACATGATTACCTAAACCGGAGAAGATGTGAATTGGCAACCGAGATCGTGCGATTCAATCCACTAGACTTCTTCTTGTGGGGTTGTTTTTAGGTCAATGCCACAATAAGCCACAAACCAGCAATACCTTAAGAAACATAAACGTAAGTACTTTAATCTTATGAGTTTTCTTCGAACAAAAATTGAAAAATAAAATGTACGACTAGGTTTTTATACAGGACCTCCTTTGAATTTGAAAAAGTATTGTAATAATAGTTTTTGGATTTTTTGAAAAAATATTTTATCTATGTATATGTATACAAATTTTAGAAAAAAAAATAAATTTTTTATGAAAATTTAATATCTTGAAAATTGGTAAACGAGTTATTTTTTAAATAATAGGTGCGTTTTAAAGGGTGATTTTTTTGAGGTTAGGATTTTCATGCATTAGTATTTGACAGATCACGCGGGATTTCAGACATGGTGTCAAAGAGAAAGATGCTCAGTATGCTTTGACATTTCATCATGAATAGACTTACTAACGAGCAACGCTTGCAAATCATTGAATTTTATTACCAAAATCAGTGTTCGGTTCGAAATGTGTTTCGCGCATTACGTCCGATTTATGGTCTACATAATCGACCAAGTGAGCAAACAATTAATGCGATTGTGACCAAGTTTCGCACTCAGTTTACTTTATTGGACATTAAACCAACCACACGAATGCGTACAGTGCGTACAGAAGAGAATATTGCGTCTGTTTCTGAGAGTGTTGCTGAAGACCGTGAAATGTCGATTCGTCGCCGTTCGCAGCAATTGGGTTTGTGTTATTCGACCACATGGAAGATTTTACGCAAAGATCTTGGTGTAAAACCGTATAAAATACAGCTCGTGCAAGAACTGAAGCCGAACGATCTGCCACAACGTCGAATTTTCAGTGAATGGGCCCTAGAAAAGTTGGCAGAAAATCCGCTTTTTTATCGACAAATTTTGTTCAGCGATGAGGCTCATTTCTGGTTGAATGGCTACGTAAATAAGCAAAATTGCCGCATTTGGAGTGAAGAGCAACCAGAAGCCGTTCAAGAACTGCCCATGCATCCCGAAAAATGCACTGTTTGGTGTGGTTTGTACGCTGGTGGAATCATTGGACCGTATTTTTTCAAAGATGCTGTTGGACGCAACGTTACGGTGAATGGCGATCGCTATCGTTCAATGCTAACAAACTTTTTGTTGCCAAAAATGGAAGAACTGAACTTGGTTGACATGTGGTTTCAACAAGATGGCGCTACATGCCACACAGCTCGCGATTCTATGGCCATTTTGAGGGAAAACTTCGGAGAACAATTCATCTCAAGGAATGGACCGGTAAGTTGGCCACCAAGATCATGCGATTTGACGCCTTTAGACTATTTTTTGTGGGGCTACGTCAAGTCTAAAGTCTACATAAATAAGCCAGCAACTATTCCAGCTTTGGAAGACAACATTTCCGAAGAAATTCGGGCTATTCCGGCCGAAATGCTCGAAAAAGTTACCCAAAATTGGACTTTCCGAATGGACCACCTAAGACGCAGCCGCGGTCAACATTTAAATGAAATTATCTTCAAAAAGTAAATGTCATGGACCAATCTAACGTTTCAAATAAAGAATCGATGAGATTTTGCAAATTTTATGCGTTTTTTTTTTTTTAAAAAAGTTCTCAAGCTCTTAAAAAATCACCCGTTATTATTCACAAATCTATCTGGATCCGGATCTGGATTAAGTTTTAACATGTATTACAAAAACAATTTGGGATCCTGTTTTCTATCGGGATCTATTTCAAAGATCCAAAAATTAGTTATTACACTGGCGAGTAGATGGCTTTTATGATAAGGTAGTGTAAACTACAGTGTAAAGAAAAAAGACAAGAAATAATTTAAAATTTACAAACCTAAGGATAGAAAGAGACGGGCTTATAACACTGCTGTCAGTAAGATCCGTATCGTTTTATTATCAAGTGATGATCCCGATCCGGATCCAGATAGATTTGTGGATAATAAAACGCACCTAATATCCTTAAATTTATATCATTAAATAATACAAATTTGCATATCAATTTTTGTTTATAAAAATTTTAAGGAAAATTTAGTACATAAAAACATATGTCAGTATATCTGTATGTCTGAACTAACGGTCTTCGGTGATTCCCTAGAGGAGAATGGCATACAGTCACTATGCAAAATCTTATTTATATTAAAAACGGCTCTAACTTTTTTGACAAATAAAAATAAACTGTTCTATTACAGACATGAACTAGATTTTTGTCAAACAAAATTTAAAAAAAAATGTTATTAATAATACCTTTCATAGAACTGTTTTTTCGACTTTCTCATTAAAGGCTATAAAGAATTTGACTAAAATTTGTATATAGGAGAACCTTTCAATTTAAAATAGTATTGCATAGAAATTTTTTGAATTAAAAAAAATATTTTTGAAAAATCCATATCTTGAAAACTAGTAAGCGATTAAGTTCTCAAATTGTTTCCTAATATGTGTATTATCAAATACTTAACATTGACATCTCAATTTTTTTTAGAAACGTTTTGAGGAAATTTCTTTTTTCTATCATTATTTTACCGCTATTTTCATAAACAGGGCTCTAGTGAAATAGCTAGTTGCATTCCTCCACTCAAACAATTAAACCGTAATACCCGTACTTCTAGGAATGCTCATCAGTTTACCCTTGAGTCCAATTTAGGACGTACTGTCAAGTACAGAGGTTTTATTTTTAGCCACACTACACGAATGTGGAATGCCTTACACGACTAAATGTTTCGCACTCATTGCAATGTAAGTTAATAACGATTACATTAGGTATTCATTTATGAACCTAATTTCCCATTCCCACACTCACATTCCTATACCCAGCACCTTACACCTTATTTCCTGTCCACTTTTATATTAGTCAGCGCAATATCATTAAGTTAATAATTTGTAAAACCATGCAAGCAAATCGATTATTTGCATTGCTAGCTATTTTAAATGCAAGCAAATCAATTATTTGCTTTGCAAATTTGTAAATTATTGAATAAAGAACCAGTTATAAACTCAACAGACGAGAATAAACATCTTTTTATTCACTGGCGCCCAACTTTTTATTCGAATAGTATCTGTGGCTTCAAAATATTTCGGTAAAGAAATAGCAAGCAAACAAATTACAGAAAACGCGATAACTAAAACCCACAACCAAACCAACTTTTTTTTTTTTTTTTTTCGATTAGTATCTGTAGCTTCAAAATTTTTCGGTAAAGAAATAGCAAGCAAACAAATTACAGAAAACGCGAAAATTAAAACTCACAACCAAATATTTTTGTTCTATTAGTACTATGTGGCTTCAAAATATTTCAATAAAGAAATAGTAAGCAAAAATACCACAAAAAAAAAACGCGAATTAAAAAAAAGAACAACAACTACTTAACCGCAAGATCAACCTAAAAGTGTATCTCGACAGAGAGTTTTTATGTAAAAAGAAACCTTAAGAACATTAAATTACTCCTAGTTGCCTGAGATCACTTTTATCGTGTTATTGTTGATTTCACCCCTCTCATCCACAATTAACTTTATCTCGTTGTGCTTTAAAACCATTTTTGTGTAAAAATATTAAGTCAGCAAAAACAAAAACACGCGAATTAAAATACTTTAATAAGATCCATCGTTCGTCGGCTCATCAACCCACCTGTATTTCGACACAGTGTTTTTCTGTAAAAAGAAACCTAAGGAACATTAAAATAAAAAAAAAACCTTCTGCTGCGGATGCGAGTCAAGCTTGAAACGAAGAAAAATGATGCAGCTAATTTATGTAATGTATGTGTAAAGATATATTGTCATTTCATTATTAATTATTATTACTATTATCTATTTCTACACTATCGATTATTAAATTATTATTAATTTATGTAATGTATTTGTAAATTTATATTGTGTCATTAAGTATTAATCATTATCAAATAATATTATTGCAATTAATACTATCGATTATAAAATTATAATTCTTTAAAATCAAAAAATGTCTGAACTTTCACAGACAATAGCGTCAGCCGTGCGGGTAGCTGTTGAAGCAGCATGTGAGACAATAGTCAGGAGAATGGGGGATCAGATAACAGAAAGTAGACAGGCAGTAGATAGTGTAAATTCAAGAATCGCAGAGCTATCCGATAAATTAAATTCTGTACATTTATCCCCAACCCCAATTTTATACGAACCTATTTCTGTAGCACCTGACATATCGTGTCAAATATCACTCGATGTTGTAAAATCCATACCGGATTTTGCAGGTGAACGCGCGAAATACATTTCGTGGCGTCAAGCAGCTAAGACCGCAATCAAGTTATTCGACCCATATAAGGGATCGGAAAGGTACTATCAGGCAGTTGCCATTATAAGGAATAAAATTGTCGGTTCCGCCGATTTAATACTTTCTTCTTATAATACGGTCCTTAATTTCGACGCAATCATTGCGCGTCTCGACAATTCATACGCAGACAAACGACCACTTCATGTATTAGAAAATCAAATGAGCATTTTATGCCAGGGAAATTTGTCCATCCACCACTTTTACGACAAAATAGAAAAACATCTCACTTCAATAACGAATAAGATATCAATGGATTTTTCAGGCAATAATGAACTAATTAATTCTTTAGCCTCAAAATACCGAGCAGATGCACTACGGGTATTCATTTCTGGTCTTAATAAGCCTATTTGTAACATATTATTTTCTGCTGGCTGTGAAGATTTACCTTCTGCATTGGCGAAGGCACAGGAACTCGAAGCAAACCAATACAGGTATAATTTTGCCAGAGCATTTGATAAAAACTTATCATATGCTAGTCCTAGTGGTCTGTCAAGAAGCAACACTCAATTTAAGAGAGTAGAGCAGGCCCAAAGCCAACCCCAACCCCAAGCACAAGTTTCCTCAACCATAAATAACCAACAGAAGCAAAGCCACCAAGCAGAACCATATGATCATATGAGCGTTGATAACTCGTCAATTTATAGACGCAGCAAAAGATCAAATATTCAAGCAGCGGTGCCCGAGGCTAGTAATAAACAGACCCTCAGGCAACAGCCGCAAACTTATGAAAACAGGACACCAAAACGCCCACGCGAGTCCGATAGAGTGCCATTTTCGAAAGCTCAACGAATTAATTTCGTTAAATCCAAAAGTACTGACCAGGAACTGAAGAAAAGTTCCGAGTACGAAACAGAATATGAAGACGTAGACGAATATGATGAAGAATTCCAAGATCAGATTAATTTTTTAGAATAAAGTCGGCTCTCCCATATGTTGAAAAGAAACTAAATGGTAAAGCTCCAATTAGAATCCTAGTAGACACTGGTACAGCCAAAAACTATATTAGACAAATACCCTATTTGAAAACAATTCCTAATAATAAAAATTTTAAGGTAAAGACCATTCACGGTGAAAATAAAATAACTCACAAATGTAAAATGCAGTTTTGTGATAAGATTACAGATTTTTTTATCCTTCCCCAATTATCAACCTTCGATGCGATTGTAGGATATGATTTTCTCATGGAAATAAAAGCACAAATCGATACAAGACGCTCATTGTTAATTTATGAAAATGGCGAAATGCAAATTAAATTCTTAGAATGCGAGCAGGTAAATAATTTAGAAATCGATATAAAAACAATTCCTGAGACCATCAGAAATGAATTTAAAAAATTGATAGAAGACTTTTCAGAAGTATTCGCTCAACCAGATGAAAGATTACCTTTTAATACAGACATAAAAGCTACCATTAGAACATTAGATTCTGAACCAATCTATTCTAAACCAAGACCATACAATATGGCAGCAATTCCTTTTGTAAACAAAGAAATTAAGAGATTGCTCAATGATGGTATAATTCGGCCATCACATTCCCCTTATAACACCCCTATATTAGTGGTAGGGAAAAAAGGAATTAATGAAGACGGTACTCCGAAATCTAGATTAGTGTTTGACTATAGAAAATTAAATGAACGCACTATACCAGATCGGTACCCGATTCCTGAAGCTTCCGTTATTTTATCCAATTTAGGGCAAGCAAAATATTATACAACGATCGATTTAAAATCCGGCTTCCATCAAATTCTCCTAGAAGAAAAGGACCGAGAAAAAACGGCGTTTTCCATAAATAATGGAAAGTATGAGTTTTGCAGATTGCCTTTCGGCTTGAAAAACGCTCCAAGTATATTTCAGCGAACAATTGATAACATACTACGGAGCGATATAGGCAAAATGTGTCATGTATATATCGATGACGTAATTATTTTTTCTCAAACAGAGGAAGAGCATTTGAAAGATATAAAAACTATATTTTCTAAACTTTTCAACGCCAACATGCGTATATCCCCAGAAAAATGTAAATTTTTCAGGCATGAGGTTGAATTTTTAGGATTTCTTGTATCTGGAGACGGTATTAAAACCTGCCCCAATAAAGTCAAAGATATTATTGACTTTGAAGTACCAAAAACACTTCGAGCACTAAGATCTTTTCTTGGTCTTTCTGGTTATTACCGTCGATTTGTAAAAGACTATGCTCTGATAACCAAACCATTAACAAAATATCTCAGAGGAGAAAACGGAAATGTAGGAACGAACAAGTCTAAGAACATCAAAATCACTCTTGATGCTGAGGCTATATGTGCCTTTAATAGAATAAAGAACATTTTAGCCTCCGAAGATGTATTACTATTCTATCCCGACTTTCGTAAGCCCTTAGATTTGACTACCGATGCTTCATCACAAGCAATAGGCGCAGTGCTCTCTCAAGGTGGTAGACCTATCACAATGATATCTCGAACTTTGAGTAAATCCGAAGAGAACTTTGCTACAAATGAACGAGAAATGCTAGCGATAGTTTGGGCATTGCAATCTTTGAGAAATTATTTATATGGTGCTCCTGATATTCATATTTTTACAGATCACCAACCACTCACGTTTGCGATTTCCGAAAAAAATCCTAATACTAAACTAAAGAGATGGAGATCATTTATTGAGGAATATTCTCCAACCTTTCATTATAAACCTGGTAAAGAAAACAAGGTAGCAGACGCATTATCTCGTCAACATATTAACACTCACTCTTCCTCCGGACAAACCGTGCATAGTGAGGAGTCCCTTACGAAAGTAATACCTACGGTAGAGAATCCCATAAATTGCTTCAAGAACCAAATCTTTATTAGTCAAGGTTCTGAGAAAAGCAAAAAAGTTAAAATTCTTTTCCAAAAACAGGTTAGGCATATAATAACATTCAGATCAGTCGAAGAACTTATCGAAATAATGCGTGATGTTATTAATACGAACACAGTCAATGGCATCTATTGCGACCTTGAAACTTTAGGAAAAGTACAAAATACTCTTATGATAGCTTTCCCCAAAGTAAAAATGAAATATGCAAAAAAGTTTGTTCAAGATGTGTTTAACGAACACGATCAAGAAGAACTTATTATAACCGAGCATAACAGAGCTCATAGAGGACCACACGAAAATTACAGACAAATAATATCTGAATACTATTTCCCAAATCTTATGAAGCTATGTAACACATACGTTTCTAAATGTATAATTTGCAAGGAAAATAAATATCAGCGCAGACCAGCACAACATCCAATCGGTGCAACACCAATTCCCACGTATGTAGGAGAGATTCTGCACTTAGATATTTACAATACCAGCCAAAAATATTTCATAACATGTATAGACAAATTTTCCAAATTTGCTATTATAAAACACATTCCGTCTAGAAACTCTATTGACATAAAAAATCCATTGATTGAAATTATCTCCCAATTTCGAAACACGAAAATAATAGTTATAGATAATGAAGGTGCTTTTACATCAATTGCAACACAAGCATTACTAAAAAATGAATTTAATATTTCAACACATTCTGTACCAGCTCTCCACAGCCAAAGCAATGGACAGGTTGAAAGATTTCATTCTACTCTTGCAGAAATAGCTAGGTGTACTAAAGAAACTACAACAGATATTGTTGAACTAATGCTCCTAGCAACCTTCAAATACAATAACTCAATACATTCAGTTACAGGTTGTAAGCCCTCAGACATTTTTCATGACATTTCTAAGGAAATGAAGAATGAAATAATTTCGAAACTCAAAACCAAACAAGATAAAGACCTTGAATTTCACAATAATAACACCAAGCCCAAAGAATTCAAACCAGGAGAAAAGGTATATTTAAAAACGAATAAGAGAATAGGAAATAAATTATCCAAATTATATAATCAAAAAACTGTTCAGGCAGATCTAGGCACAGCCGTTGTAATTGACGGAAGGCAAGCTCACAAAAATAATTTAAGATAATACTCTACTTTCAGATTTACCCTAATATCGCTAGGATCTACGAGGATAACTGACTATTCTTCTGCCCTATTTATTCCGATACCAGCAGGCGACGTTGCTATTTATGAAGAATATTTTTATTTGAAGCATGTAACAAATTTTTCGCTCATCGAAACCATCATATCTGATAATAGCAATGTGTTAAATAAACTAAACGATGAAAGATGTAAGGAAGTACTGCTGCAGGATGTACACGAAATAGAGCGTTTGCTCCAACTGCTGAAATCCCCTATTAGAAAAAGGCGATCCATAGATTTCATAGGTTCTGCAATAAAGTTTATCGCAGGTACTCCCGATCACCAAGATATGGAAATATTAAAAATGCAAGAAGATGAGTTGACTAGATCCAATAACAGACAGATTGATATAAACACCCTTATTCAGAATAAATTAGATGAAATAACAGATAGAATTAATAATTTTAATATAAATGATATCAATAAACACGACGCGGCTGATGACTATGAAAAGTTGACTTCTATCATGTCTAGAAGAAACAGAATTGTAATAAATAGTTTAAGCACGGATGTTTACTCTTTACTTTTAGCAAAAAATAATATTGTTAATCCTCTCATTTTAAATATAGAAGAAATAGAATACATTAAAATAAGAGAAAAGGTTATTACTGAATTAATCGACCTATTAAATGTCGCTGATGTTAAAATGTACTATCAAAATGAAACCTTAGTTTACTTAATTAAAATTCCTAAAGTACAAGAAATTTGTAAATTATTCAAAATTGCTCCAGTTGTTCACAATAACAAAATTTTAGATTTAAGTTCTAATATATCCGCAAATTGTAATAAAATAGAATATCCCCTAAGTTCATGTAGAAAAGCTCCATTATATTCTTACTGTAAAATAGATCACCAAAATCCTTGCCTTTCCCAGCTCCTTAATAATCACACGGCACAATGTCCAACTACTCAAGCTGATCACCTCTTAAAAATTGAAGCGTTCGCTGATGGAATTATTATCGCCAGAGACGAAAATATAACAATTGATGACAAAGACCAGCACATTATACTAAATGGTACCTTCCTGATAACCTTCGATTCCAAAATTAAAATAAATGGAAATGAATATCGAACAAACCAGCCATCCGATGTGATTCACCTTCCAGCCCCGAAGAAGACAGTTCTGAACGAAGTCGCTTACAACGAAAAGATTTCCCTACCCTACTTGCACAAGTTACATTTTATCAACAACCAAAAAATTAAGGAATTTAACGTTACCTTAGAGACGAGTAAGTGGATGTGGTACGCCATCGCAGGAATACTCACCATGGTCATTTTTGTTCTACTATATACAAAAATTAAACCAAGAATAGTTACATTTAGATGCAACTCAGATCATGTGGAACCACCATTAGATAAAGACCTTATAAAAATGCAAGTTTTAAAAATGATGAACGAGGACGTTCAAAATTAAGAAAGGGAGGAGTTAATAACGATTACATTAGGTATTCATTTATGAACCTAATTTCCCATTCCCACACTCACATTCCTATACCCAGCACCTTACACCTTATTTCCTGTCCACTTTTATATTAGTCAGCGCAATATCATTAAGTTAATAATTTGTAAAACCATGCAAGCAAATCGATTATTTGCATTGCTAGCTATTTTAAATGCAAGCAAATCAATTATTTGCTTTGCAAATTTGTAAATTATTGAATAAAGAACCAGTTATAAACTCAACAGACGAGAATAAACATCTTTTTATTCACTTGTACAGACATCCAAAACCAATGTGAATCGGTATCTCCTTTCTAATCCTATCGTAGTTAACATTATAAGGATATTCATAACCCCTTGAGGGCCCGTATAATATAAAAAAAAAAAACTTTTTTTAATCTTTTTTTGCATACATTCTTGTACTCCTTGGCATAATGGTTAGTGCGTTGGACTGTCATGCAGAAGGTCTTAGGTTCGATTCTCAGCCGCTGCAAAAAGTTTTTTTCAGGGGTGTACTGCCTCTTGCTAGAAATTGACAAATCTTCCAAGAGTAGCTCTTGGCCGTTCGGAATTGGCCGAAAATTTTAGGTCCCCTCCAATCCTGGTAACACGCACACCAGGAATGGTTGAGAGTTGTAAGTCACTAGGTCCTGGGGTGGAATCGGCTAAGTTGATAGTTGATTGTGATTGTCATTTTGACCATAGCTGTCTCCATCATAT
Source organism: Chrysotoxum bicinctum (assembly GCA_911387755.1). Lineage (NCBI taxonomy): Eukaryota > Metazoa > Arthropoda > Insecta > Diptera > Syrphidae > Chrysotoxum > Chrysotoxum bicinctum. The sequence continues at coordinate 49,543,248 of OU426989.1, forward strand.
ATCAATAGAGAAATATAGAGAGAGCTATCGCAAAATGACAATCACAATCAACTATCACCTGCCGATTCGTTTAAAAATGCATAGCTATAGGTACAATAATTGATAGGACAATGTAAAACATATTGGTGTTTATGTCTGCTTTCCTACCCTTAAAATGTTTGAGCAAAGTTCGACCTTTTTGAAAAGTTGGGGAGGATTTAAAAGGAGATACAGATGTACATTGGTTTTGAATGTTTGAATATAGTAATAGGAGGGAAATATTCATTCAGGAAAAGCATCCCACATTCGTGTTGTGCGGTTAAAGAAGCAATGTAATTGGCTATTTCACTAGAAAATTGGTTATAAAAATAACGTAAAATACTGAAAGACAGTAAGGCGGTGCTCGAGAGTTGCAAATGATTCTGTTTTACTTGTATCACCTATCATTTTTAAAGCTGTTTTGTGGGTTATTGAAGCACCTACCCAAATATTCGAATTGTACTCCAACTTTGAACGAGTATAGTTTTTATGGATTACAGCGAGAATCAGCTGAAAGGGGTGAACAATTTCCTGCAACGTCATATGAAACCTAAACACTTAGCAGCGTTTTAGAACTTTTAGATCTTAAGGAACGATTTAAACTCTTCTACCTAGGTATACAATTTTGTTCTTACTTTGGTGTGACTTATACCTTCATATCTATTATTATCACTCTGTGCATGTTATCATGCGTAGTTTTTACTAAGAAAATTTATGATATTTTGTGGTAAAAATGAATAAAAAAGTTCAGCTTGAAAAAACTTCATTCCAAGTCATAGTTTGATAACTAATGTCCTGCACAAGGACTTAATCACTTTTGGAAGCTTCTACTTCTCCATGTATGTATGTACCTATTTCAAATAGCATGCAAAACGACAAATTAACTAACTTACGAATTTAAAATGCTGATTGAAAACATATACATCTAGACACATCTTAACTCCATTAAAAAGATTAGATTTTATTAACCTCTCAACGTATGCTTGCATACGGGAAGTGAAACCTATTCTAATTTTTCTAAGACTCTCCGGAATACTACTTGTACTTCCTAACTATGATTCTGATTTAATGAACCAGTTGATCTAATTAACTCAATATTAGTGAAAGTAGGAATAGATAAATTATTTTATAATTTGCTTCCAGACATCAAAACAACCATATCAAACCCTTGTGAGGCATTTGCATAATGTATAAATTAGCCACTGTATATTCGTTCTGCAAAGTAGATTTATTCCATAACCATAAGCGTAACCCTAGACCCACAGAGGTCTAGGTTCTAATAATAATGTATATTATGCACAAATGCACATATTGGCACTTGGAGACTGGGCTAATTGTGGAGCACGACATTTTTTTTTTCCTGCCGCCCACCATAAACCTGATTTGGACTAAAAACTACAATAAAAGTGTTAACATTGAGATCTTGTGTTTGCCACGGGACAAGTTGATCACATTACACCTATGGGATAAGTTTCAACACAATGTGTATAGCTAGCTATAGACTGAGATAGTCAACATCAGCTGCATGAAAATGATGCAATGGTTTAATATAATTACAATATCATTTCGATACTATATAATCGTTAAGTTTTTCTGGAAACAAATCATATTTGAATCGACAACCAGTCAACTCAACTCAACCCAATCCAATCATCATGAAGGTGAGATATGCCTCTAGAAAAGGTTTTTCAAAATCAAACATTATTTTTTAACTGTTGGTCCTTTTTTGCAAACAGGTCTTCATTTTCTTCGCTCTCTTCTGTCTTGCCGTTGCTTCAGCATCAGTCATCGGACCATTGGGTCCTTTGGGATTGGGTGGTGTAGCTGTTTCACCTTTAGGTGTTCCACTGGCAGGATCAGTTGTTGTCGGAGGACACGGACTAGTTGCTCCCGGACTTGTTGGACTGGGTGGAGCAAGAATTATTGGTTAAACGATTTAACACTGAAAAAAGCCTTACAAAATGCACCCTTACAAATATCACGCCATTTCATTTACTGTTCCAATAAAAATAAGTTGCTTTTGATGTTTTTTAATTGAGGTGTTTTTTTTTCAATAATTACTGTACAAATAGGTATATTTACCAAAGATATGAAAGACTCTAATTTACAAGTAAGTATTTCTCCAAAAAAAGGTAAATACGGATGAGAATCCAAACACATTTTGAAGAATAAGATAATTTTACTAAGTAACAAAATTTGTGAAGAAAAATTACATCGTGACCACTCAAACTTTTGGCAGGTATGTAGGTATGTAAGGGTATGTCTAATTAATAATAATAATTAAATTTCTTTTATTTTGTATTTATTTCGTTTAATAAAATAAAAACCAACAACAAAATTTTAAACTTTTACTTTGAAAATTTACAATCCGACTTACTAAATTTTCCTAACCATTGAAATAAATATTCGTACATTTTATCGTTGGATATTATGATCAGCTTTTAAGCCTTTAATTACTTTATTAAGAATCATATTATAATTACTAAGTAGGAACAAAAGATAAAGAGTCTGTGTCAAACCGTTACAATGGAATACCCAAAGTGTTTTGAATATTTTAGGATTGGAATTATCTCCCAAACCTCAGCTAATGAAGCAATGCTGCGGTTGGATTCGACGCGGCCCCAAGCCCATCTCTGCAAAATTGTCAGTGGTCTTATATGAAAAATGGAATTTAATTTTTCACTGTCACCTTTCCTTTCAAAGCAGAACGCACCCTCACGGCGCTTTCTTGGAGAAAATTGGAAAAAAAATCCTCTCAATTCCTGCTATGTAAATGGTGTTTAAATTTTAAGGGCCGATGTTGAATGTGAACCACACCTAAACGTCAAGTTTTTTTCTGCATTTCATTTGACATTTCTCAATTTCAGACTAACTCAATTTGAACCATGGAAAGATATATAATCAAGCAACTCGTTAAAGTTATTCAGGCTTAAAATGAAAATGGGCGTTCAAATCAAAATGCATTATCGTGCACTTCATGATTTTTTCGGTCAATTTAATCGTCCAAATGTGCGTACAATCGGAAAAATCGTTAAAAATTTGAGCAAACCGGGTCTGTAGGAGATGTGGAAACACCAGTGCATGCTCGTACAGCTCGTACTGCAGAAAATATTGCTGCTGTTCGCGATAGTGTGGCTCAAGAGCCGTCCACCTCAACTCGTCGTCGTGCCCAACAATTGCACCTCTCACGCTCGTCGTTGATGAACATTATGCATAAAGACTTGCATTTACACGCTTACAAGGTGCAATTGACTCAAGAACTAAAGCCTCTTGACCATTTCAAGCGTCGCGACGTCGTCAATGGTCAGAATGGTGTCAAGAAATGGCAACAGTGGATGATCAATTTTCGAAGAAAATCATCTTCAGTGATAAGGCACATTTTCACCTCAGTGGATTCGTCAATAAGCAGAATTGCCGCAATTTGGGCGAATGATAATCCAAGAGTGATTGTCGAAAAACCAATGCACCCACAAAGAGTGACTGTTTGGTGCGGTTTATGGGCTGGCAGCATAACCGGGCCGTATTTTTTTTCCAAAATGAGGCCGGTCAGGCAGTTACTGTGAATGGTGTTCGATATCGTGAGATGATAACGAACTTTTTATAGCCCGAATTGGAAGATATGGATGTGGACGATATGTGGTTTCAACAGGACGGTGCTACTTGCCACACAGCTAACTAAACAATGGCTCTTTTGCACGTGTTGTCTCACGTGGTGGCGATGTCAATTGGCCGCCAAGATCATGTCATTTGACACCGTTGGACTTTTTTCTTTGGGGTTATTTGAAAGAAAAGGTGTACGTCGATAAGCCAGCAACGATTCAAGAGCTAAAGGATGAGATAATTCGGCACACTAACGGCATAGAACCTCAATTATGCCTCAGCGTCATACGATATTTTGTTCCATACATAATTAAACTATACCAATATTATCATAATAAAAAGAAATGACAATAATTTCCTGAATAATTTGTGTTTTATTCAAAATCAACATCGGCCAATAAAATTTAACCACCCTTTATATTTCTGACCAATTTCTGCGATATGTTGCTGCTAATTGTCAAGGTTTATTCCGACGTTGTAAGATTACTCCCCTTTCTGATGTGACTGTAATCCATAAAGCGTGCATTCATCATTTTTTGTTGTTTTATTTTTGAGGAACGCAGACCTTCAGCATCGCAATCGATCGTACTGACGCCATTAAGCCAAGAGGTACCACCTTGATTTGTTATGAAAATATTCAAATAAAACTGTTTTAATTCAATGTGAGAAAAAAACTTAATTTCCCATATTTCAATTAAAAGTGCGGAAACTCAAAATAGATTTTTCGGGAATTTATAAGCTTTTCCAATTTTTGTTACTGATTTCCTATATATGTATCTACATAGATGGACCAAAAATAGACAGAATATAAAATTTCATATTTCTAGCTTATGTGAAACTGTTAGTTCGCTTAAATGGATTGAATATTTTCATTTAATTATTAAATTATATATGCAAAAGGACCTCTTCTACTCTTATTTGTAATTATTTGTTTTCGCTTGAATTTTTAAAAATCTAAATAAAAGAATTAAAGAGATAGAATGTCGCACTCGAATAAATTGTATCTCATAAATTACATATATCACACCATGGGAAAAAATAAAAAAAAACCCGTTCAAGCCACCGACTGTTTTCGATTTGTGAATAAATCTTGTACCTCACTTAAAGATGTGTCAAATAACAACAGAGAAATTGCAGTTTGGACCAGATTTTTAGGCCATTCATCTTGATCTCTATATTCTTAATCATCAGAGATCAGATAATGTGTTTACTTCATACTATAAAATACATTTAGAGCTGGTAGTAGTTGGTCAGTTCTATTCGAATTCTAACAATGAAGGTATCTACATTATCAGTTTTTTTAGGAAAAGAAAATTCAACTTTTAACATTTATGTTAATTTCATCCACAGATCACGATTTTCTTAGCTTTAATTTGCTTATCTATGGTTTTTTGCCAACACACGGCTGATAACGAAAATCAAAGGCGTGATGAAAATCTTATAACATCAGAACACTCCAGAGAAGACCGTGAGTATGATGCTTTTGAGCGTGAAGCTCGGAGGAAGTTTGAACATCGTAAAACAACAGGAGGCTATAAGAGGATTCCTGCTATAAGAAGAGTAGTGCCTGGAGAAGACGCTCACAATGATACCGAGCATAGAACCAATGATTCTGGAAAAAGATTGCATCATGATGATAATACTGATTCAGACAGAAGCAGCTTGTCAGATAATGAATCTGATCATGTTGAATATCAACCAGAAGAATATCCTCCAATACCAATCCGACCATCTTCTGCTCCTCCAGTTGTATTTTTCGGACCACAGCCTTCAGTTGGTCGTAGACAGATTCATTTGCCAGTCTACCGAAGGCCTAGTTACTCTAGGCTTTACGATGTTGCCCCACTTCCAGTATCTTATAGGACCCTAAATCCTGTGGCTTATTCTGTACCATCACGTGTACGCAATGTCGTATTGGGATATCCATCGATACCTAGTCCAGTAAGGTATGCTTATAGTGCTCCCAATTCCGGTTTTGATAATGGAGTTCCACTAGAATACAGAGGATTTATAGCGGAAGAATATGATGAGTTTCTTAAGAAGAAATAAGTTCCTTGTAATTTCTTCAGTTATTTATGTTACTTGATAATTTTTTGGTTACAATATCACAGTATTTTGTGATGTCTTCAAAATGTTTTATATACATATTAAAAAAATGTAGCAACTACGAACAATATACATTGTATACATATATTCTGTATCACTTTTTTTCTTGCTTTAAATAGTTATGAACAATTTTATGAAATTGTATACTTTTTCACAGTCAAAGCTTTTATTACTAGCCGTTAATAAAAACAAATATTGGTTTATAAAATATATAGGTACATAAGTCCAAAAATATATAGGTACACATAATAGATAACTTAAAAGAGTGTTCCAAAATCAATCAATCAATAACTCAGTAATGACTAATGAGCACAAAAGTATATGTACATATATTTTAGTAATGCTAATAAAAAGCTTACGCTTACTATTTTCCTTTTCCCAAATTCAGATTTCAATAAAAAATTGATTTTTTAGCGCCGAATGGAATGCGATTCAAATTGATTTATTTTAGTCTAATTTTGTGTCTCCCTCATTATTATAAAAAAATCTTCATCCATATTTATATTAACTTTCACTAGAGAAATATGAGATTGATGAATTTACCGAATCATTGTAAGCTTCTTCCATATTTTACTGGAAATTTCCTTCGTGTTTTGGATATAAATTTCAATTCGTATAAATAAGACAAATCTTAAATCATATTTCTAAACTGATAGCTAAAAATTGTTTGAGTATTAGTACAAATTTAGAATAGATTTTTTTAAACTGCATGTTAGAGGTTATTTAGCTCAGCATACTTAAATATTTAATTTGCCTTACTAATGAAACTTCAATTCGTATCTATAAAAAAAAGCCATGGAACAAACAAGAAAAAAAAAAGATCTGAAAATTGGGATGTTTCCGACAAGAAAACGTCGATATTTTAAAATGGAAAATAATAAATTAAAAAAAAATCATTTTATGCAAAGATTCTCCTTCAACAGCTTATTTGAGAGAAAATTTCAATAAAATCGAAGGCAAAACTATTGATACAAACACTTCAAAGGCTAAACGAGAAGCGTGGACGAAAATTCTCTGCTCGTACAAATATATTAATCAATACAAATTTTCTATACATATGTATCTTAATTCTTTACATTTTATAATTCTTAAATATCGCAACAGACAAACTTAAAATTTAAAAGATGACAACTAATATGTCAAAATACATTTTAAAATGTCTTTAAGTGACGTAGTGGCTGGCGTTTAAGTTAAGAGGCCTTTAAACAAAGTGAAAAGTGAAAATTGATTATATATTAGGGTGTGTCAAAGTGCTCAACTATGGTATTTTCAAATGTAATAGCTTTTAAAAGTTGCATTGCTTATCAAAATTAAATCCTGCGTTTACAATTTTCATTTTAATTAATATCCTTGGCTCTCTCAAAAATAGGATGAAATCCAAAAAAAATTGATTTTTCGAGATTTTTGAAATATCTGTTGTTTTAAATTGCACCGTTTGAATACAAAAAAATTATATAAAATATTTTTAGTCTTCCAAGTCAAAGAAAATTGCAAGGAAACACTTTTAAGCTTATATTTGCTTAAATTGAACACTTGATAAAGAAGCTATGAAATAATAAAAGAAGGAAGAAAAATCATTTTTTTATGTGAAATCGTTTTTTTTTTTACAAAAAAAAAATTCTTAAAAATCAACGGAACCACCCACAATATCGTGGTATATCTTTTTGTAAAGAGAAAAATTCTTTCTTTATTTTGTTTAGTTTTTTTTTAATATACGTAAAAAAAAAAAAAAAATTACTGTAAATTAAATTTTTTTTTTCAACTTCAACCGATTTGAGCGAGCCAAAGACGAAGGATATCTTATTTTTGTTTTACATGTTTTTGAACCTCAGACCCTAATACAACTTTTGAGCACTATTACATTTAAAAATAAGAGTACTTTTTTGCGGCCATACAAAAGTGACACACCCTATTATATATATACCGATTTTATACTTAAGAGCTGTTTGGAGGTATTTTAAAGTTAAGCACCCTTTAACTTTTCTTTATAACTTCGGCTGTCAATATTTCAAAAATTTAAATTTACTTTATGTTCACACTTTTTTGCGTTAAATTTGCTGACCTACTGGCTATTTACTCTCTCAAAAAAGGCTATTATTATTATATATTAGCTATCAAAGGAAAGATATATAAAGATATTTGTATAATAAAATGCTGAAAACCTTTTAAATCATGAATTCTGAAAGAATTTTGAGACTTCCCTTAATTACAATTCTTTTCTACTTATTTTTTTGTTGATGCGAATGTATTTCAAATATAATTTTTTTTAAATTTTTATAGGCATAAATTATTTTACTTATTTATTTATGTATGCAATATCAAAGCAATGTTACATAATAAGTACCCAAATTCAGCTGTTGAAGTTATTTTTCCTCACTTCACGAACGACTTACCTATCATCTTTAATCAATTTACATTCCAACTATCAATTATTGAATTTGATTGTTAACCGAGATTTCAATCATGATTGTGGTTGAAATTTCTTTCTTTAATTCTGTTTGTGAATTCTTGATGGTTTAGATCTTGGCCCTTGCGAGACGATTCACATAAAAATATAAATAAGGAGTAACCAATTCTTCGTTAATGTTCTTATTTATATTCTTAAGTATTTTACATTTCACAAATTCTGCTACATTCTACATTTTTGAAAGAAACAAATACAATTAAAGTGTGTTCAACTTAAATAGACTCTTGCAAACATCTACAGCACTTGGGGAATTCTGGCGAATTCTACATTTCTCTTTCACCAGTGACATATAAGTACTAGTACCATTGGGTAATGAACCCCGAACTAGAAATGAAAAGAAATGGGAAACTATAACTTCACAATTTTACAAAGCACAGTAATTTCGTGTACCCCAGGACCGCATACGTCTCTGGCCTACCTTCTTACAATGATGTAAGAGTAACTCTTTTTTACTTGCTATAATTTACCAAACCTACCTATAGTCTAAAAGAAAACAGAAAATAAATTTTATAAATCAAAAATTATAAGCTATGTACAGCACCATCATTATATGTCCTTTTATTTTGAACTTGAACTTGTGCTATGAAAAAGATGATATCTTCACTATAATCTTCATCTTCATTTCTCGAGTTTACTATAATATTCATTCATGAAGATCTCTGCATTTAGGTCTCCGATCTCTATTCTCCAAACGTAAATTTTGTATCTTACATCCTGTTTTATTTCTTTGGAGAACTCGCATAAAGATGAATGTAAATCCACATAAATCGTAAATTTATAATAAGGGTATTCATGCATGTAAAAGCAGAAAACCCGAATAAACATCAGAAACGAGATAATTTTATCTCCGCAAAAACGAGCTGTCAAAATGTGTATTGGAAAAACTTTCTAAAGCTGATAAAATTATCTCAAGAATTTGATGCCGAAAGGGAAGAAATCAACCTGATAAACTACAAAATTCTCTAAATTTTAAAAAATGTTTTTAATTTTTTTTTTTTTTGAAAACTACTTGATTATTTTCTTTTAAGTAAGAAAACAGAATCCCTTTTTAAGTTAAAATATTTAATGATGTGCATTTTTGATAACAATAAATTTTTATGAGTTGACTGTCGTTTAACGAACAGCTGACATTTATGCAACTATTTCCAAGGAGGTGTTCATGCAAATATTTGTTGGAAAGTTATATCTTTCTACAAAGTGGAAGAATATCTCGTTGTATGACTACCCTTATTGATTGCATTGGCGCAAAATTTTAGTTGAATTAGTACGATGTTAAAGTTGTTTTAGTATGAAACTAGGTTAAAACAACGATTTTGCAAATTTTAATCGAATATAGCATCATACTTTCTCTACCCTTTTATTTAAATTGAAACCATCGAATACGTATTTTATTTTTTTAGTATCGTGCTATTTACAAACGCCACAAAGGGTCTGTTTACTTAGTTTTGAGCACGATCTGTCATTGTTTTAGGTGTGTTCAGAAGCAATTTATTAAGAAAATTGGCTTAGTACAATACTATTTACAAAATGTTTAAAATTAAGAATGAGTTAGTAAACTACTTTAAAGTTAGCAAATTGTTAGGTAGTATCATACTAATACCTTAATACTAGGCTGTTTAAAATTTTGCGCCATTGTTTAAAAGCTGTATCAATGTATGTTGACGCCTTTTACAAATAGAATTTAAATTGAATCCGGGTTTGATTCCCTGTAGAAGTAGATCGGATCGAAATAAGATTATTCAATCAGATTCAGCCTTGAGCTATAGTTGAATTGAATTCAAAGTCGTGGATCGATGAATTGAAGAATTAAAATTACAGCTGTTTGTTGGTGTGTATGTTTTACAATTACAGACCCTGTACTTTGCGATTTATTTGCAGTTTTTTTGTTTTTCCAATTTATTTATTACTGTGGGCAATAACTCGACGCATTGATTTAAAACGGATTATATAAGAAAATCACATAACAAACGAGATTATAAGAGAACTAAATTCTCGCACTACGATTCCATTTGTATTCAATCTTTCCGGTGGTCATATCTGGGATCGATATCTTATGTCGATTTCCTTTTACACACTAGGGATTTTAGGGATTTCGATCCCTTGTCAAATTTTGTCAGTTGTCATATGTTGCAAAAAGAAAACAAAAAGAGATTGATTTTTTTTTGTTAATGTGTGCGTGACATGTCAAATTAAAAATCTGAATCCATACTTCTATTTACGTTTTGTCTTTTCTCTTTTGTGAAGTAGTGATACATCAAAATATTTTTCTCAACCTCAATAATTCTCCTAATCCTCAACGCTCAACGTTGCTTTAAGATTACAAATTAAACAATTTTCTATTTAAATAAATAAACTTTGATTTCCTCAACTATGACCATTTAACACTCGACCAGGATTAACCTATCCATTGAGTGTTCCGTATTGTGGCAATGGTTCCATTTCCATGCCCATCGACGACATTGAGACATCGATATAATGAATAAGACCAATTGAATTTATTGCAAAATCCATTATTCCCATTGCTTAGTATTGCGAATATTATCCTGAATATGAAAAATGCAAACAATGGCTGGAGAAGAACCTTCCAACCGAATTCGAGTGTTTGAAGCTGGAAGATGCTGCGAGCGGCGATGCCCGCGACGATGACAAGAAACGTCAAAAACGCGGTGGCAAGGGCTTGATGAAAATCAAGAAGAAGCAAGATGTCACCAAGAAGATCTGTGTGCCGCGTGTACCTCGTGGCAAGAAGAAGTTCGGCACTGTCGTGACTGGATTGAATACGTTTGGTAAGATTGGTCCAACCACGGCTGTGTTGGGAAATTATTAAGTACTGATTGCATTGATTTTCTAGAAATCGACCTCAAAGTAGCTGCTAAGTTCTTCGGGACGAAATTCGCCTGCGGATCATCTGTAAGGTGACGTTAAGGACGATTTGTTTGACATCATTCCAGAAAAATGGCCCGAGATCGATGAAGATTTATTGAGGATTTGGGAGACCAGAAGAGACAGGTTGCTAATGTAATGTGTCCGTATTCAAATGAAAAATAAAAAACTGGGCCTTATTGCGAGTTATAATATCGATTTGGACTCGATGCATTTGGAATACGCCAGCTTTTATCAAGTTAAGCTTGGAAAAAATCCAAAAATTCCTAAGAAGATGTCAGCAAACATGAAGATACAACTCAATAATAATGCTAGAAAATGTCTGCCTGCAAACACAATCAAATTAGATGAATCGCCGCAGAAAATCAAACTTTTTAACGAGAGTTTACAAATCAAGCAAATACCCAATAACAAAGCTCAAGAAGTATCAGTTGCTCCAATTGAACTTGGAGTTCAATTAGATCTTAATATGGATTTGTTAGTGGATGGGTGGAAGGATCTTGAACATTATGTCAAAATGTAGTTAAAATGTTTAAAGAAAACTGTGTATCCTATATAAATGTTTCAATTTTTTAGGACGATTGTAAAGAAAGATCTTGGTGTTCGATGGAAAAACTTTACTTGCAAGAGTTCTTTGTTCGGAAATCCCGTGGTAGGTAAAATTTTGAGTTATTCACCCTTATCACGGAGTCCCTCGTAGCAAGTCCCCAAAAATTTTGTTACGCTACGAATACGAATAAATTTACATCATAGGCCCCGAACGAAATCAAAACAGCATTCCTAAATTCGGAGTTTCAAAATGAGTTGATTTGCCTCAAAATGTGAAAAAATAAATAAATTTTCGTTGTTCATCTTTTGATTTGATTTTAATTTTGTTGGACGTTAAAACTGGATACCATTGCCATTGCAATCTTTTTTTATAAATGTGGAAAATACGCGAAGAAGACCAACACTAAAAATAAGATTCATTATGGAAGGATACCAATATTTATTTGTATTTACTTTATTTGCCTTTCAAACAATAAAAAATTTAAACAAATTCATATGAAAACAATAATAAAACTTGTTTTTATATATCTTATTTACATGTTTTTTTTATCTTCGTTCGCTTAATTGTATTTATGTTTCGTTTTAAGTTGAGCTCCGATCATATAGTATCTGTTAGTAGAAAAAACTGTTGTTATTATTGATTGATGTTATGTGTTTGGGATGAAAACTGTTGTAATCCCATTTGCGTTTGGGGCGTTTTATTGGTATCGGTTTCACAAATGCTGTCACATAAAGTGAATCCCGAGAAACATTGTTATCATCCTCGTCATAATAGTTACAATCGACTCTATTGACGTTTTCAGTTGTTGGGCAGGTTCTTGGAGAGTTCTGAGTTTGCTGATTGGCGGCTGGATTTGCGTTTAGACATGCGGCGGGATTTTGTAAGCTGCTGATGGTGTAATCGAGTTTAGACCAAATATCATCAATATTTGTTTATGCTCGATCTAAAATGACACGTCCTCCTCTTCCCAGTCGACGTCGCGGCAAAATCGTTGCAAATCCTATACAAAGTGGTCTGAAATAGAAAAAAATGCTAAGTGTTAAAAAAATAATAATATGACGTTCAAATTTATTATTAAATTTTATCTTACTAATCGTATTTTACATAATGGGGATGTGTATAATGTTGAATATTCCGAATATTCTTAAAAGTACTTTTGTCATGTTTTTGAAGAATCAAAAATGACAAAATCATTGTTCGATGAATTTTTTTTTAAATGTTTGCGAACATTGAAAATGGTTTTAATAATTAGTTAGGAAACTTAAATTGGAACTGAAAACCGCTCCAACCTTTAAAATGAAGCAACTAGTAACCGAATGCCACTGTGGTTTATGAACCAAATTCAATAAATTAAATTGAAATGAAGCAACTATATTATCCGAAAGCCACTGTGGTTTATGAACCAAATTCTTTTTTTATTCTACTTCTTATAATAATTTAAACATACCATAAAAACGACAGGCATTGAACCTCGGCGCTTGTAGCCTCTCTCCCAGCGCGGGTAGCTCTTTTTTTGAAGTGTTTGGAAATCTTGAACTGTTCTGTTATAATGGCTGCAGTTCGTCTAGACACTCTAAAATGGCGACGGAACTAAAAATAAACCAAATAATATTTATTTATTTATTTTTTTTAAATAAACAAAGAACCTACCTCGTCGTCTGTGTAGTTAGAAACTACATCCTGGACAAAATTTACAACCGAATGCCTCACATTGCGATTGTGATTGAAAAATTTATTTATTTCCAAAATATCTCCATCAGAATCAGTTGAAAAGAAACTTTCGGATGATGATGACGAAGAAGAAGACGATGAGGAAGAAATCAATTCTTTCATTACTGCGAGAGAAGCCATTGTAAATATATTTAAAGTTTATTTAATGTTTATTTATTTTCCACAAAAATTTTCACAGCACATGAAATTATCAGAATAAAAATCACAATGACGTCTAAAGCTAAATGTCAATTCCACTTTACTTTGGTATGTGTGCAAGTGCGTGTTTCATGTACGTGTAGATCCCTCTTCAAATAGGGATTTTAAGGATTTGATCCCTGTCAAAGAAAAATCGATTTTTCGGTTTAAAGGAACGTAAAATCTGCCGAGGGATCAAGATCTCCACACAGAAATCGATTCCTGAGTGCAAAAGGAAATCGACATTAATTCAGATTCGATCCGACTTGTATGTCTGCTCGTGTAACCCGAGTTTTTCATCTCCCTATAAACAAAATTAATCTTCGAACACATCCCAAATGCTGAATATATTCACAATCTATTATAATCAGCAAACTACTGTTTAGGCGAATCTGCCTTATCCCAAATATCTATGCATCTCCCTTGCGCTAGTAAACTGAATAAAGGCGGATATTCTCTTGTTGTCATTTTGCTAACTTTTCAAATTCCAATTTAAAACGCTCACTCTCCACACAACAAATACCGAACTGAAATTTCTAATTTGCGATTAATTCCGAAGAAATTCCTTTTTTTTCGAAGCAATAAAAATAAAGTCAAGTAAAAACTATTTTAAAATAAAATTTTAAATTATATTATGCTGGGTGAGACGAAATACAATTGGGACGATATCCAAGTCGGACGATTTGATTTGAATCATTCTGAAAATTTCTTCAGTAAGTATATTTAAAGAAAATAAATAAATATATGAATATATAACAATACTATCCTAAACTAGCTCAAAAACATCTTAAACACGAAAAGTTCTCCGAAGAGTTTAGTCCTTTAGAAGCAATGGGTAAGGAATTAATTTATGATACTAAAACAAGTCGACATGTCTTAAATAATGCTTTACAGCTGCCATGAACATCAATGATCCATTTTCGAATGAAATAGCTATTCAAAGCAAGAAGAATAAAGAAAACATCGGGCCAGTCGCACAAACAAATCAACAAAATAATGACTACCTTTTGTCACCAACAAAAGATAAGAAAAATAGAATTGAAAACGGCGGCGACGAAGCTCGGGTAGCAGTAAAATCACCTCCTTCACCCTCCCCTTCAAACACCAAACGTCGGCCGGCTAATCTCTTGACAAAGTTTAAAACTCCAACATTGTCAGGGTCAAAGAATGCAAAACCTACGACAAAAGTTGAACCACCACATGCTTATGACTTCAAGGACATCTACAAGAAGAAAAAAGAGGAAATGATGAAGAAGCTCTTGGAGGAAGAAAAGAAGAATCGAGTTTTCCACAGTCGACCTGTGCCGAAGTCAAAAGCTGCTCCATTAACGCAAAGAACACAATTCGATTATAATCTTACGGCGCCCAAGACACCGGTTGTCTTGAAGAACTCACAAGAAGCTATAGAGAAACGTAGTCAAAGGGTAAATAAGTGCTTTATTATTATAGTTTAGTCATTAGAATACATGGTTTGAATTGTTTTCTTCTTTGATCTTATAGTTAGAAGAATATAAGAGACAAAATGCCCCTCAAAAGTTTACTAGCCGGAAACCACTTGTTCTCCATCAAGAACCATTTAAGCCAAAAAAATCGGCGCAAGTTGTTATGCCTCCCCAGCCTTTCAAATTAAGTGTGGAGCGCAGATTGGAAGAGAGAAAACAGTACGATGAACAAAATAGAATGGCTGCAGAGGAACGGAAGAAGCAGGTAATTGATTAATCATAGGATATCTGATATCAAATCATTTGAAAAGTAGATACTGAATTAGCACTTTCTCTCGTTAGGGTTGACCAAAAGGTAATGCAATAATGAGAAAGTTTAAAAAACAAAATCAAAAGATTAAAAGTATTTCACTAAAGTGAGCGTTGTCGCACCAGTTTTGCTTAGATCTTGCCAAAAAAGCTGAGCAGGATACTTCAGTTGTTTTGGAAATACTTCCAAAGATGTTTGGTCAAGTTTGTATAATTTTATTTGTTAAGGTCTAACGACTGTTGCGGCTGGACCTATATATTGAACTATAGTATTTGATCGAACGTACCCATACTCCTTTTGGCTTAATTGGCTTAATGACAAAGACTAATTTACGAAATAGGATCGAAAGGCTTGAACGGCTTTCCTTCTTCATTTTGGGCCCCAATTTTTATAATTTTGTGTGTCTGGCCATGTATAACATAAATGTCAATGTGCATTACTGATAATTGAAATGCCAAAAGTAAATGAAATGAATTATGGATAAGTAAATTATGCAATCTTAGCTATGATAATCCGGTTCCCTTATTTCCTGCTGATATTAAGGCCTTTCAAATGTTCCAATGTGTCTGCTAAGAATTGCTCCTTAGCCAGCCATTTGCTATCAATCAATTTTTCATCCGATATACGGAATAACTCTTATGCTTTTTGATTAGCTATATCATATTCAAACAACAAAGTTTTTACGTAAAATCAAAATCTACGTCAAAAAACACTAAAATGTCCCAAAGGTAGTAAAAACTTTTGATATTTTGTAAAAAATATTAAAAACTAAGTCATCGGTTCCAATTCCAACACTCGTTCACAATAACAGTCCTTTCGTCAGCTGGTAAGAAAAAGCAAATTTGCTTGGAACGCAGTTTGCTACAAATTCGACTTTGCCACACAGTGTTACGACTCCTTCTGTACTTGAGAGTGTATTCTACGGGGAAAATCTTCTCTGTCACACTACTGTCGCAAGAGTTCGTAAAGATTTTGACATACCAAATTGTATGTCCCCTTTAGTTTTGACGAGGTGTTCTTCTACGGATTGCGTAAGCTTTTTCATTTGTCATACACTTTGGGTATATTTCCGAGTAGACGGAAAACGGCATTTCTCCAGCCCATCCCCAAAAAAGGCGAATCTTCCTCCTCCTCCAATTACGTACCTATTGTACTACCGTCCCTTCTGTTCAATGTCATGGAAACGCTGATCAACAATCAGAAATATTTCAAAAAACAAAAGCATTTAAAGATCGGCAGTACGGTTTCGGTATCAATGGGTCCACTGATGATCTTATGACATATCTCACCGAACAGTGGAAACAATCTTTACATCATTTTGGTGAAACAAACGATTTAGAAATTACCTTTCGGACCGCTCAATACAAGTTGTATTAGATGGTTTTAAGTCTGATATTCATTAAATGAATATTGGTTTGCCCCAATGCTCTTTTTTTCTCTCCAAAACTCTTCCTAAATGATCTTTTGTCTAAAACCACGCCCTTTTCATATTCGTTCCCAGACTCGCAACCCTGCTCTTCGGTTGTGAAACGAGAGCGTTTGCTAAACTCATTAGAATCCGATCTTGACAACATTATACAACGGGGTAATAACAATCGCGTGGAATTTAATGCTTGGAAAACACAAACCAATCTTCATTTGAAATAGCCAATTGCCTTCCTCAATTCAAACAATTCCGCCTTAATACTCGTCTAGCTTTGAGTGCTCATCAATCTATCCTTTAGCCTAAATCCGGACGTACTTTCAAATATCGAGGTTCTTTCTTTAGTCGAACCACTTAAATGTGGAAGATCTTGCCCCTCTCGATTTCTCGCCCCTCATTGTGATGTACAGGGTTCCAAAACCAATGTGCATCGACATCTCCTTTTAAATCCTCTCCACTTTAAATAAACGCTTACACTTTGTTACATCAAGCATTATAAGATTAGTCATAATCGCTTAAGTGTGTTAAAATTATAAAAAAAAAAACAAGCAGTAAATTTCAACTTCATGCGGTTAATTCACACAAACCTGGTCAAAAAATTAACCGTGAATTGTTTCGCAGTGCCTTATTTTTGTACCTTTCACAAGGAAGGTATGTTAAGATTTTTGTTAGACACGTCCGACCATTTTGTCATAGCCATGTATGTCGATTTCTTATGCTTACAAAATCGACTTATTGAAAAAAACATAAGAGAACTGCTTGAGAATACGAGAAAAGTAGGTTACAGAAACATAACGGAAACATTAGTCTCTCGAGTCTCGACTAATTCCTACAATATTCATTGTCAAAGTTGTGGGAAGGAATCGGCAAAAAAAAGAAACAGTAATTCATTTAATCTGTAAATGTCTCGCTTTGGCAAGAAACAGGACCCAACTATTCGGAAAGTTATTCCTCGACGATCTTAACGAGCTATCTTAAATGATCTATCAAAGATTTGATCTCTTATATTATCACGACGATTTGGCTCTAAAATGAACCTCGACTACTTCTGTAATGGGTACTCGTCGATCGTGAAACACCCACTTATCAATCATATCAATCCATGGGTCAAACGTGTTTATTGTATCAAAACTACTTCATCGCTATTTGGCTAATTGAGCAAACCACCTTTTCTACCTACCTACCCATAATCAAAAATCTTTTTTTTTTTCTTGGCTTGCTGCGAATGACACCTCTTCCATGATTTTGCATTACGGTTGTATGGGGGGTACCGTTAGTTTTGGAGATAAAAAAATTTCAATTTCTCCTCTAGGGAATCACTGAAGACCCTTAAGTACCGAGTTTGAAGAAAATACCTCCAGTAGTTTAATCTGTAGTTCGAAGTACAGACATACAGACAGACGGACGGAATTGCCGGAACCACTTTCTTCGTCTTTGCTATCATCGCAATGTCAACTTTGATCAAAATCTCGAGTTCGATTTTTTTTCCAAATGCAGAACTTGCCCTATAGTACCTACAGTGGCGAGCATTATGTGGATACATAATGCTCAAAACTGACTTTAAGTTGCTGTAAAACTCGCAAAAATAAAGCTATTACAATTTTTTTTTTTTCGGTTTAGACTCTATTTTTTAAGAAACAAAAGATATAAAAACATATTTTAAAACTGAAAAGAAAAATTAACTTTTAATTAATTTAATAAAAAAAACTCAATGTTTCCACTTCTGCACGGTCAAAATAAAAGCGTTTAATACTACATTTTTAGTATGTTGTCCAAAGGCTCTTGGCTTTAATGACGTCATTGAGTCGTTTGGACATGCTTTCTACTAATTTTTCGATTAGTCCGTGCGGAATGCTGGCCCACTCTGTCTGAATCCGGGACCAAAGCTCGTCTTAAGTTTTTGGTGCATTATCGTACCGTCCCAGTCTCTATTTTAAAAGAGCTTATAAATTTTCTATGGGGTTTAGGTCTGGACTTTGCGCAGGCCACTGCATCGTTTGAAAGGTTTGCCTACCGAGCCAATTTTTCATGATCTTAGCGGTATGCTTAGGATCTTCATCCTGTTGAAATAAAACTTCATCTTCTGGGTATGCGCTTTCGTCCACGAAGTTTGGTAAATTTTCCTACATAATACGAAGATAATCTTTTTTCTTCATTATTCCATTAATTTTCACTAACGATCCGACATTCCACCAAGTGAAGCAGCCCCATACCAATAAACTACCTAATACATGTTTCATTGTTTCTTTCACCTGGTGCTTTTGCAACTTTTCATATGGTACAGTGCTTACCGTCTGATTGGAATCAGTTAATTTTGGTTTCATCAGACCATATCACCCTTTTCCAGTCTTCTACGCTCTAATTCCTGTGCTCCTTGCAAATTTGCAGGCGAGACGCTACAGGCTTTTTTGCTTAACTGCCGATGGCGCAAATTCATTTGGCTAATGCACCACCAAATTTAATTTTAAGGTGATGGCCATAATGCGGTGCGTGGTTCGACAAAATTGCTAAGGTTAGTAAAATTACAGACTTCGGGGCAAAATTTTAAACATTTAAAACCTGCTCTATTTCACTTTTAAATGAGAGTCGACTCTAAATGTTATGTATAAAGGGAGAATCGACTTTTTGTTAATTTTAAATGACATATAATTTACTTTAACGTTAAAGCGCTCGTTCAACTTTAACAACAGCAAACAGCTACTTTATCTTTAAGGTATACTTTATCATCGGGATTGACAATAGTCATTTTATATCATAACGAATGGAAGTAAAAATATTTTCTGATGTTTTATTTGAATTTTTAAAAGATGTTCTAAAAGATTGAATATTAGAAACGCGAAACAATCGTAAAAAAAATGCTCTACGTTCTTTAGGCTGGTATTCACCGAGCGCTCTTAAACGTGTCTTAACTTTACGAGGCTCTTAACTTGAAATTTCTTTGGGGTATTCACCAACCACTCACAAGTGTTTTTCGAAGTTCGAAAATGAGAGCCACTCTCTCTTGTTCAGGCATACCCAAACTGTGAAATCAAACTGTTTTCGAACTTGAATGACAGCTGAAAGTGAGAATATTTCGGTCAATTTCGTATTTTGCTTCGGGAGCGTTGCTGGTGACGATAACTGGTTTTGGTTTTGCACTCACCGTCGTTTGTTTAGTTTTCGAACAAACTTTCGAAGAGAGCGCTCGTAGATCTTCACTAATATTGCTTGGTGAATAGGTTTATGAGCTTCTTAAGTTATGTAGAGGGCGATGGACAAATAAATATGTACCTACAAATGAACATAATATGAATGTATGCATGAACGAGTATAGCCAATGAATTGCACCTGGCAACAACAAAATTGAGTTTATATTTTGTGAATAAGTTATAAATACTTAATTTCCATCCAAAATAATGTTAATTACATAATAAACAATCAAAATTTGTATGGACATAGAATGCGTGCGGGTTAATTAAAAGAACTATAGCTTGGCTTCCAATTCATCATCTACTCCACGAACACATCCGCTTGATTAAATTTCTATTATTCCGCAATTCAGCATTTCATTCAACCGAGCAGGCAAGCAACAACAAAAATGAATTGTCAACTGTCAAAAAGTAGACAAAAAAAATCCCTCAACTCAGCGAAAGCGAACCTGTGAATTTTGTAGTCGTCGTTGTCGTTCGTCAAAACATTTCAAGGTGCAATCGTAGCACTAATTTGTGAGATGTGTTAAATTATATACACAATTTTTTATTGGAAATTTGACCAAATTTACTCTCGCGTATAGTTTTAACAATTGCTACATTATTTTTAAAGCCTGAAAATTCACACAGTAATCTGGAAAATCATCTTTCTGACCAAGTGAGTCACTTTGAGTGCAAAGAAAAGAAAATCGCCATTTGGAAGTACGAAGAACGAATAAACTTAAAAAGAAGACACAGTTGACTGCCTGCCTGCACTCTGCACCTCTTCTTTTCCGTACCCACATTTGTGAAGTGAACTATCAAAAAGTGGGAAAGTGCTAGGCAAGAAACTGCGGAGAAATCCACTTTTTTTTATTATTTTCTTTTTATTTTAATAAATATTTATTTTGCTCCCATTATTTGAACAAAGTTGTTGAAAATTAAAAAAAAAAATTCTCTGGGAATTTGAAGTAAAATTAAACGCAAAAAACAAAGGTGAGAAAACCGAAAAAGAAAAAGAAGAGACAAAAGTGAAATCTACGACAATTTATTATTCAGTGCATTAAAGCCATCTTCTATAAGCAGAATGGTGGATCGCCTAGTAAACAGCGAAGCAAACACCCGTCGCATTGCCATGGTGGAGAGCTGCTTCGGTAGCTCCGGTCAACCACTAGCCATTCCCGGAAGAGTGCTAGTGGGCGAGGGTGTTCTAACCAAAATGTGCCGCAAGCGTCCGAAGAGCCGCCAGTTTTTCCTGTTCAATGATATCCTCGTCTATGGCAACATTGTAATTGGGAAAAAGAAATATAACAAACAACACATAATGCCCTTAGAGGAAGTCCAACTGGAAACGATTGATGACCATGGTCAGTTCCGCAACGGATGGCTTATCCGAACAACAACAAAATCGTTTGTAGTTTACGCTGCTACCAGTACAGAGAAACAAGAATGGATGGCTCATATCAACAAGTGCGTGGAAGATTTGCTGCGGAAGAGCGGCAAGAAACCAGTGGAGAATCATGCAGCCGTCTGGGTGCCCGATAACGAGGCATCGATATGCATGCACTGCAAGAAAACGCAATTCACAATGTTAGTGCGTCGTCATCATTGTCGCAATTGTGGGGACGTAGTGTGTGGACCATGCTCGTCGAAGAAATTCTTGTTGCCTCAGCAGAGCACAAAAGCGGTAAGAGTTTGCCTTAAGTGCTATGACAATCTGAGCAAGGCTAAAGCACAGGAAGAACACAGCAAGGAGGGGGCAAACATCTCCCCGACGGTCAATGCCCTTGGCAAAGCAACAAACAACAATGCAACCGGAACTGTTCCGAACGGCGATAGTTCGGCCGAAGACGATTCGGACGGAGATGAAGACGATCTTCATAAGCAATCACACCAACATCATGCCGAGCCAACATTCTATGGTGATTCCTCAATCATATCGGATAAGATTGAGGATGGCGGCAGTAACTCGGCAGCGACGAGTACCAACAACAACAGCAAGTGATGTATAACGAATGTTAGCCAAGCCGGAGGTCGAGAGGAAGAGGAAGCTGGAGTAGAAGCAGATATAAATGGAAGATCAGTGGAAGACCGTCGGAGAGTTGGAAAAAGCAATAAAGATCAACGTGCATTTGATACGAGGGGGGTGGAAGAGGAGACTTCAGCGACTAGCCTTTTATCAACTGTTATCAATTTTGTGTCTTGGCGAAAAACAAGAAAAATTTAGCATCATTATCAAAAACAACAACTAAATAAAAAACATTTAGAAACAAATTCTACTACTATTACACAACACACACAATCTACGAAGCAACAAAAGAAGAAGTTTTCATTACAATGAAGAATGGAGTATTACTCACAATGTTACGTACGTATTAAATATGTACTATTATTTTTAATTATATTTTTATTTTTAAACAAATTGCAAATTGCAAATAGAGATAGAATGGGAGGATACAAAAGTAATTCCATTGATTAGTCACTCTCATTAAAGTGAACATACTTTTCAACGTTGATCAATGTGCAGCTCGAATGTTGTGAAAATATTTTTTCATTAAGGAGTTTTTAAGTCTACATATGTATGTACAAATGTAAATGCTTTTGTTTCAAAAATGAACCTTTTTTAATTTAGCTGCGGTTTTTAGTCTAAGTTTGTATACCTACTTTCGTGATGTTTTATAACTTCTAGGAAAATTTGTCATTTGATAAGTAAAAAGTTTATTGCAAATGTTAATCTACTCGTATCATTGAATGAATATTCCAAATAAATAATTCATAAAAATAAATAAGCTTACCGATCAATCATATATATCTACAATGTTTTTTCTGCACCGTCCAAAACTGCGGACTTACACATTTTAAACTTTTTATGTTGGTTTTTTAATGAGGAACTATTTTAAAAGAAAATTCGTTTTTAACCGTGCATGACTGGACTTATAATTTAGTTTGTATAACCGATGGTTGGATAGAGTTTCTTAGGTTGCCTTGGGCAGAAAATGTCGTAAGACTTCCATTATGAATATTATAGAATCGAACTTAAAATCTTGCGAGTTCCATAGATTCGTATTATGAATAGCTAGAAAGAATATAATTTTACAATGCTAAATGCAATTTCTCATTGTTTGATGTGTTATTTTGATGGAATTATTTTTGACAGCATTGGTTTTTTAAACGAATTTGGAAGCTTGCCTACTATAATAAACGTGGAAAATTCGCTAAATCATGACTTTCGTCGAACGTTCGATTCGCTATTCATAACAAGGGCCTAAAAGAGTTGGTATCTTTGACCCATTTATTCGTTTTATTTTAGTTACTTTCTTTTTTTCGGATTATATCCTATAAGGCCAAGATTAAAAATTTAGATTTTACTTACGTAAGTTGAATTGTTTGATTTTAGCACTCTGTTCAATATTGTTTGAACTATGTTTATGTTTTCAAAATAGCTTTTTTTTTGCCATAAAGTCCACAAAAAAAAATTATCGTTTCGTCCCGGCGATCTCACATGGACTCATCAGTTGACTATGAGGGCCTTGTCAATACGCAATGTTTGTTAAATTCAGTTCACCTTACAACATGAGTCCATGTGAGATCACCAGAACTAAACGCCAATTTTTGTGGATTTTAAGGCCAAAAAAAAGCAATTTTGAATCAATAATTCAACAAGTCCAATAATAGTGCTAAGTCTTCTTCTTGGCTAATTTATTTCAGTAGTATATAGAGTTTGTATTATAGAAACCTTCATAATTATGTCTACGTTTGTTTCATATTAATATACAGGGTCCCGTTATTCGTCAAGGATATTTTGGGAATATGATTCTTGGGTATATTCTAAGAATAAGGTCGTTGTAAAATATGGGTCTATCCCCAATGCTGACGTAATTTTTCGGGGATTTAAAAAAAGGCCTAATTTGGTCTATCGTGACTCATGTTAACAAAAGTTGCTCCACAAATACAAATGGTAGAAACTTCGTTTAGAACTCTATTTTTAGAAAATTTACAAGCCTTTGTAACTGCGTTTCCTCACCTTGTTACTTAACATTTCTCAAAAGAGTTAAGTTTGCTTTTTTTGATTTGCAAACTAATAACACGCAAAAATTATTTACGTTTATGAGCTGTGCAATGGAAATTCAACTAGCATGCGACAACGATAGCATGATTTTTATCCTACCCGCCGACTTTCTTGCAAATGAGTTTTTGGAAATACATATCGCAGTTTTCGAGAAACGGCATCAGAGTCAAATATAGGACCGCAAGTTAAAAGAATTTCGTCCGATGCAAGAATACTGGAAGCTGACAGACATACAAATTTTAATGTATTGCATGGAGAAAATCTGTACCCATACATACATACATTTGTTCAAGAAGTGCTTCTTGTTTCCTAACTGCATGCTGAAGCGAAGCTTTGATGACAACGAGTTTATTTGTAAAATTCTTTGAATGTACGAATCTCAATTTACAGGAGATGGGATCAAATATTTTCAAAATCTTCATGCATGGGCTGCGGAGAATTCCCGCAAAAGAAGACTAGAGTTTTTGCGAAACCACCAGAATATTATTACAGATTCAAATAGCTTCTAGGAAGTTCATAAACGTCAAATTTTTTGCATCGATTCGTTATCACTACTTTTTTGGCGATGCTGAAGCGAAAGATAAAATAAATACACAGCTGTTTAAAATAATCGTGAAAGCAACTGTGCAATTTTCGATTTGTATTTGTATTTTTTTTCTACCAAATTAGTTTTTTTTTCGTTTTTGAATGCTCAAAATAATAGGGAATGTTAAACTAATGTCGATTTCATTTACACATGAGAAATCAATTTCTGTGTGAAGATTTCGATCTCGAAAGGTTTTACGTTCCTTCACACCAAAAATTCGATTTTTTTTTTACAGAGATCAAATTCTTCGAATCCGTATTTGAAGAGAGATTTACATGTATGTATATGTATACGAAATACGCACACCAAAAGAAAAAAATTGACAAGGGATCGAAATCCCTAGTGTGTAAAGGAAATCGACATAAGTATGAGTATTGGCCAAATTTAATTAAGGTAGCAGTCAGTTTTGAAATACGAGTAAAAAAATGTTGTGTGGTTTTTTTAATAGACAGAATGGCCTCCTTTATTTTTTTTGACCGCCTCTATGAGAGGTGGCATGGAGTCAACAAGTTCTTGGCATTTACTAATCGGAATGGCGTTCCATTGCTTCTGTATTCCAAGCCATAGTTGGTGTTTATTGTTGAAAACCTTTGTAGCTAAAGATTTTTTCAGATCCGCCCACAAATTCTCAATCGGGTTGAGATGGCCAGGATACAGACAGATACAGAGATTCGATGATCGCGAAGCCAAGAACTCACCAATTTTGAAGAGTGCTTGGGATCTTTATCTTGCTGAAAATTCCATCTAAGTAGCATATTGTCGTCAGCATACAGAAGCATTCAAAATATCGCGAAATGTTTCCTTGGTCATGATACCATGAATTTGGAAGATCGGTCCAACAACAAACCAAGAATAGCAACCCCACACCATGATGCTACCGCCTCCGTGTTTCACGTTGCAGAACAGCATCAACTTAAGAAATCATTTACTAGTCTAAAGTTCATCACTGAAAGACAATATAGCAGTGCTAATATCGGTTCTAATTTGACTTCGCACAGTAGAATAAATAGTTAAAAAAATTATTATTAAAAACAACTGGGTAAATAATTATTTGATACCTTTTTTTGTATGTCAGTTCATATGGTATTTTTTTAGTTGTTTACTTTACATTTAACTTCGCCATCACATCAGTTGATCACAGGCATCAACAGCTTATCATGATTTTTCGTGATGCTTCTTTGCTAAATTGTTGCGCATCAGTTTATTAAACTATGCAATAGTTGACGTTTAAAGTGATGCCGAATTTTTGCGTTAGTGAACATTGGACGTTAACGATCGCGCATCGTTGCGCAGTGATGCGTTTATGAATTTAACATAGTTTTGAATAGGATGGTGCTCCAGCCTACTGTGGTCGAAAGGTTAATAATTGGCTAGATGAACAATATGGCAATCGTTGGATAGTAAGAAACGGATCAGTTCACTATCTTGAAAGATCTTCTGACCTTGTAGTATTGGATTTTTTTGGATCAGAAAGAAATGAAAGAACTTGTTAATTCAACAGAAATTGCAACTTTAAGATAATTAAAAGAACGTTTTTTCGAAGCGTCATCAAGCATCAATAAATATTCGCAGTGAAATCCAAAAACGGGATCTAGCATGCTTACAAAGCCAAGAAAAACACTTTGAGCATCTGTTATAACTGTTTTAGTACATACAAATGCGGTCAAAATAATAGTAGTGTAAATAAAATCATTGCTAAGTCCCTGAATGTTCATGTCCCAGATTGTGTTATATGATGGAAAGGGATCTCGTTAATAGGTAAGAAAGCCTCCAAATACAGAATATAATCCACGCTTCACAGCTAAGACAATAAAACATGGGGTTGGTCCCATATATCGGATTGAAGGCATTATGGATCAGCATCTTTATGTGAAGATCATGCAGGAAAATATGTTCCCATATGCTGAAGATGAAATGCCACTGAAATGAGTCATTGAACAAGACAACGACCCAAAGCATACAAGTAAACTTTCGAAGCAGTGGTTCACAAGAAAAGAGTGTTAATGTCATAGAGTGGCCTGCGCAGTCCTCAGACCTCAACCCTATAGAAAATCTTTGGTGCGATGTCAAAAAGTGTGTTGCTAGTTGTAAGCCAACTACTAACAGAGCTCTTTGGGAAGCTATACACCAGTCTTGGAGGTCCATACATGTAGAAAGATGTGAAAATCTTATTAATTCGATGCAACGTTGTTGTGCTGCTGTTATTTCTAACAATATACATGCAACTTAAGGTACTAGTACGGTCTAGAATGCATGATTTTTGGGATTTTTTTTCTCGGAAACCTTATCAGGTAATAACATAATTTTTTTAAATAATGAATACATGCGTCAAGAGTACAAAAAAAATTTTTTTTTAATTTTGGCCGAATTAAAGAGGCCACAAACGTCGACTCATCAAAAAATACATGGTCCCATGGCGGACAGTTAATCTCAGGATTGGCTGGACTGAAACAAAAAAAAAACAAAGTGGGTTATTTGAAGGAAGATTTCTTACGAGATAATTTACCACAATTTGAGCAAAAAGTTATGAACAAAAAAAAAATGGCGACCCAAAAATGGCCAACACAATTGCCAAAAAAAAGATTTTTTTTTCAAAGCTTGAATTTTTGTTGTTTTTGATTTTTTAAACAAATTGTGGTAAATCGTTTCGTAAGAAACCTTCCTTCAAATATCTCAATTTGTTTTTTTTTGTTTCAGTCCAGATAATCCTGACATTAATTGTCCGCCATGGGAGCATGTATTTTCTGATGAGTCGACGTTTGCGCCCTCTTTAATTCGGCCAAAATTCAAAAATTAAAAAAAATACATTTTTTTTGTACTCTTGACGCATATATGTATTCATTATTAAAAAAAAAAATATGTTATTACCTAATAAGGTTTCCGAGAAAAAATTTCCCAAAATTGTGCGTTTTTTGGCATTTTAGACCGTACTACCTAGTACCATAATATTAATTTAACGTTCAAACACTCGAATATCACTTATGGTAGAAATTGACTATTAACTTTCTTTTTTGTAATATTTAAAGGTAGATTTTGAATGCGCTACTATTTTTTGAAGTTGCCAACTAATTTATTGAATTTGAAAATGATTTTTTTTTCTGAAATTGAAAGCCTAAAAACATTAATTTGAAAATCAGATGACTATTTAATTCTTCAAAATTAGTAGATTAATTTATTTTAGTTTTTGTTGTGTTCTAAGGTTCACTGCTACTATTTTAAGCTGTATGTACATAAAATTAAAATTATCTAAAACTCATAGCAAAAAACACATCTTTTAAATTTTACCTGCTGTAGATTTTACCAAATATTATAAAATGTATGATAGTTATTGATTTTGATATATTTTTAGTATTGTTACATTTTTTAAAGAAATATATTAAAACGTTATATTCATATTCTGGAGAAAATCTACCTCAAAGTTAAAAATTAGCGTGGGTGGGAAAAAATGAACAGGTTTAGAAATTGGATTCTGAAGACTCCAACATTATATAAACTTTGTTTATACGCAGCTATAAAGGCTTGAATATCTTTTACCCAAATGAAGCTTCTACCATTCGTATTAAGAGAGCAATTTTTTTTAACATTGGTCAGGGTAGATCAAAATAGGCCTTTTCTGAAATCGCCAAAAAATAAGCCATATTGACTGTGTTCTTAGAATATTCCCTAGAATCATATCCTAAAATAGTCTTGAGGAATTGGGCGACACCCTGTAGATTATTATATTTTGAATTCTAAAGCAATAAGTTGTTTTAATAAAAATGTTGAATGTATTCAATGTTTTCCAATCTTGTTTGATATTTTAAATTATCAATATTTCATCATCTCTTCAAATTGTTCTATTTTTTTTTAAATGTGTTATATGGATTCAGTAAGTGCTCATAGATAATACCATGAATCATTACTTTTTTACTTACGTCCTTGAACTTTTATGTCCGAAGGGGATTCTCTTAAGAGGCAAGGGACTGCACTACCCCTTATTCCGGAGATATATTTTACAATATGCTATGAATCATTATTATCTTATAATTATTGTCTGTAAATGACATTTATTGCATTCAAATATGAGTCAATTCTTAAAACAAAGCCAGCTTTAGATGTATTGCCAAAAGCAACCTACGTTTGTCCTATTTTGTATATTGACTTTTCTTATCAAATTTGACGCAAATGTTGAACACAAAAAAAAAAAAAATCATTAAGTAAAATATAAACATCTATTAATAAGCACATTCAAAAAGATCATGAATCATATTTGGTACATCTGATCACAACAAGTGAGATTGAATTTAATTGAATTTTATGTACATACATACATATGTACATACATAATGTATATGGCTTATAAATTTGAATGACGTATTCAGATAATTTTGTTTTGATTACTACAATTTGCAATGTGCCAATTGGTATTAAAGTAAAAAAGGGTATAGTTGTTTTGATAATAAAATGCATTGGAAATATCAAATTTGTCAAGTTTTTTCTAATTAAACATGTTTGCAATTAAATAGAAATTATACAGTTACTCTTTTAGTTCTAAGTGTGTGGTGGCTAGTTGTACTGAAAGTCTTTTTCCTAACTCTAAACTTACGCAACTTAAAATCCATCAATTCCTTGAACGTACGCAATACAAAATCGTTCGAGATAATTATTTTTGAAATTGGGCTGACTGTGGATTTTTGGTAGGAACTATATATCTAGAGAACGACAAAAACTATGGACGGAACTATGTTAGCAAAACACATGTATTGGATTTTAGATTAGGGAAACAATTCAATTGTTTTTTTTTACAATGTCGGCATTCGTAGGGTGTTTTTGGGATAGAATTAAAATTGGGGATATAATAAATGAGTTGCAAACTTTAAACAATTTTTTTAGGTTTTGAATTCGTTTTTGCAGATGAATGTGTGTATTAGCGTATACTCGTATAGTACATCATGTCACTAATTCCAAAACTTCAAGTCGAGGCTGTATATACCGACTTAAGTAAGGTCTTTGATTCTGTGAACCACCAAACAATTGTAAAAAGTAATTTTGTATTTCATTCACAAATCCTTTGATGGTTATCCTTATACCTCACTGGAAGAAGTTAGCAGTTACACATAAATAATACGTTTTTTTATAATTAACGCGCATTCAACGAATTATGACTACCCTTTAAATGTTGGTTTAATTGACTAAGAGCTCACAGCAATTTTTGGGTGTGATTGATAACAAGAAATAATTAGCATAATTAGATAGGCCTTTTATAGTTATTTACAAACGTGAAAGTCTTGCATACTCTAGTGGGAGCAATAGTGGATAACAGTGCATCAAGTATGCAGTTCTTTCTAATTGTGATAACAACTTTGCCAAAATGTAGAGTTAAGCCCCCTGATTGAAAATATCGAGGTCCAAGACGTTTTACAGACAGCCTTCTGCCTGCCAGACGCGATAAGAATAGAATAAATAAATAAATAAATAGATAATGCACTATTGCGCCCACTAGAGAATGCAAGACGCTTACATTCATAAATAACTATAAGAGGCCTATCTAATTATGCTAATTATTTTTTGTTATAAATCACACCCAAAAATTGCTGTGGCTCTCTGTCTATAACACAGTGCGAGCAATTGGGAAACAGTGGGAGGATTGATTAGCCCTGCTAATGTGAGAAGCACCTTTGCACGAAAATATATTTGTTACTTCTTCGCAAAAGGCAATACTACTTAGTTAACCTGCTCCCGAATGAAGGGCCTCTGCCTGAGACATGGCAGATTTGCATCCTTTGCGATCCCGAGTACGCTGATTCGAGTCATCCAGGCCAAGCCAAGATCTTCCTTGTCGCCGCGAACTTGGGCGCTGGGATTCGATGAATCTTAGCTGGAGCATTGTTGTCCATTTGATTAATGTGACCGAGCCAATGAAGTCGACGTGTTTTGGCTTTCTGGACTACATCCACATCTTTGTACAGCTGATAGAGTTCGCGGTTATATCTTCTTCTCCATTCGCAATCACATTACCGAATATTCATTCATTGAAGAGTTTTCCTTTCGATAGAGCCCAGGATCATATCTCCCTTTCTGCTTATATTCCAACACTTGGTGCCGTAAGTCATGACTGGTAGTATAAGGATTTTTTTAGAGTGAGAAGTTTTGTACCCATTTGTTTTCTAAACGGAAGAAGGTGTCCTTGGTGGAGTTAATATTAACTCCGACGCTGATGAACTCCTACTACTAACTACCTTGAAGTTTTTGCCATCAATAGTATCGTTTTTCTCTAATCGGTGGTCAGATACTTGTTTGTTTTTTGATAGCATATACTTGGTCTTGTTCTCATTTACTTCAAGACAAGTCTCCCCTGATCTTCAACAGCCGTGAAGGACTATTACAGAACGTTGGGAACAGCTGATGATGTCGATATCGTCCGCATACCCCAACATTTGAACAGATTTGTTAAATATAGTGCCCTCCGCACAATCTGCTCTAGAAGGAGATTGAAGATATTACATGAAACCGCATCTCCTTGCCGAAACTCAGTTGCACATTGCACCGCGTATTTTCTAATGTCACGTGACACATTGGAATCATCGCCATATAGAGCTTACATATGCGGCCTTGAAGTCGATAAATAGATGGTGAATGGTCGATCTGTCGGGCCGTAAGCATCGCTGGTCCTTGCCGACTAAATTTATGCAGAACGGTTTAAGACGTTCACATAGCACGTTTGATACGAGTATGATCTTGTATGTGACATTTAGCAGGGCTATGCCTCGATTGTTCTTGAAACGATAACGTTTTTTGTAGATGCGGCATATGAAGCTGATGGTCCAGTCTTCGGGCATGCTCCATTCCACCCATGTTTGGTTCATGGTTTGATGCATGCAACCTACCAAAACATAGCTCTGCAGCTAAAAAACTTCCGGGTATTGTTTCTATCACGAGACTTCGATCTTGAGCTGTGAGGCTGCGTAAACTCTCTTCTTTCTACCTCTTTGCTCGATACTCTTCTCTCGATGCTCTTGTTGTGCGCTGCAGCATAATATTCGCATGTGCATCTTCTTTCACTCGTTTCAGTTGAACGCATTCATCA
The DNA here is from genome assembly GCA_911387755.1 of Chrysotoxum bicinctum. Classification (NCBI taxonomy): domain Eukaryota; kingdom Metazoa; phylum Arthropoda; class Insecta; order Diptera; family Syrphidae; genus Chrysotoxum; species Chrysotoxum bicinctum. Next base: position 49,574,843 of record OU426989.1, read on the forward strand.
TAATTCTACGGATTCTTTCCCTGGGCTGGTTGGTAGCCTACGGTGGTTTCGGCTACCTTTTTGATGATATCGCGATACTGGGACCACTGATTGTTGGCGTCTGTGATAGGTGAATGCACAGCGGAGGACTTCTCGCTGAGGTGGTCTTTGTGAGAGCTCTGGCAACTCCAAGTATGTTGAGGCGCCCAACGTCAAATTTCTTTTTCTGGGCGATTCGCAGTTTCTTTTCGTTTGACAATCGAGCTCTGAATTTAGCCACAACTAAGAAATGGTCGGAGTAGACTTTTTTTATAATACACACGCGCTCAAGGGTATGTTAAGGTTAAGAGACCGCTCGAATCGTACGAATAAGATGTCAGATACGTACCCCGCATTCCGAAGATGTCTTCCTTTCCGAATTTAGCACTAAAATCTTCGAGCACAATATAAAATGTAAACTTACTTGTAAATAATAATAATTTTAAATCTTTTAAAGTTTGACTTGTGATTATAATAATTCATTTAATCATTTAATTTTTGCTTTTGTCTAATGCAAAAGATGAAATAAAATGAAATAAATAATGTTTATCCTAAAGTGGGCTTTAGGTCAATTTTTGTTAATATTTTGTTTTGTTTTTTTATGTTGTGACGTTTCGGATGTGGTTACACCCTTCTTCAGACCTATTTATTAATTGAAAAATAATTTAAAACATATATACATACATACACATATATTAAATACATCAAAATTCTAAAAGAGTATACTTACAACTTTAAAAATACAAATATTCTTTTATTTGTTTGTTCTTTATTGGTTTCCGTGTTTTTTTAAAAAAGTTTAAAAGACGTTTTAAATCTTTTTGTTTTATATATCTTACGAGTATCTCTTTTGTTTTTTATTTTTTAATTTGTTTGAAAATTTATTTTAAACAAAATGATGTTTAATTATCTGAATTTTTAAATTCAAATAATTTATTTTGAAAATAAATTCAAATATTTTTATGTATATGTATATGTATAATATATTTAATCGTTGAGTTTTGTTTACGTAGATATGGTTTGATAATTAATAAACTGACCGTAAATATTACTTAGTCTATCACAACCTGAACGTCTATTAATACTATTTTCGGTGTTTCTAATATGTAACATTTCTAGTAACATTCTTTTATTGTAATTCTGTTCTGATTGTAAAATTGTTATATTTTTGAAGTCAGGACGATGATTTTCTTCTATGCAATGGAGAGCTAGTGCAGTCTTTTGTGTACTACCACTATTTATGTATATCAGATTTATGACCTGATAGTACACAATGCACTAGCTCTCCATTGCATAGAAGAAAATCATCGTCCTGACTTCAAAAATATAACAATTTTACAATCAGAACAGAATTACAATAAAAGAATGTTACTAGAAATGTTACATATTAGAAACACCGAAAATAGTATTAATAGACGTTCAGATTGTGATAGACTAAGTAATATTTACGTTCAGTTTATTAATTATTAAATCACCCCTATTATGATTGTCAATTATCAAATTGATAGTTGATAAACCTTGAAAATTGGATTACAAAACTCAATTTATTAAAAAACTAATCAATTTTTCTTTTAAATTTTTCAATTTGCTTGTGTTTCGCAATGGTCTGAATCATTCTCAATGATCAAAACTTTAATCAGTTGGGTTTTTAAACATTTAATTAAAAATATATCTACGTAAACAAAACTCAACGATTAAATATATTATACATATACATATACATAAAAATATTTGAATTTATTTTCAAAATAAATTATTTGAATTTAAAAATTCAGATAATTAAACATCATTTTGTTTAAAATAAATTTTCAAACAAATTAAAAAATAAAAAACAAAAGAGATACTCGTAAGATATATAAAACAAAAAGATTTAAAACGTCTTTTAAACTTTTTTAAAAAAACACGGAAACCAAAAAAGAACAAACAAAAGAATATTTGTATTTTTAAAGTTGTAAGTATACTCTTTTAGAATTTTTATGTATTTAATATACAGGGTGTCCCACAGTCACCGCCCCAAATGAAAACCATGGATTCCTGAAGTCATTTTAAGTCGAAAAACGAGGTCATTTTCTCGTTTTCGTCCCGTTTTCGAGTTATGACGGTTTTTATTATTTTTCCATTAACTGGCTTTATCTTTGCCAAACTGCGTCCGATTCGTGAGATTTTTTTTATAACCAATCAAGTTTCGTTTTTTAAGTAGTTTTTTCACTTTGATATCAATTTATTCAAAAAAACACGTTAATGAGTATTAATTTTTTTCACTTATTATTAAAGCCCAGTTCATTTTCTAAAATTAAATATGTTTTTTTCCTTAAAAAGAATACTAAATGTAATTAACAAAAAATAAACAAACTGAGTGAATTTAAAAAAAAAATAATTTTTAAATACAAAATTAACTTTTACTGAGGTATTGTGGTTAAGAAAAGGATAAATAGATAACGTTAATTAGTAAGACCGTTAACTAATGTAAGCAGTAAAAATTTGCATTATAATTTGAAGGTTGTGAATGTCTTTCTCGCGTGAACTAGTGTCCGCGTCGTGTTCTTTCACTTGATACTCCATTTTGGATTTGTTATTCAAGTTGTAGTTTTTTTCAATTATTTGCGAACAATGGATTACACTAATCAAGAATATCTGAAAATGTTATTAATATACGCTGAAATGGGACAACTTTATCTATTTGTCCTTTTCTTAACCACAATAGCTCAGAAAAAGTTAATTTTGTATTTAAAAATTATTTTTTTTTTAAATTCACTCAGTTTGTTTATTTGTTGTTAATTAGATTTAGTATTCTTTTTAAGGACAAAAAAAAATAATTTTTATTTAAGAAAATGAACTGGGCTTTAATAATTAATGAAAAAAATTAATACTCATTAACGTGTTTTTTTGAAAAAAATGATATCAAAGTGAAAAAAACAACTTAAGAAACGAAAAAAATTGGGTTTGATGCAAAATTGCGGAAAAACGGTTGCCCGCAGAAAAAAAAGTTCTGAGACAAACTAAAACTGTAATAAATTCTTGATTGGTTATAAAAAAAATCTTACGAATCGGACGTAGTTTGGCAAAGATAAAGCCAGTTAATTGAAAAGAGAGCAAAAATCATAAAAACCGTTATAACTCGAAAACGGGACGAAAACGAGAAAATTACCTCATAAGTTTTTCGACTTAAAATGACCTCAGGAATCTATGGTTTTCGTTTGGGGCGGTGACTGTGGGACACCCTGTATATGTATATATGTTTTAAATTATTTTTCAATTAATAAATAGGTCTGAAGAAGGGTGTAACCACATCCGAAACGTCACAACATAAAAAAACAAAACAAAATATTAACAAAAATTGACCTAAAGCCCACTTTTTTAGGATAAACATTATTTAATTAAATAAAAGGTCACGAAGAAAGAAAATATTTAAAATGAAATAACTCAAATAAAACAAAAATTTACATCAAATTAAAAAAAATATATACTTTATTTTTACAGGAGGAAGAAGAACGCAAAAAACGCGAAGAAGAACTAGTTAAAGAACTTCGAAAGCTAGCATCATTCAAAGCACGACCAAATCCTTTCAAATAAAAAAATACAAGGATCCGAATATTAATAAAAAAAATAAACACAATGTTCAATTGTTATGTTTTTTTTGCTATTCCTAGTTATAAATAAAATAAAAAATTATTAATTAGATCACAAATAATTATATTCGTGGCGGCACTGTTAGAGCGATATAATAAAGAAAATTAATTTACAAACAAAATTATACTTAATGAAAATGTAATGTATTTTTCTTAATCAATAATTTTACTCTAACGACATACACATTTATACATATACATACATGCGTCTTTATAAATATAAATATCAAATTACTAATTATAGTGAATAAGAGTTTTTTTATATTAAATATATTGTTTTTTTTTATTTTTTTTTATTTTGCATAATTATGTAATTTTTTATCTTGAAATTTTCTTTCACATTTTGTTATAATAGAGAGTATTTAATTTATTCCATTAAAACAAAACAAAAAACACAAAAATCATAATTTCATATTATTTTTTTTAGAAAAAAAAAAATAGGTTGACAATAATGCTTGTTGATTTAAAATTTTACAAAATAGTGTTACTTTAATATAATCACAGTTCTTTTCAAATAATTAAATGCAAAAAAAACATACGACGATCATCCTTGTGATTTTGTTGTTCCATCTGTCCTCTCGAATTGTTTTTCTTTCTAAAACTTACGAACACAACTACATTATAAATGAACAAATACAAAATATCATAAATTTAAAAATTAAAAAAAATAATAATATTTAACTAAAATCAAGTAAATTGAGAAAGAAACGAAAAACGTCAAACATGTTGTGGTAAAATGTAATCGTTTTCTATTATTATAATTTTATTATTAATTTTATAAGAATTAAAAAAAAAAAAACATGAAAAATATCAAATAAATTATTTTTTACACAAAAACAAAATATCTTGTGTTTTATTGAAGATATTTGTTTAGTCTGTAAGTCTTTCTACCTATCCTCAACCAGGTAATTAGGTAACGACTGTACGATGCACGTGTTTCTTGTAAGACCAGCACCAACGGAGAATGGGCACATCGCTTAAGATTGTTAAATTCGTCTTGGGGAAAGAGACAGCCCTTTCCACTTAATCAGCAATACTGACCAAACAAACGGATATACACCTAACACTGACCTCCCAAACTTATCTACAGACGTTGCAAGGAGCCACAAGCTAATCTCATCTTCCAAATCACCGAAAAACAAATTGAGATAACTTTCCAGCATACAATTTCTTATTCTTGCTTTTGTATGTATTTCATGTTGAGCAGCTGGTTTTGACAGCAAATCGACTCCTAAAAGACGGCAACGTATTTTTTCATTACAACTGATTTTAGTTGACTTGCATAATACGAAAAATTTGTTTGGTTGCCTAAGAGTTGAGTTGTGTTGATGACAACTCAACTAAGTTGAGTTGTAATCCATAATAGGGGCATAAATCACCAGTGGGCCTATTGCTACGATAGCAGTACTGCCGGCCATTAAAGTTCCATGGAAAGACAAAGAAGTAACGTTAGTGCAATTGTTCGGTAAAAGGACGAGGATTTCATTTTTTTTAGGGACCGACTGGACAAATGCTGTTATCCACTTACTCGGAGTCCCAAAGATTAGGACACACGGAAAACGTATGCAATGGTTTTCGCCAGCCTAGAAGAGCATGAAACTATGCAGTAAAATAAATCTTGAATAAACCCCCCTAATACATTTTGCTTCATGTCGAAAACGCTTTGAAGGATAATTTGTCATTCGATGCCGTTTGAACTTGAATTCGGACATATCGGAGCGCCTTAGAAGAAGATCGAATTGAAGACGATTCGCTTCAAAACCCATTATTATCACCCATGTTCTGCATTTCACTTATTGTGAATTCGAGCAACAAAAGTGAATTTTGATGTTCTGCATTCCGCATAAAATGACTTTTGTGATTTGTTCATTCCGAATGTGAAATGTTGGTGTTCTGAATTCCACCCGAAATGAAGTTTGTGAATTGAGTTTTCGGAGATGAAAATTCGTGTTCTACATTTCGAATACATAGCGTTTTACGGTGAATTCAATTCACTTAGTTTTATTTGGTGAAATTGATAAACGTGTAAATAAAGATTTGAAATTTTGATTGATTGATTTTGATTTGATTGATTGATAAATTGTTGTTTACAAGAAAATACAAAAGAGAAATTGAAGTCGATTTTATTAAGGGATTTATTTCAAAAATGTAAACAAATGTCTCTGAAGCTTCTTTTGAAACTACAAACAATTCAAATATGACCATGTTAATTCATTCCCCATTTATTTTATTATTTTTTTTTTATTATGCTTCTGGAAGATCTAAAATTATGACTTTACTACGTAAAACTTTTCCACAAACTCTCTATCATTGTTTTTCGTCCCTTCTACCACTTATTAATAATAATATTATGCACAAGAAACAATGTTTTAATAAATGATGCAAATTGTCTTTCAGCTGATTTTGACATTTCACAAATAAATTCGGAGTGAATTGAATTCACTCGGAATGTAGAACATGCCTTTTCATTTTAAGTGAAATTGAAATTCGTTTTCAATTCACTTTCACTCGGAATACAGAACATGGGTGTATATATACAAATTCATGTAAATAATTGCAATTGATGTAGAAATCAAAATCTTCATCCGAAGCGAAATTTATAAAACAAGAGTAAATCTTCGCCGGCAAAAGCCATCCCAACAGCATTCAATAAAATATTAAAATAAAGCATAGGCGAACAGTTTACTAAGAAATACTTTATTTCAGTGTTAAAATTGTTCGGAAACTAGATCAACAGTTTCGACGTGTTTAGAAGTTTCCATCACCACCCCAGGATGTCTTGACGTTATCGTCAGCCCAGTCCTCTACACCAACAGCGGTTGAAGCGGGAACAGCGGTCTCAGCAGCAATGACCTCATCGGCCCAGTTATTGGTCTCTTCGACTGGAATGTCGATGATTTCATCAACCTTGACTGGTGCTGGCAACAGCTCCTTAGCTGCGGCTTCCTCCTTCTCAGTTTCCTCTGGGTCACGGTAGAAGAACAGATCGACAACAACATTCCATTCGCAGTAGCGCGAGATGGTTCCACGCAGACGGAGGACCTCACGAGCCAAGAACCACCACATCAGACCAATGGAATGAGGCGACTTGGTGTTGCATGGGATGGCGATATCAACATAACGCAATGGGCTATCGGTGTTGGTGAAAGCAATGACTGGAATGTTGACATACGATGCCTCAATGATTGGCTGGTGGTCAGTTGATGGATCGGTCACAACTAAAAGACGGGGCTCGCGGAAAGCAGCCTGGATTTGATTGGTGAATGCACCGGGTGTGAAACGTCCAGCAATTGGTACGGTGTCGGTGTACTTGGCGAACTTGAGCACAGCACGCTGGCCCAAAGGACGAGAAGAGATAACATAAACCTGCAACAAGAGAATTGAGACTTATTATCAATATGTTCCAACAAAGTGCAGATTTTAAGCAAGATTTTTGCAAATCAGTACTAAGGTTGTAATCATTAAATTTCAGACCCGAAAGATTAGTAGATAGATCATCATTAAAAATCAATTTAATAGCTCGAGTTGGAGGAAATTTGTACTTACGTCTTGTGGGTACTCGATGGCGGCAATAGCACGAGCAGCCAACATCAGCTTCTCCCAGGTCTTGCCCAAGTTGATGATGTTAACACCATCGGGACGACGCTTGAAAACGTATTGCTCCATTTGGTAGTTTACATTCTCACTACCCAAATGAGTGGTTGCGGCTAACATCTTGGTGACATCTTCCTCTTTAAGGGATAAAATATCCATACCTCCCGACATTGTAACGTTTATTAAGAGTTACGAGAACCTGCAAACAGAAATTGACGAAAATTTTGTATAGAAAATAATTTCAGGATAGACAAGCAAGCAAGTGAAAGTGAGCACGTGGCACACATTTTTCTTTCAATTTTAACCACAATCTACGACTGTTTAGTTCTATTCTATTAGAATGTAAATTGGTTTTTATTTAATTATTTAAAAGTTTTCGAATATGAACAAATTAAACTTTAAATATTTCAAAATTGAGATTTTTTTTAGAAAACTTACGTTGTGTATGCCACTGGGAGCTAGATCAAAATGGCAGAGCGGCAAATTTGTCACATCCATTTCGGTTCACTTTTCGTTAAGTTCGATGAAAAAATGTAGTAGAAGCGTAGTCGAATTTTTAAGGTGTAGCTGGAATGAATATATAGCCTTAAGGTAGCTTCCACAAGATCTGCGCTCAGCGAATGCAAGGAAATCTTCTCAATCATTTTCTGGAGAGAATATGAACTTTGCTTTGTTTTCAATTTTCCGGAAAAATGAATGTGTGATTAAATCTATAAATTTACAAAATACTTCAATCTACCAAATCAGGAGGTATTCCACAAGCTAGCAAATAAAAAATTAGACAATTATCACATAAAATAATTAATTTTACAAGTTCAGCTGTCAGCCAGATTGCTTGACTGGATACTGGCCATAGAACTTCATGCCAGTTGACTAGCAAGTTGCTTAAGTTTGTTTTGTTTCGTGAACAAATTTGGGTATTCAAATGCGTGTCATGCATGTGAAACTTTAAAACTTTATTAGTTTAAATGAAACACGTATAAATTGTGTGTATGCTTGAGGCAAATTCAAAAATTTTTGATTTTATTCAATCGACAGACGGGATTGTCATAATACTTATCAGAATGATTGCTTGATCATGCATGAGCAAATTTTCTAATAGACTGAGAACCGCAGGTCCACTCGCCTTAGTAATAATTAATGATTGAAGACCCATGAATTATGTATGTATGCAACGTCAAAACGATTTTACTAATAAACTGTCACATGCATAACATGCGTTTGAACAATGTATATCCCGCATTAATGTCAAAACATAAAGTAAAAACAACGGCACAAAATTTTAAACAGCCTATTATTAAGGTATTAGTATGATATTACTTAACAATTTGCTAACTAGTAGTTTACTAACTCATTCTTAATTTTAAACATTTTCAGCCGTATCTATAAGATTTTCTTAAACTGCATCTTAGAGGTTATTTAGTTAAGCATACTTAAATATTTAATTTGGCTTTAAATGACGAAACTTCAATTCGTATCTATAATCGATTTTTCATTGGTACTTAACTAAACAATGGTTGTGTCACGTAACGTAAAAGAATGTGAAAATCTAGTACAGAAAAAAAACAAATGCTGCTTCATTTTATACAGCACAGCTGTTTTGTGACACCTTCATTCAGTAAATAATTGGAAGACACATTTTTTTATTTGTGAAATCAAAAAAAAAAATGGCTATCGAACACACACCCACACTCGCCGCCACAAATAAAAGAAAATGATCTCAAAATTGGGATTCCTCCTTAAAGGAGACTTTTTATTTTAGAATTTGCAATAATACACTACAAAACAGAATTATTTTATGCACAGATTCTCTTCCAACAACGAGGAAGAAAGTGTCGATACAAACACTTCAAGGCTAAGCGGGAAGCGTGGACGAAATTTCTTTGCGCGCACACATACTTTAATCAATACAAATTTTATGTTTCTTAAATCGTTGCAATTTATAATTCTAATATAATATCACAACAAACAATACCTACAAACTCACAATTTGATACTTCAAAATTTCAAAGATGACAATCGATATGTCAAAATACATTTTAAAATGCCTCTAAGTGACCCTTAAACGCGGTTGATGGCGTTTAAGTTAAGAGGCCTTTAAGTAACGTTACTTAAATGTGAAAATTGATTATAGATACCGATTTCATACTTAAGGGCTGTTAAGAGGTATTTTAAAGTTAAGTAACCTTTAAGATTTGTTTATAGATTCGCCTGTTTGTAACTAGTATCGTACTAAACAAATTTTCTTAATAAATTGCTTCTGAACACACTTAAAACAATGACATGTCTTGTACAAAAGTAAGTACACGATTTTTTTTTGATGTATGCAAATGTCAAAGAGTCATATGAAGCTAGCACGATACTAAAAAAAATAAAGTAGGTATTCGATGATTTTAACTTTAATAAAAGGGTAGAGAAAGTATGATGCTATATTCGATTAAAATTTGCAAATTCGTTGTATCATACTAAAACAGCTTTAACATCGTACATTAATTAAAATTTTGCGCCAAAATTTTCATCATGGTGAAGTTCACGCGCGAAGAATTTTTACAAATAATTAAAATTTTTCACTAAAAATTCCGAATGGGTGACGGCAACTTTAAGGCTAGCCGCGCACTAGCAACTTTGAGTTGCGAAACTGCTTGGTTCGAGCAACTAAAAAGTTTGTGTTTGGACACAAACTAAACGATTGCCTAAAATAAGTTCGCCACTTTATTGAACATATAATTATCTGCAAATTCACGGACATTCAACCAAACAGTTCATCTGTTTTCTATAAGTAACCAAACAGTTTCGCAACTAAAAGTTGCTAGTGCGCGGCTAGCCTAAGAGCGTGAGTGCAATTTTTTTTGTCGTAATTCTCTTCTCAATAGACAAGAAATTCATAGTTCATGGAACAAATTTGAGTCTATATTTTCTCTGTTGGATATTCCCCCCGATCGAGTGTGACTGTGGGTTGGTCGAAGTGCGAGAATATCGCTGCCATTCAAGCGACGACCGACGATCGAAAACGAACTAACTAGTCGATTTCACTGCGATCTCAAGAGTCAGGAATCCGGCATCAGAAAAAATATTGGCTTCCACCTTTAAGAGATGAAAATAAAAGTGGATTTTGTCAACGGCCTTGGCTTTGATGAAAGCATCGCTTCCCATCGATCAGCGAAATCAAGCATCATTGCGCATGGTTAGTACTTGGATGGGGGACCGTTCAAATACCAAACGTGTGCTGTTGACATGTGTTTCTTCTCTTGTTCTTTCTTTCTGTCTGTCTCTATCTGTTGTGTTGTCTAAGCCGATGGCCTCAGTTGCCAGTGCTTTAAGTGTCTCTATTTCGTAGATTTATCTACGAAGTAGTGTAATATGTAATGTAATGTATGTAATAAAAGTGGATTTACATGTTTCTGCATCTGCAAAATGCAGAAAACTAGAGAGAGGCAGATGTATGTCTAAACACGAAAGTGGGAGAGAATACACAATTGGTAACTCTTTTTTGCTTCCTATAAACTGCTATAACTTGTTGGCCTGTTAATACGAAACTATGCAATGAAAATTTGACTTACCTCTATTTTCTTCGATTTACAACAAAAATTATAGAAAAACGTGAAAATATTGCAAATTTACAAAATGCAGACGAAGCTACTATAATAAAGATGAACATGTTCGTCTTTACTATAATCTTGACTTCTGCATTTCTCGAATTTCATATAAAACAGAAATGAAGTTCTTCTGCATTTTGCTCTTTTTCACTCAATCTAACAAATATGAATTCTGTATTTGACATCCCTTTTTTTTGTTGCAGAAATCAAATGCAGATACATGTAAATTAACCATAACTTTAGAAATAAAGCTACTCTTTATTAAATGGAGTGAAATACGTTCTCGAATTGGACTTAAGAAATATTAGAAAAAGAGATGAGATGACAATTTCATTGCAATATCAACCTCAATGATGAAGCTTGTTTTTGACTGAACGACTCCGCCAACAAACACGATATGCGTTATTCTTCAGATGAAAAAACCTTCAGAAAAAACCACTTTGTATAAAAATAAAGTGCACGGCTGGGTCGTACCAACTTACGCTTTTGATTAAGAGGCTTAGAATTTTAAAAAGTAATGTTATTGTAGAAAAAATGTTCCGAAGTAAAAAAATCATTTTTTTAAAATGCTAAAACAAATCATTCAGTAATGGGAGCTCAAGATAGAATTTTATGTGAGTTCCTAAGAAATTATAAACCCCTAAGTTCGAAATTTCATTAATAAAACAAATTTTCTGCTAAGTGACGTTTACTTACTATGATTAAGCTAAACCACCGAAGTAGGTAGTTTAGCGAAGTAATAAGAAATAAAATTGTCAAACTTGTTGTTTTATAAAAAAAATTGAAACAAAGTGAAAAGTTTCCAAATTAATTTTGAAAAGAAATAATAATAATAACAATGATAATAATGGCTCATAGATTTAAGGATTTTGTAAACTGTATGAATTTGCTGGATAATCCGAATTTTTGATAAGAAGACCAAAAATTTATAAGCCCCGATATGCTACAATGAAAGAGCTAAGTGAACAGGAATCAAGAAAAATGTCTCAGAAAAAAGTTTGGTACACCAATTTTGACTTTTTACTATTGTACAATAGGGTGTGTCAAAGTGCTCAACTATGGTATTTTCAAATGTAATAGCTTTTAAAAGTCGCATTGCTTACCAAAATTAAATCCTGAGTTTAAAATTTTCATTTTAATTAATATCTTTGGCTCGCTCAAAAATAGGATGAAATCCAAAAAAATTTGATTTTTCGAGATTTTTGAAATATGTGTTGTTTTAAATTGCCCCGTGTGGATACAAAAAAATTATATAAAATATTTTTAGAATTTCAACTGAAAGATAATTGCAAGGAAACACTTTTAAGCTTATATTTGTTTAAATTGAACACTTGATAAAGAAGCTATGAAATAATAAAAGAAGGAAGAAAAATCATTTTTTATGTAAAATCGTTTTTGTTTTTCAAAAAAAAATTCTTAATAATCAACGGAACCACCTACAATATCGTGATATATCTTTTTGTAAAGACAAAAATTCTTTCTGTATTTTGTTGAGCTTTTTTTTTAATATATGTAAAAAAAAAAAATGTACTGTAAATTATTTTTTTTTTCTCAACTTCAACCGATTTGAGCGAGCCAAAGACGAACGCTATCTTTTTTTTTTACATGTTCTTAAATCTCAGACCCTAATAAATAAGAGTACTTTTTTGCGGCCGTACAAAAGTGACACACCCTATTGTACAATTTACATTTATGTCATTTTCCATTGGTCGTCCAGAAGCGTTTGGAAGCGTCCAGAAGTCTTCTCAAACCATTCCATTGGGAAAAAAATACTCTTCTGAGAAGAGAATTTCGCTTCTCGATTTCAAGTCAGAATCCACTCAAGAAGCACTAATACTCATACCCAAATGTCAAAAGCAACTAACGCAGATTTTCACCAACACGACTATTAACTTAATACAAAGGCAAAATTTCAAAGTTGAGTAGAAGAAGTTAACACCGTTCCATTGGATTTCAGAATGAGTGGATCCTTGAGTGAAACCAATGGAAAACGACATTACAATTCGGCTTATAGACGAGCTCACAGCAATTTTTGATTGTGATTGAGTTTAATTAGATAGTCCTTAAAAAGTTATTTGCAAATGTGAGCGTCTTGCATGCTCTAGTGGGAGCAAAAGTGAGTAATACTGCATCAAATACGCAGTTTTTTCGAGGTATAAATAATTGTGATAATAAATTTACCATAAATTCAAAATGTAGAGCTAAGCGCCCTGATTGCAAATATCGAGGTCCAAGATGTTTTTCAGGCAGCCTTCTTCGTGCAAGACGTACCCTATTCTTATCGCGTCTTGCAGGCACTAAAGTATCTCGGCTCAGGATGTCGTTGTTCAGTGATCATCCTTCTCATAAACTGATTCGGGTGGTCGATGATGTTCCGTAGTAGTTTCTTTGTTGAAAGTAGTAGGTGTTTGTCCAGTGGAGTTAAATTCGCTTCTGTAGTGTTTCTGTCGTTGTCGTCGAAGTAGAGTCCAGTGCAGATCCTCAGTATCTTCCTTTCCTTCATAGGTGTCTTCGAGATTGAAAAAAAAAAACAGATGATCACTCGTCGCAGGAGCTGCTTGTATATTAGAGTATCTTTGTCGGTTGGCTTAGACCTAAGGTGGAATCGGCTGAGTTGATTATCAAATTTTTGATTGTAATTTTGACTGTAGCTGTCTATCATATAAATAAAGAAATATAGAGAGAGTGATTGTTAAAACGACAATCAATTAAATTTTCTTTTCAACAATGGGTGCAAACGGCTGAAGGCCCAGCTGGCTTTTTTTTAGCACATTTATTGAGTGCAGGTTAAACCTTAGCAACTCATTGAATTGGAATCAAAAGTACTTGATGTTTTTTTTTACAGCTATGGTAAATCCGTCAGGGAATCTCAGAGTTCGGTGCGAGTGTCTCTACCAGTTGAAGGTCTCCTGAATTGGAAGAGTGTGTTGATGTGGCTTTCTACTTTTGATGCAACGATTAGTGGTGACATTGATGTTGCGTGGGTGAGCAAGTCATTAGCAAACAGAAGGTTCTTGCATGAAATTGGAGAAGGCTTTTACACGCGTGACATAATATCAATATTTCTGTCATTTTATACCAATTATTTGTCACAAAACAGGATTATGCCAAACAACTGGTGTAAAATAAAAGAAAAGAAGACATTTTCTGGAAAATAAATGCAAATTTAGAAAGATTGGCGAAATGTGGCTAATGGGCATATGTTATGTATATTCTTACTATAAAATGTTTCAATTGTATTTTTATTATAAAATAATGTAACCGCAACAACGCGAAATAAAAATTTGAACATTCTACCTAATAGAATCGAGATTATAATTTTTTAAGTAGGTACTTGTAGCATTCAAAAATAAAGAAAACATTCTGCTTGTAAATAAGTATGTATATCTTTATATTGAAATATGACAGTTGCGGACGAGAACCTAATGGGGTTTTCCAATACTAAATTCTTTAAAAAAATGATTTTTTGCGGCTAATTCGGCTTGTCATTATATTTTTTAAATAAATCTTCATCTTTCATCTACTTTGGACAGAGAAATATTTTTGTATTACAAATAATTTCTTTCATGTATTGGAAATTGAAATAAATTAAACAAGCCTAAGACCAAGCTAACAGCTAAGAACTGTTTCAGGAGCCAAGAATTAAAGTTTAGTTATGAAATCAAAAAAGATCTATCTATAAGTTTATACAATCATATATTTCAAGAAGAAAAATTGATCTAAGATATAAGATTTAAGTACATACTTTGAAACTGAAAAAGTGCTTAACTCTCTCTAATTTTCAAATCATTTTTTTTTTTTGGATTAAAAAAAAATTATTTTTTTTTGAAAACTCAATATTTCGAAAACGCCATGCTCAAGTTTTGTTTAAACTTGACAACTAAAAGTTTCTTAATACACTCTACAAGATTGGAAAACAAAATTTTATTTTACCTAAAATAATGGTACCCTCCATACAAATGTAAAATTTTTTTTTTTTTAAATCGTATTTTTCTCGAAAACGACTCTTAGAATGTTGAAGAATTTTTTTCTTTTGATTAATTCTTACGATCTATAATTTAAAAAAAAAATTAACATTAAAGACTGTGCCTACCATAGAACCATTTTTTTGAATTTTGAATTTCACACTATGACATGACATAACGGATTTTAATGTGATTTTTTTTATATAGAGAAGCTTCTAAAAAGTTTAAAAAACATTGCGAACGTTTCGTATCAAATTGCATTGAAATGTTATTTATTAGATTCTAATATAATCGGCTAGTCCGAAAAAAAAATGCTTATTGATTATGTCCAACAACCGTGAAAACCTTAAAAATTGAAAAATATAGTTTTTGGATTTTTGGAAAAATAAGTGATTTTTTTTTTGAAAATTCGATATCTCAAGAACAGGTGAATATTTTTTTTTAAATTAAACTTTTATTAATAAAGACTTAAAAAAAACGTATTTAAAAATTTGGATAAGCTTATTTCCTTATAACCGCAAGAACATAGGAACGCAATGTATTTAAAATTTAAAAAACAATTAAGGGTGCTAATTGATAACTCTGTATTTTTACTATATTTAACTATAACGAAGTATAAAAATGAGCTTGCTCATTACTTTATGGATTTTGTCTATTGTTGTGACGAAAATTCTGACATTTTTTCAGTTTTATTAAATCCAGCATACCTACGCAAACAAAATATAAAATCTATGAAATTCATCAGTACGCACTGAGTTCGAGAAATCGAACAGACATAGTAATTTGAAGTTTGTCTTTTTTAAAAAACAATCCGTTGCCGCAACGCATTCGACGGATTCTATGGGTCGGGCCCTGAAATAACGAGCTAACAAGCGAGAGAGATTTTGCGAATTGCGAAAGAGTTGATCGTCAGTGTTTTGTGTTAATTTTGAGTAACGGACGCCGCACAGTGGGGCGGCTTGTATGGGACAGCGGAAAAAAGTCCATAAAAACCGAACCACTTACCCAATTTGGATGAAATTTTCAAAAATGAAAGTAGTTTTGGAAAGAAAGCTCCACAAAAAATTTCCACCCACTGCCACGCCCACTAAAAAAAACTCAAAATTGATAAATATCCAGGTTTTGTTTAAAGTAAAGATGGTGCTCTTTTTGAAGTAAGTTGGCCATTCAAATTTTCCACACCCTTTTTTTTTGGCGTTTTTTACTATTTTTTTTTACTTTTTTGTAGTATTTACTTGTTTTGTACGAAGGCGGTCTTTTTTAGTGCGATAAAATCGGAACCACGTAACTGATTTAAATAAAGTTTTCAAATTTTATAAAGGTTAGCTTAAGAAATGAAAACAAAATGTTTCCACCCAATGACACGCCCACACAAAATTTTATCTAAATTCCAAAGTTAAAAAGTTAAATTTTAAGTAATTTGAAAAATATATTTTCGCGAAAAAAGCAAATAAAATGCTTGATTCATGGAATCATTGTGTATGTGTCGGTTTATAAGTTATTTTTTTTAGAAAGATAATGGAAAGAAGCGATGTTATTCTTATTATCGGATAAAAATTATGAAAATTCAGGGTTTTGTGTTTATTATAGCGAAATTGAGTGTATCCAAAAAAGTAAGTTTTTATGATGTGGTAAATCATAAAAAAAATGTAACCATTAAAAGCTGACAAGTGTTAATTTACAAACACATAGTCAATGAATGCATTAAACCAGCAACACGTTATATGTTAAGTGTTTACTACTGAAACTTGCATCAAATAATGGGCAAACTTCAAAGCAGAACCTAAAAACAACACACAAAATTTTTAAGACATTTTTCTATATTTTGAAAAAGAGGTTTTTGGAAAGAAGTATACGTTACGACATAGAACCATATGTATGTACATTGTACATATGTGAAAACAAAGAGTTAAATTTATATTAATATTAATTCTAAGTCATTAAAAATGTATATAAGTTCGCCCATTTTACACCTAATTCTTATTGATGTAACATTTAACTCTGTTTTTTGCTTTTTAAATAAAAAAAAATCACTAATTTATTCAATATTGTTATCATATATTGCTACGTGTAAGTAATTATTGTATATTTTTCCTAATTATTGAATAAAGATTATACAGATACAATACAAATATTCCTTTTTAGGAAACAGAAGTGAAAAAAAAATGATATTTTTGCAAGATTTCGTAACTTTAAACCTGCTCACTGTGCGGATTTGCAGGTATTTGCAGCTAAATTTTGTTTAAATGTAAACTTGGACATGTCTACATCGAGAAAATAGCTATCTCAGAGCAGAGGAACGTGGAGATTTTTTTATATGACTACAACTTTCCATTACTGTGGACTGAGTCTTATTTTGTGCTGCCGTAATTCACTCAAATTTTTTTTGCTAAGTTTGACCGCTGTATTGTATTACTAAACATCCCAAATAAGCAACCAAAAACAATCCCATTTTTAGTTCATCCCTAATAGACGTAACACCCTATGAAAGTCAAATCAAATTCTCTCACTATTTCAAATATTTCGACTTTGAGCGTCTTTTTAGGTGTTAAGACTTCAGTTTTGGCCCAAATCCTTAGTGTTCCCAGATTCTCTGACTAATTTACTGTGCGAAACATGAATCAGCTAATCGAAATCAGCACTTTTGCTAAATCGAGTTTTGTCCGCCTTGGCCCCGCTGTGCGCCGCGACGACCCACGTGCTTGAAATATTACGTGTCCTTTTTTATTTTACGAGTTTAAGTACATACCTGAGTTTTATTACTATGCAACCGAAAAAAAGAAAAGTTGAAGATGAAAATAAACAGTTTTTGCTGGATGGGCCGATTTACATTGTTTTACGCTGCCAAATCGTGCTGGAGCAATACCAATGTGCTTGCTTGAAGACATACCTTTTCAATATTGATAAGACTACAACATTAAAAAGACTTCAACAAACGCCTACTTCAGTTTTCTAAAGAAAACGTAACTGCCATTGCATTATTGATGAATACTTATTTTTAAACATATCAATGACCTGAACCGAACCTTAAACTTCAAGGCAAGGGAAAACTTGTATGGGATCTCAGAAGTAAAAAGTTTTTCACGAAAACTTGATCTGGGGGCAGTGTTGTTCCTCTACGTGTCGACTTTGATTGTCTACATTAATGCGTAGACAATTGTGTCGACAATGTAGACAATGTCGCCTATGGTGTCGACAATGTAGACAATGTCGACTATGGTGTCGACAATGTAGACAAAGCATGCCAGCCAATCTGTCATTCTTGATTTCTCTGTCACATTGTTTACTTCATTTAAGAAAATTTCAGGTGTTAATTTGAGTTTTCATTTAAATATTGGTCGACGAAAAAATAAAGGTTTCGATCACCTAGGTTTTCTTTTAATGGAAAACAATAACAAATTTGTAGCATATTGTACAGTGTGCAACAAAAATCTACAAAATACTGCACAGGTAAATAAAAATTTGTTAAAAAAAGCATATTCATATCCTAATAATAATGCCTTCACATTCATTTACGAAAGCAATGCCTGTAAGCAATCCCAATCACCTGCGACATCTTAATCCGGCGATGTCTCTATGATTGTTTTGATTGATGACAATGATTTTGGCTCAAGCTCTGATTTATTAGACGAAACATAATAAGAAAAATTGAATGTCTACGTTGTCTACATTGTTGACATTGGCATGTAGATAGACAATCAGGAATTGTATACGTTGAATAGTCTACACGTAGACAATCGTGTAGTCTACATTTTTTGTCTACATGGAACAACGCTGTCTGGGGGTCAATTCTCTATCTGTGAAACTGTGAAGTGATAAAAAAGTTATCATTTCAGTTTTCACAGGCATATTTCATTTGTACCTTTCATAAACTCACATAATGCGATTCTGGAACTCATTCTGATAAATGTTTGTCAAAACATGTACTAAACAGTACTAAAATGAGAAATGCTCTCATTTTTTTACACGATACTCATTTTTGAGTATAATTTTGTTTTTGTAATTTTCATATTTTATCAGGGCTTTTCACAAAATCGTTTGAGTGTGAAAACTAATTTAATATTTAAAAATATTTTGACATTTTACTAATTTTTTTCATAAATTGCGAATCGGATAGTGTGTGAACTTGTGAAAAACTTACCACTTCACAGTTTCACAGATAGAGAATTGACCCCCTGTTTATTAATGATGTTGATAATGAATGCTTACACTTCTCTAATTTAAATAAAATAATCAGCAGTAGCAACGAGATTGACGTCGGCAGATACAAGACGTTCATCTCGGATCTTAAATTGGAGTTTCAAAAAAGGTTCGCAGATTTTAAGAAAATTGAGAACGTTAGATAAATCCTCAGCAGCATTTACTCTCTGCATCCTGATAGTGAAGGGAGTGATAAAGTTATGTACTTTACAATTCTACAAATGAAAATGATGAATTTTCAAGAAAACACAGTTTAAAGATACAACCATGCGGAAGATTTCAGTGAAGAGTCCTGGATAAAATTTGGGACCTTATTCGGAATTCCCCCCACCAAAATGAACTTTTTTTTAACGAATCGATAAAAAAGTGTTTGCTCCGCTTAGGGTATGTAAAGACGCCAGGCAGGCGCCTATGTCAACAGTTTTTTTTGTTTAACAGTGCTTCGCGGGTTCTCATGATTTTAACTCTCTTTTTCGGGGGCCACACCCTGCTTTTTTCTCCGCCCAACGACTGTTTTTTTTTTTATCGTATAATTATAATTAATAATTATAATTATAAATTCCGAATAAGGACCAAAATTTGTGTGTGGTAATTAATATCCAGAATCATACAAATTAGATTTGAAACTGCTTACTGTGTTTTGGTCAAATTTCAATCTTGACTTACTGATGAACATCTCCAGAATTTAATGTCAATAGCTTGCACCAATTTTACTCCAAACTTAAGACAGATAGTCCGCAACAAAAAAATGTAATTTTTCTCATTGATATGTAAAAAAATACCTTTGTTATTTCCGTATTTACATTTGTTTAATACATATTTTTTCTATAAAATGTTGTACGGAACGAGATGGTCATTTCATTTCTTGAAACGGACCCTGAGCGAAACTAATTGGTGACCCCTGGTCTATTACATAAGAGCATGTTCGTGCGACCAAATCGTTTCGGAGAACCTAGTGACTTACAACTCTCAACCATTCTTGTATGCGTGTTTCCAGGAATGGAGGGGACCTATAATTTTCTGCCGATTCCGAACGGCTAATGAGCAGCACTTTTCATGACAAGAGATACTCTTAGAGGATTTGTCAATTCTTCGTAAGAGGCAGTACACTCCTGAAAATTTTTTTTGCAGCGGCTGAGAATAAAACCCAAGACCTTCTGCATGACAGACCAACGCACTAAACATTATGCCAAGGGGTACTGCTAATATTTAAGCCTCATGAAATAGATATTGCATGATGGTGGCAATCTTCATTACTCAAATTAAGTATCGCTTATTATACTCAGTACAGTTTTTACGAGGTCTGAGCTCTTACCAAATTGGTTTTTGATCCCATTTAATTGGTTAAACCCAAAGGAAGCAATTCCACCGATAAAAATAAGTTCGTTATTATTCGTTGCATTAACAGAAAGAAAAGAAATCATCCAGTTGACTTGTCCCATTCAAAGTTAGGTAGATTGAAGTCACCAATTACGATGAATTCATCTGTATGCCAAGTAGTATCATGAACAATCTCCAAACGAATATAAAACTTTGTATGTAGGTATCCATATGTATATGTACATATATGTGTATTTTCATCATTGTTCGAAGAAAGTAGAACATAAAACAAAGGCATATAAATGGCATGGCCAGATAGAGTTCAAATTTTACACATAATTTCCTAATTTGACTTTGGGAAATAATCGATAAGACTACAAAAATTCTTTTTTTTTTATTGAAAAGGCCCGTGTATGCCGCTATGAATGGAATGTGACACAGTTTTAATGCCCACCTGGGCTCCTAACGTTGGCACGCATTCAAGTGATCCAATTTGTGGTTTATACGCATAAAGCTGCGACTTCAAGAAACTCTACAAGAAAAATTCTAGCGGGGTCAAATCGCATGACCTTGGTGGCCAATTTACGTCACCTCTGAGAGAGATAAGCTTATACCCTCAAATCGTTTGGCAAAATTTCGACAACTAGAAATTGGTTATTATTGTTCTGTAGCGAAGGTATTTTTTGAAAAAGCACGGACCAATGATTAATGAAACACGGTCCAAAATCCATACCGAACGGTAACTTTTTAAGGATGCATTGTAACCTGGTGAACCTCGTGTGGTGTGGGGCTATCCTATATACGGCAATTTTGGTTGTTAACACAGCCATTCATCCAAAAATGCGCCTCGTCGATAAAGATGATTTTTGTTGGTGAAAATTTGGAGACACCAAATGTTAAAGGGTCGACTATAAAGGGTCACCATGTCTGGGCTCAACGTACGCAACAGTTTCAATAACAAACACTCATTTCAATAATCAAGTTTTATCATTTGAACGTGCTGTTCAATCGTATCAATTGAAAAACTCTTGAGAAGAATCAGTTAGACAAAATTTGAAAACTGGAATCAAATATATCTGTATGCGCAATAGACGAATTTAACCAAGTTCAAATAAGTGCATCATGTGGAGTTCTTCATGCCTGAATTCCTGAAGACTACCGATTTTGATAATTTTTGTACATATGCTAAAACTTCCCAAAAGTTTGAATAGTATTGTTTATTTAAATTTTTTAGCAAATTTATTTGGATTTAAAAAAAAAATCTAAATTTTATTTTCAAAAATCAATATTTCGAAAACCCAATACTCGATTTTCTTAACACTTGACAGTTAAAATTTTTTTAATACAATCTACAAGATTTGAGAAAAAAAATATTTTATCTTAAAATAACTGTACCCACCATACAAATATCAAAATATGGTTTTCGAAAATTGTATTTTTCTCGAAAACGGTTCTGAGAATTTCAATAATTTTTTTTCCGTTTAATTCTTACGATTCATAATTAAATACAAAAATTTTCGAAGTTAAAATATTACTAGCTGTAACCATAGAACCATTTTGAATTTCTCATTATCGGCACATCGGATTTTAATGAAATTTTTTACAGAGAAGCTTCTAAAAAGTTTAAAAAACATTGCATTTCAAGACTTAAACAAAAAAACAATATTTTTTTATTTTTTTTATTGTATTTAGCCCCAATTACTAAAGGAGTTGTTTCAGTCATTTAAAACACGAATTTTATGCTTATGAACAGTTTTTTTAATGAGTTTTAAATTATTTTGTTGATTTTTAAATAAAGTAAGACTTAATTAACTGTAGTACAATTATTAAATGCAAATTGAAGACTAGATGATTTAATGTCGTCTAGTTTTTGAGAAAATTGAAAATAACTAAAACTATTTTTTATTGGATATTTTTTCTATTGCTTACTTACGCATCACGGCGTATAAACAGTGAGATATGTATGGGGGAGCATGCTGCCCCCATGCAACCCCCCTGCTTGGGTACACTATATAGGATTTGGTGTAGGTGCGAGGTGGGTGTATGCAAGATTTCTTTTGCATTTATAGAATCTGCATTTAAAGAAACTTTGAATTTACCCTAAGGGTTATATCCAATGTCAACTAAAAAAGGTTTTTTTTTTCGATGAAACCCCATAAAACATGTCTCCCCCACCTTTAATTATCTTATTCTACCTAATAAAATAGTTTCCAGGTGGTGAAAGTTTTTTGGAGCGATTTTTGTCTGGAACCCCAATTCTAAATAATTACCAACTTACCTATTTTGATTAAATAAAAAATAAAACTATGAAATTATTATTGGTATTCTTAATTTCCGTAACATTTTTCTAAAGTAAAGTCATTTCGTGCTTTGGTTTTGCCAAACACTGTATATAAAATATAAAAGGATAATATATAGATATTTCTTTAATTAATAGGTAGATAACTCAATATAACTTAAACACTTGCAACCAAAGTTCATTAATTAAACGTTTCATTCTCAGTAATAAACCTACGTAGCTACGCCTCCCCGCCTAGACCAACCCACTAGTTTTCCCTTAAAAAATTCTTGAATTTTTAATAACTTCAGCGACGAAAACAACATTTCCATGGCCTAATTATCACTTTCAGGAGCAAGTGAAAATTTCAATTAAAATTTTTGCCGCATTACGAACCTAATCCCACTAAATCCTTTCTATCAGTGAATAAATAATAAATTAGTTTACCAACCAGCCTCATCCCAACCCCACCCCCGTTGCGAGTTCAAAATCTACTTCTCCAAAATACCCCAGATGCTTTCTTATACAATGAGTCTACAGTGTCCGGCCCAAATAAAGCTTAATTTCCATGGTTCACTTTATACATACTGTTTTTGTATTGTCAAAATTAAGTTAAATTCTGATGTAATATATAAACATACATACGAACATTTATATAAAGAGATAGAAAGCCCCTTTAAATCTAATCAGAAACCTTGCCAACCGAATTACCTACCAAAAAAATACGAGATTTAATCTTAGGCCTAGCCACCGGAAAAGCACCAAGAAAATTCTTTCTGAGAGTAGGCATCACAAAATAATCCCATTTATATCGTCAAGCACGGTGTTGACAAATGTCCTAAAAAGTATTAAACCACCATCCGCACTCAACAATAATAATAAAATTCACTACTAAGTTGAATCCTATCTATGCTTAGCTTATTCCGAAGCGTGATGAAACTTTATGAGTTCCACTTTCCTTTTTTTATATACATAGGTACTTATCAACCCACGATTTATCCTCGCGTTATCACGTAAATATATTACCCCTTCCGGTTACACCCCCGTCAAAGCTTCTATTCTAAGACTTTAGGAATAACTTACATTTACTTGATTGAAGAATCAGGATATTGTTAACAAGTTCCAATAGTCGTCATCAACCGACCCCCTCAGTGTCTAACTATTTTCGCCCGCCGTTCACCGCCTCCGCCAGCATCGCTTTCGATTCGAACTACTTACATATAAACGCTAAGGAATCACTCGCTATTCTAATCAAAACAGAAGTAGAAAATTCTCCTCCTTGACTAAATAGACCCAAGAAAAATATTATCACATAGAGATGTCGCTCGTTTACCTTTTGTTTCTTCCATTCTAGGTCACACGTGCAAAAACTCAAATGTTTTTGTTTTCACAAACAACAATGACAACACCTACTAACACACAACCACAACATGAAAGAACAAAACTCCAGCATCAGCAGGAGCAGCTGATTCGTTTGTCCCACCCAGAGAGAAAAAGGTAGCAAAAACAAAGCTTAACAAAAAAGGATACACAACAGAATAGACAGAGAACTCGAAGAACTATTTACGTCACACACTTCTAAACGTTAATTTAAAATTCCATATCCTCTGCCCCTTAGAAGACCATCCTTTCCGACGAATGCATATTGACATTGTGTCAAAATCAAAAGTTACTAAAAATTCTTCCCCAAGCTGACATTGCGCATAATCAAAACAATGAGCAACACGTGGTCTCCCTACGGACTACACCATGCGTACAAGTAATTACTTGCCATTAACCTTACCCTACTTCACTTCTCGCCAATAACTTTCACTGTCAACTGTCAAAATGGGTTTGGTTTTTGGTCCATTTCGAAAATAAGGGGAAACCATGCTGGAGGAGTGTGTATGTGTCCGTGGAATATTTAGTACACAATACATTTGTGTACTAAAGAAAATTTTCTATCCCCAACTTCAGGACAATGATGATGATGCTTTACCGAGCTGCTCTGTGCTCCATCCATGGCTTCTTAGCTCCGTGTGTGTAACAAGATACTATATTTTGGGTGTGGACCTGTTTCGCTGCTGTGAAAATGTGAAAAATTTCAGGGAAATTTGTGATAAAAATTAGAAAAAAACAACTATTCTAAAGTGTAGATGGAAATGTGCTTTTGTTGATTGTTTTCCAAATGTTAGTTGTTTCAAGGAAATCAAAGTGATCCCTGAAAAAGTGCTACCGAAAATCGAAAAGAAGAAACCTCGCAATGAAAAGCAGTGCACACCCAAAAAATTATGCAAAGCATTCGCGAGTGTTATAAAATAAAAATGTCTATAGGTCGTAAACGGTTTCGAACGTAGACGGTGGGAGGGGTCTTTGGTTTTTATTATTTTTTTTTTATATAATTCCAATTTTCTAAACCTTTCCAACAAAGTGTTTTCAACTTTGCTTAGAATCTAATAGGAGATATTTCATTGATGATAAGAATAATGAAAAAGAAAAAAAAATAGAATCGTCCTTTCCAACACACTATATCCACTCTCTCTATATATAAATTGCGATATGTAATGTACTAAAAAAAACTAGAACTTTTAGAACGTAAAAACTTTCTATACAACAATTATTTTAAGTTTATGCCATAACCAACGACGACACTATAGCAATAAATAAAATACGAGTACCAAAACAACAACAACAACCAAACAAATTAAAACCTACCACGAAGAAGCTAAATCATCAGCAGGATCCAGAAGCAGAAGCATCAACAGCAGCGATCAAAAGGATACAACCAAGATACGGCACAGCACACACATTTTTTGTATTAAAATAGGGAAAAGTAAAAGGACACGCAAAAGGAAGGATTTTCATCAATTTACACCGAAGAAGTTTGAAAAAGATAATGGTGACGACAATGGTGGTTAGGATGTGGAAGCTTATATTTCCAATAACATTGGTACTTGTAGTAAGTTTTTGTGTACCACACCCAGCTCGGGGTTTGAGACTTACAAATGGGGTTGGGAAACCTATGGGCGTCAGTAAGGAGCAACTTAATATTGGCCTTATAGCACCGCATACGAATTTCGGTAAGCGCGAGTATTTAAGAGCTATAAATACTGCGGTGCAAGGTTTGACGAAGACACGTGGTGCAAAGCTCACATTTCTCAGGGACTATATGTTCGAGCAGAGGAATATTCACTTTGATATGATGTCATTGACCCCAAGTCCAACAGGTGAGTTAAAGTCTTTAAAGCACACCACAATCCCTCACCATTATTTTACATGCATCTTCCTTACCGCATGTGAGGTCCTATTAATCATGGTTGCCACACGAAGAAAAATAAATATATGAGAATAAGTTTCCAAAAAGTATGCCAGAGTTAAATAAACAATTTTTAAAAATGAACAAAACTAGTTTTCAAGGTCTTAATCAATTTTAGCTTTTCGACAGAAAAAGTTAGAAAATTTGATGAAGTAGTAAATATAGTGAATTTTGAGATTGCTAAAGTCTCTCAGGTCTCACGAACCCCGAACTGGCTATCTAGTAAATTCTCTTTATTCCGAATTTCAATATATTCGTATTTTAAGAGGTATATCTATTCACCTCGTAGTTATATCTCGGTGGAGTTTGACACTACTTTGTGATTTGATAGACATGGGATGAAATGTAATTTGACGTATACCTACATAGAATAATAAGCCACACTTAATCGCTTTCTCGAATGAGAAGAATAAAAAGTAAAAAAAAAATTATTTCCATATGTTTTCTATTCATAGTCATTATTTGGTGGAATTTGACACTTCATGGGTTGGTAATAAAAGATCAAATTTAATTTGACGCTCATAGGTATATAGAATATAAAACTTGAACTGTCATCTATAAGCGCTAAAATCGCTCCTTCCGGTGCGAAATACGTAAATACATTACATATAAAAGGTGGCGCAAAATGAATCATCCAATTTTGTTTTTGAATTACTTTTTTACTAAATAAAAAAAAAATTTGAGTGATGGAAATCTTTATTTGGACCTTTAGGCTAGCCGCGCACTAGCAATTTTTAGTTGCGAAACTGTTTGGTTACTTATAGAAAACAGATGAACTGTTTGGTTGAATGTCCGTGAATTTGCAGATAATTATATGTTCAATAAAATGGCGAACTTATTTTAGGCAATCGTTTAGTTTGTGTCAAAACACAAACTTTTTAGTTGCTCGAACCAAGCAGTTTCGCAACTAAAAGTTGCTAGTGCGCGGCTAGCCTTAGAATTTTGATAAAATTTTCAATATAATAAAATAAACTGAATAGAAAAACTTTATTTTTATGTTTGTTTTATTTAAAATTATAAATTTACACAACTTTTTATTTAAATTTGTACGACGCGTTTCGGAAAATAAATTCCATCATCGGGTTCAAATGAAATAAAACTGAATTTTTCCTGTTAAATGGAAAAGATGTCCGTCAAGTAGCTGCCGCCAGTGTTGACACTCATTTGTGCATGATTTATCGCATTTTCCCTGACTTTCCCCAAGATTTCCGTTGATAATTGTTCGCTTTACTATCGAATATTCACCTTAAGGGCTGCAATTATCTAAAGCTTATTGGCAAAAGCCATCAACCACATATTTACCAAGCCCGCTCATTCAATTCCGGCAGTAAGCATCATTTAGCAATCGTCAGTAACATTGACCGTATTACCGATAGTATCCCAAAAAATACGGCCCAATCACTCCTCGCACTTGAACACCGAATTTAATGTCTTTACTGCATCATACGCGGATTTTTAGCGCCCCAGAATCGAATCCTCGCTCATAATGATTTTCGATAGAAATTCTTCATCTTCGTTGTTGAAATTGAGGATGGCTTGACAGCAATTCACTTTGTACGGGAACATGTCTAAGACTTTCACTGCCCAGGCACGATATGATTAGCAAATCGACTTCGAAATTCTCGCTGCGCTAACACCACCGACCGATTATTGGTAAAAAAAATCGACATATTATTATTCCGCAGCCTTGCGGAGTATAGCACTTCATTGCTTGTGTACTGCAATTGTCTAGTTCACAAAAAAGTCAAATATGATTGACGTAAGACGCCAATTGCGAAGCTTGTAAATCCACCTTGTATATCCAAAAAGACCTACATGTATGTACATAATGTTAATGCTATCTTGTTATGTCATTAGTGGATTAAAAATAATAATAAACATACGAGTATTTTCTTATGAAATATATTAGGTGAAGTTCAGTTGAAAATGGGAATATACCTATATATAAAAAAAAAGACTATTCAGTTGAGACCGGCCAACCATCATTCGTCCATTTTGACAGACATTTCCTTCACATAGTATTTTTGTTTGTTTGTAGTGAATGATGATTAAAACAAACAAAGCGCACAAACAATTCATTCTCTGCAGTGTGGATGGTATGTAGAGAGCGAATAGAGTTTGACAGTTCGTAATGATCAGATTGCAACTCGCGAAGACCAATTTATTTTCCCAAATTTCTCTTACTTTAGCCAATAAACCGCAAATTTTATTGTCCTTACATTAATTTTAATAAGTTTCTACCATTTTTTGTATAGTTTTTGTGAAGAATTTCAGTTTATAAATGCGAAATCCTATTTGTTCTTTTATTTGTTGGTCGTTGGTCGGTCTCATGCGAATAGTCCTTCAGATTGGGACTCGAACCCATTCCTCTAATTTATGTCGTTTTCCATTGGTTTCACTCAAGGATCTACTCATTCTGAAATCCAATGGAACGGTGTTCACTTCTCCTACTCAACTTTGAAATTTTGCCTTTTGCCGTCGTGTTGGTGAAAATCTGCGATAGTTGCTTTTGACATTTAGGTATAAGTATTAGTGCTTCTTGACAGTGGATTCTGACTTGAAGTCGAGAAACGAAATTCTCTTCTCAGAAGAGTATTTTTTTTTCCCAATGGAATGGTTTGAGAAGACTTCTGGACGCTTCCAAACGACCAATGGAAAATGACATTAGTAGTTTTACATGTTGTGGTTTGGCTGTACTAAATTTATTGATGTGCATTTAGGGAATGCATGCAAGTGTAATTCGCTTGCATCGTAACTACATTCACAACAATATTATAGCTGGAAATTTCCGAATCGGCTTGACAAAGAATTTGAAAATCATCCCATCTTTATTTCACGGAAATACTTATTTATACGTCAAAGTAAGAATTGTAAGAATTGAGAATACAAACACAAAAATTCTCGCATATCGTTGCCTTTTCTCACAATTGAAGTTTTTGTGGAAACTGCTCTTCACAACAAAACACATTGAAAAAAAAATCTTAAAAAAGTGTTAGTAAATTCTAAAAGCGGTAACCGTGCTCATAAGCTTACGCCACTTACATCTCAAGTGTCAGAAGAGTGCATTTTAAGCAGTTTTTTTAAGTATTTTTTTTCACTCTCTATTACCTTCGCTTAAACGTTTGGTTTTGCGTTATTGGGGGTGAGCCACACCATGCAGCTTAAGTCCGAAATTCAAATAAGTACCTCTACGTGAGGCCTAACCAAGAGGACGATAAGGCCAACTCCCCAACTCCCCAACCAACCAGCTGAATAAAGGCAAATTGCTATATACCGAAATGTACTGTGTGGTGGGATCTAGAGGGCAATTTGTTCTACAATGTGTATTCAAATAAAGTTCATGAAAGGAAAACTTTTTTTTTTTATTTTTTTTTATAATTTATCACATTTATGGCGTAAATGGACGACATCCGGTTATTATGGCTTCAGTTTTAAAAATACATCCTGTTGATTGAAAAGTGAGATTCCCTGTGGTGAATTGTTTCTTAACATCAATTAATGGCTATACCTACATTATAGTGCCATGAGCAGATTAGGTGAGAACCATATAAAGGGGACTATTTAGCTTAAGTGTCACAATATTTTCTAGACTCCTCTTCGAATTGACACATGGAGTAGGTTAGTAGGTACACAGGGGCAAGGGGTGTTGGGATGTTCAATTGCGAACGAGAAGAATGTGCGACATTGTCATGGGACAGGGAGAGGTGTAAGCGGGAGTGATGACGATGATGGTTATTTAAAGTGAAAACACTGTTTGCGTTTGAAATGATATTTCAGCGGAAGCGGGGAACGGCGGCGAAGCGGGACATTATTGATTGAGTAATTTTTGTTCCGAAATGGATTTCTAAAATGAAGGGTGTCAAATGATTTGAATTATAGAGGGCGGATGGTCTTGAAAGGCAAAGATGATGAGAAATGCATTTAGTCCTTAATGTGCTTATTAATGAGATAATTTGAAAAGTGCTCTTGTTCAAAGGAAGGTCTTAAATTGAAAGTCTATTATACGCACGAAGATGTGCCATTGCATGAGGCAATTCTAATTTGAACATACACATACCTACATATATTTATACTTAGTGTCGCTAAGAGAGTATCCGTATAGCTCCCCAAATTTAATAAATTAAGTAATTGAGTTTTCAATTTAACAAATTCCGGCTCCTGGATGAAACGTTTTGATTGAGTGTTGATATCCCTTGAAAAGTGCGGTGAGAGGTTCGTTTCTTTTAAAAGCGTTTTTGACTTTCTTTGAATTGTTTTTATTAGAATTTCGTTTTAGGGAATTGGGAGCTTTTATGTAGATTCAAACTTGACTTTGCTAATTACAAATTGAATGACGGTGATGATAAGGATATAGCACCTATTGTTTGCTCAATCGAAAAGGAACTGATTTTGAAATGACTTTGAGTCCTCCCAACGGTATACATTGTGGTTTCTTTCTTTAATCATCTTTTTACTTTTCGTATGAAAAGTACGGGATATTTAGATAATTATTTTTAATACAAAAAAGTAAAAGAGAGTGCTCTGCAGATTATTTTAAGAAGGAAACCGCGATCAATTAGTTAATTGTTAATTGTGTTATAATTTAAATAGGACGTGAAATTGTATAATTTAAGGTTAAACTCTAGAAACTTACTCGTAAGTCGGTTTTAAGCTTGACAGAAAAAGTATTTCACGTTATAGGTATAGCATTCTTCCCAAAGGAGCAGGGGTTTCAAAGAATTGAACGCTGATACAAATATCTTAATTTGGAAACAACAATCCAAACGGCTAAGATGCGAAGCGATTTTCATGACAAGAGATAGTAGATACATGAAAGAAAATCATTTTTGCTGGAAATCGAACCCAGACTTTCATCATGACACTTCAGTGCACTAATCATTATGCCAAGGCGTGCTATATACAAATCAAGATCATAAGTTTGGATAATACACATTTTTTCTATCCTTTGATACATTAACCCTCAGACATAATGGTAAATACGTTGGACTATAACCCGGAGACTTGGAGATTGATTGCCAGCAATTACCAAATTTATATTAAAATGTTTTATATAAGGAGTAACACTTCTTCCGAGTAATTAACAAATTCTCCACGAGTATCTCTTGTCATGAAAATGTGCATCCCATCTAAGCCGTTCGGATTTGGCAGAAAAGTTTAAACTCCACCATTTTTTATATTGAAATTGTTGATATGTTCATTTAACAGATTAACTTGTTAGAAAAGTGTTTTTTATCCACCATTTTTATTTAATGTGTGTGTGGTTCAGAAGTGTGAGTTCACGCAACATTTCTTGTCTCATCCTCTGTTATTGGTTCTTTTATAAACTATGTTCTAGTGAAATAGCTATCTGCAATTCTACGTTGAAACAATCTCCCTGCAATACTCGCTAAACAAAGAAAGCTCACCAATTTACCTGTAAGCCAGCCCAACTTTGGACGAACAACCGAACAACACATACATATATGGAATACTTTACCAAGCTCCATATTTTCTACTTATTTCAATTTAAAGGCATTTAAAGCCAATCTACATCTGTTTCTACTCTGGAATTCTAAAACATAATAAATGTAGCCAAAATCCATTGAGTTCGTGATACTTATAAGCAAAAAGTTTCAAGAATTTATAATATTTAATATTATGTATAACATTTCTTCTTGTTCGTCCTGTTCATTCGCTCTAAATGACGTATAAAAATGCCGATTTATATTTTTAAAACACGATCATCTAATACTGTCCATAACACGCATTAACATGTTCTGACAATCGGAATCTTAAATTTGTTAACACTTGAGAGCAAAGACTTGGTTCAATTTTAGCAACCTCACGGTTTATGTTTTCTTTAAGGGTCTGAATTGTTTTGTACTCATCCACAGTCATAAAAGAAAAATAATAAAAAGAGGCTGGGTGCGACCCACACTGATAACTTCCCATTTGTGGCCTTGAAAACTTTATATTTAGTTTTTTTTTTCAAATAACCGACAATAAGCGACATTAATAAAGATCTCATTGTCGTGAGCAAAAAAAATTTTGTTAGATGTCACTTAGTTTAACCAAAATTGTCTCTTGGCACACTATGATTCAACTAGAACTTTCTTCGTTTTTTTCGTTTCCTGAACAATTTTAGAAATGTCGCTTGGTATACATTCTTACGGGAAGGTATCGATGTATAAAACAACATACTTTAGAAGGCACTATCGGTGTTCATTCCCAAGAAATTCGACTTGAAATACAATTTTAACTAGTTTTCACTAGAATTTTTAATAGTTTTTTTATTAAAAAAAAACTATTAATTCAATATTTGTCAACATTTTACCAATTGTACAAAACTATACTATGTATAAAATAAACTAGATTAGAAGTCAATATCACTACTAGTTCTCGAGAAATTTGAGTCGAAAAACAATTTTTACCAATTTTCAATAGAATTTTATATAGTTTTTTATTTTTTGTAAAAAAACTGTAAACTGATTTTTTTTTTAAATTTTCACCAGTTGTCAAACATATTATTTTTCGTAAAATAAAATTATTTTGAGTTTCAAATTGTTTTCCGTCCTTAGAATATCTGGGTTATGAAATTTTTTTTTTCAGTTTTTTTTATTTAAAAATAACGGTATGTTCATTTTTCGCCAAATTCATACCAAATCTGTATGAGCTTACATTAAATTTTATTTGAAATCAATAGCATTATTTTTTCGTGAGATCTTTGAACTTAACCAAAATTTTTACTTTTTTTTTTAAACCGTTATAGTGAAAAAACTACTCACTGAATTTTAATAGACGCCCTTTCAGCCTCTTTCGAAGTTATTATCTATTGAATAAAATTTATTTACTCGTTCTTGAGATATCGGCGACGAAAAATGGTACCAGAACGTACTGACGTACGAACGTACGAACGTACGCACCTAGGAACGTACGTACACACACGCACAGACATCTATCTAAAAATGATTGATATAGCCTCTAGGGACCTTGAAACGTCGAGAAATGTCAAAAATTCCAATTGACAAAGCGGACCCATTACAGTAACTCCTTATTGGAAGTTAATAACTGAAGCATATACCATATTAAATACTCATACAAACCTGTCCTGTTCATTTGTGTGACTTATTTCCCAAGTCCCAAATAACAGGACGCTCCTCAACCAATCTGCACAGTTTTTTTTTCTTGGGTTGAAAACTGAACCTTAGCAGGCGAGGTGACTAGAGAATGTCTCTGTGCTTTCTGATAAATTTCTTGGGAAAAATTACTCTTAGATTTTCAGTAGCTGGGTTTATCCCATGCTTGCTGAAATTTCTGGAATTATTTTCTATTTTTGAACGTGGAAAACAACTGGATTTGCGGTACCAAAACTACTCAATCAATTGGTAATAAGCCTTAGCAGTCACTGTCTCTCCTTGTGGAAATGTGCGTCGTCAGTGAAAAATAATGGCTCAAAATTTCAAACAGCCTATTATTAAGGTATTAGTATGATACTACTTAACAATTTTCTAACTTTAAAGTAGTTGATCGTACTAAGCCAATTTTCTTAATAAATTGCTTCTGAACACACCTAAAACAATGACAAATCGTGCAAAAAACTACATAAGTAAAAAAGACATTTTGTGGCGTTTGTAAATAGCACGATACTAAAAAATAAAATAAAATAGTGTTGAAATAAATATAAATGCCTTTAAATTAATTGGTCTTCAAATCAAATATTCTTCAACTTTGTTCAAACTCAAACTTCTTGAAAACAAAATTGTAATTCTTTCTTCAATACGTCCGACTTCTATCAAAACTAGAATAATAATGAAATGATCTTCTCTTCTTTGTAAAAGTATGCAATCTGCAATCTCCTCTCTCATCTATCTGTCTTTCTTTTCACTTTCCCCTTACTAACTCGTTTCAATAGGTATTCGATGATTTTAACTACATATATCATAAAAGGGTAGATGAAGTATAAAGTATATCATGCCATATTGGATTAAAATTTGCAAAATCGTTGTTTTAACCTAGTTTCATACTATAAAACTAATTCAACTGAAATTTTGCGCCAATGTTTCCAGGTGCTCGTGGTTTTCGAACACATTCCATTTTTCAAAATAACTTACACTGGTGAATTTGTTGTCCGTCCAGTATAGAGTTCTTCTTTATCGATAATTTTATGTCAAACTTAAGTCCCATGTTCTGTCATCACTGTTGACTTTGATAGTCCTGAATAGCTTTTGTTAACCGTTTCGCTTCTTGCTCAATTGTATTGCTCAACTGCGAATGCGAGGTGAAGTCGTTTCCGAATCACTAATTGTGATTGGAAAATCCGTAATTCACTTCATTAGTTTGAATTTTTGGATATCACGTTGGAAACCTTTTACATATAAAAATGTTTTATTTTAATTTTCTTGACTTAATTTAATTTATTTTAATGTTTAACCAGAGTTATGCCACTTGCGAGGCAGTGACAAATAGGTACTAGAACATTTTCTCTTGTAAACAAAAGGTGCCTTTCGCCATAAGACTGGAGGCCAATAGGGTTTTTTTTTGTTTATTATATTTTATGGCAAAAAAGTATACTCTACATAACAATCGAAATAATAGATTTTGGAATATTATTCCTAGCCTTTTTGACTTGGATAAAAGTGTCGTTATTGCGTTTGCAATTTTCATAGACAATTCGCCGATCTCCCATTAATTCTTTATAAAATTGAGATTAGAAGACTGCGCTTGTCAATCCATTAAGTTAATTTTTTGAACTCTAAGCCATTCTATGTTTAAGTAAATTTCTAGTCGTTATCTTGTTGGAATGTCCATTTCAGAAGAACGTCACGTAAGCATATTATTCTTCAAAATATTCTTGCAAATAAATCAATCACACATTCGATGTCCTGAGAAACATCCCCATATCATAACATTCCCTGTTCCATATTTAACAGTACCCTTTGTAAAACGAGGACTAAGAGCTTGGTTGAATAGCCGGCGGGTAACAGTCCGTTTCTATAAAAATGAATTTGGTTTCATCAGAAAATAACACCGTCTTACACTTTGACAATGTATGATTGATATGATCTTTGGCTAATTTCAAATCTTGCCTTTCTGTACTTAAACGAAATAAAAGGTTTTTTTTAAGAACCTTAAAAGAACACAAAAATCCATTTACATCTCTCAGCTCTCCGATGAATCGTTCTTTCGCTCACTTCTAGGTTTAATTCATTCTTGAATTCCCTAAAGGATATCAAAGGATTTTTTTTTTAAGAAATCGTTGGAGTTATAACAGGATATCACTGTCTAATCCCGTCCCCGTGACCACAAAGAGTGCAATTTCTTCGTAACGTCGGGAAGAAGAAATAAATAAATATTTGTAATAAATAACGCGGTAAGTTTCCGAAAAAATCTAAAATATTACAAGGATATCACTGATTTATGAATGCAATATTTTTTTTATAAGTCTGGGGCTTAATCGGCTAAGGTAATAGTTAATTATCAATTTTTTGATTGTCATTTTGACTATAGCTGTCTCTATCATATCAATAAAGAAATTAAGAAATATAGAGAGAGCGATTGTCAAAACGACAATCAATTAATTGAGTGATCGCTTTACTCTAACGCGATACGGGACCTGCTTGTGAAGTTCCACATTTATATTCGTTTAATAATTTTGATTTAAACTCGGTAGGATTTGAGAAAAAAAAAACAAAAAATCTGTAAATAGGTTTATTTTAATCAAACTAAAAAGATTGAATGAGTGAATTTTCTTGTTTTTTATATTGACACAATTAATCTGCGTTCAAAGTCAAAGATTTTTTTATCACATAACATCATATTAACTGGCAAACAGAAACAGTAACCCCCAGTTTCACAGTGGAAGTTTAAACCTCACTTTTTGTTTAAGTTTCACTTCAACCATAAATTTGGTTTCACAGTGTCATTTAAACCCTGAACAGAGTTCATTCTGTAGTTTAAGTTAAAAGACACTCTTCTGTCGTTTGAACCTCAGTTCAACAATCACTTCACACATTTGAAAATAGAATTTATTTTAATTTTTTTTATTGAAGATTTCTGGCTCACTAGTTTGAACTAAATCATTTGTCATTTTGATAATAGTTGCTTTAGTCTTGGCCAAGACTGTACTATGTATCATCACACATCCATCAAACTCCACCTTACGTGTTTAAATCTATTAAAAATGATCTTTATTGCTCTTTACGGGATCAAAGAACTATTTAAAAAGTAAGAATGAAAAGCGGAAAACCTTTTTAGATTCCATAGACGAATGCTCCATCTATGGAGAGTTTTTCTTTGAGCAACCGATTGATCTAATTTATACACTTTTGCGGTCTTTTTTTCACTTCATAATGAGCTCCAAATAAATGGTATAACATAGGGATAAAATCTCAAATCTCTTCATGTGGTATCACGATGGACCCACTCTGATCTAAGTGTGTCAACTGCGACGCTGGCAGGAAATTCAACCTAACTTAGATCTTTAAATCAAAAACCATGAAAATGAGTGCACTGCAAAAGTACAAATAACCTCACTTTAAAATTTCATTGTCTGAAACTGGAATCCATGCGCATTCTTTTTCATATTTTAAGTTACGGATACGAGTATAATAAAGAAATGCGAGAATTCTGGGATATTCAAATTCTTAAAAGAGCATTATCTAAATTTGAGATATTTTTTTTCAATTAATTCCGACATGTATTATTCTTGGATTATTTTTGTAATTTTTAAAACCACAAATATTTTATTCCATATTATTTCGAAAATATTTTCTAATGTACAAACTCATCTAGAATTTAATTTCCTTTCTACATTGTCCCCTATGCTTTTTACGAAATCAAAACATACCCATTCACGAAAAAATCCTCGCATTACTTTGAAAAGAATGCTTTCACAAAAATATTATAATAATTTCTATGAAATGTATATCCTTGATAGAATATTGTTCCCGTGCTTATACATAAGTCCAGACTTAAGTAAGAAAGTTTTGACTATAGAAATGCTGAAATAGAATATTCGGCGAAAGGGTGGTATTTTTGTTTTGCTCTGTGGAAGGGGGGGGGGGGGTTTCGTTAAGAGGAGTTGACCAACCAAGTAATTCCATGTCTTTTTCATTTTCATGAAAGTTTTTCTTTCTGAAACAATTTGGGCATAAATAATGTTTTATTTTATTTTCAAAGAGATGTAACATTGGCTGGTTTGTTTCTCTTTACGTGCATATCATTTGGGCATGCCATTAGAGGGTGTTTCAAAATAGTGGCATAATGCAATATGCAGGCTCCGTTGTGTTATGGAATGGTTAAGGTTGATAAACAACTTGGAAATGCGGTAAATTTGCTTTTAAACTATTACCCGAGTACATATCAGAGACTATTAAGAGATATTTGAAATAAACAAAATGGTACAGTCTAAAGAGAGACATGAGATATATGTAACTAAGGTGACCATATGTCCCGTATTGGACAACTGACACAAAAACAAAACTTCAGACCATAATTACATTAATTAGATGACTTGTTTGAATGTTTTAATTGGAAAAAACTTTGCTCGAAAAGTAATTGTCTAATGTTGCTTGGTATTGATCCGAATGATTTCAGAATAACGTTATTAGTTCATCGCGGGGAAGCTTTAAAACGAGTAACTGTTCATGCAGCTGAAAATATCGAGGGGTGTTAGATGTAACAGGAGGTCAAGTGCGGTTTTTTAGAAGCTTCTCTTTGAAAATTTCATTAAAATCCGACAGACAGAATTGCGAGACCCACTTTTTTCGCGTTCTCTATCATCGTATGTCAACCTTGATCAAAATCTCGAGTTCAATTTTAATTATGGATGCATAACTTGCCTTATAGTACACATATAGGTCGCAAATAAAAATATGTGTATTATTGTAGACATGGCCTATATTTTGATCAAACAATTTTAAGAAAAAATGTTTTTATCGGTAAGAACCTTCTTTTTTGATTTTCGATTTTCTCATAAACGGCTCTACCGATTTCGATCAAAATACCTATGTCTTCAAAATAAAAATAATATATAGAAGTAGATATATAAAAGTTTTTTAAAAATATTTTTTCAATTTTTGAAAATTCAATATCTTGAACGATATGATTGAACGATTATTTCTTTAGATATATGTTATACAATATAAAACCGAGTAAGGTAATTAAGTTTCCTACTAAATATTTTGAGCTAAAAAAAAAAAAAAATTAATCAAATACAGTAACTTTAAATTAAAAAGTCTTAAATCTCAAGAAAATATTTTTCCTGATAATATAACACAATTCAGACCCCTCATACTCATACTTGCGGAGCCTGTACACGCAATAGATTCTTGTCGCATCTTATCAATATTACTTAATTTTAATATTGTAAAATTGTGTTTTAAATTTTTGTTTCAAATCTAGCTGTAAAAAGTGATTTCAAAATAAAATGCGAAATTGAATAGGGTGAATATGAATTGATTGAAGTTTTACAGGTAACTTTTCCAATTGCGCAACTTACATATACATTCATATGTTCCACAGGGACAGTCCTCATCATTGGGATTGTAGGTAATTTTCCTAAAACTTTTTGATGGGTTTAACTTGATTTAGACTCACAATTGCTTCATCCGTTCAGGTTTTCGAGATAGACAGTTCTATAATAATACCTATCAGTCGAAATTTCTCCATTTACGAGAAACATTCTCGAATCAGGTCCTTCAAAACAGCTCACAGTTAAGTCTGTAAGCCAAGAGATACAACAAATTGATTTTCTTAAAAATTCAACCCACTCCATGTTTATTACAACATGCACACATATGTTTATACATACATACATATATCGCTAATAAAATAATAAAAATTGTAGTCAAATTAGTATCTATACAATGCTAAAACTATTTAAGTAGGTATGCTTCTAGGTCTAAAAGACAGTTTTGCAAATTTGAATCGAATTTATCAACACGATATCTTCAACATTAAATTAAAGTTAAAATCTTCGAATACCAATTTTGTTTTTTTATGTACATAGATACATACATAATGTATCGTGCTAACTTCGACTCGGCCACTTCCAGATATAAAAACAAAATATGATTGCTTGGTTTTTTGCGCGAACTGTCATTGTTTTAGGTGTGTGAACTTTAAGTGAATGATACAAAGCCGTTTATACCTACTCTTTAATTAAAGAAATAGAAAAAGATTTATGAGAATTCACAATCTTTCTTTTTTATTAAACTCAATTTATAATACATACTAGACGAAGTCAGCAATTCTCAAACTGATTACTTAAAACAAGCAAAAAAAATATTTAAAATCATTATTTGAAAAATTTTCAAATTTAAGTAAAGTATGCATTACACTTTTTTAGTTTAAACTAATTTTCATTTTATTTTATTTTATAAGCACGCATAGTATTCATATTTTATTTTAAGTTATATTTTTTTCATGCATTTTTTAAAACTAATCTTCTTTCTCTTCATTCTGTGTTTCCTGCCTGTGTTGACTGCCGAAACAGAGATGTACTCTCTTAAGAAATACATAATTTTTGTTGATGAATTGGAAAATATTTATGGAAACTGGCACATCGACAAATTTTGGGTGGGTGGAATCTCTTTGCTGATATATAACCTAACTGTCGCACTGTGTGCTCTTTTAAGTAAAATGAATTTGAAAACCGACACTTACCGCCATTTTAATCACTCGATAAGTACAGATTAAAACTCAAATCCGAATGTATTTGCATTAAATTTTTATAATTTATGTATATCCGGTTTTAAGTTTTAAGGTGCTAGAATAGAATGCATAATATGCCCGTTAGACTCTGTTTCAATAGTGTACAGGAGCAGGAGGAACTCATTGTTCCAATCGACAAAACATCGTCATGGATGGTGTAATGAAAAGTCGCAATCTAAATAGGGAGTTATAAGGACACGTGTAAGCCGACCTTAAGTGGATGGCAAATATGAACATAGGCGCTGTTATCGTTAAAATGACCGTAAATAAGAAGAATGTTAGAGAAACCGCACTCAAAAATGGAATTCCTCAAATTGTTTTCATACGATTTTTTGTATAGGATGTTTTTATTTTTATTAGTATAGTTTATTTGGCAAATGTTTCACTTTCAGTTGTTGCTTATAAAATATAACAGATGCGTAAAAATTTTAATGTATTTATTATTTTGAGTGTTTTTTTTTTGTTTGTTTATAAGTTTTGCTGTCATATACAGCCAAACTGACAAACAAACAAAAGAACACTTTTATATAATAGTATACTCGTAGATGAATATTAATTTTCCAGCGGATGCTGGGCTAACCGGTATTGAAAATAGTCAGTGTTTCTCAATTGAAAATAATAAAGGGAGCTTAGTGACGGTTTATCTTTAAGTTCTGGATTAAGTACAAAATTTTATTTATAAGCAAAATTTCTGCTTAGTGAGGTTTACTAACTCCCCCAAAAAAGGAGGAAGGTGGCATAGCGAAATAGTTCAAAAAAGAATTGCCATTTACTTTTGCACTGTTAAAAGAATAAAGAAACATACTTTGCCATTTTAGCTCAAGTTTTCACAACGTTTAATTTTTTCTTTGCGATATTATTTATTATTTTTTATTATTAAATAAAACCACCAGTTATAAACAGACAAAAGCAACTGACAATTAATCACAGTAGACATTCTTTTTCTTACTTATTGTAGTAGCTTTTTAATAATGTCACATGCACATTTTTTTTTGTAAAAGTATAAGTCGAAATTTAAGTCCTATTCCATTTTTTAGTAAAATCAAGGAATTTGTCTTTTTTATTAACAAGGATGTAATTATCTAACATAAATGAAAAGGGAGAATAACATCATTATAAAGGCAATCACTGCCTTGAAATGCAGAATCGAAAGATATAAATTTGAAGGTAGATTTTAGTCAGATTTCGACTCCACTCCACTTGCAATCGAGTTGAACCAAGCTCA
The DNA here is from genome assembly GCA_911387755.1 of Chrysotoxum bicinctum. Taxonomy (NCBI): domain Eukaryota; kingdom Metazoa; phylum Arthropoda; class Insecta; order Diptera; family Syrphidae; genus Chrysotoxum; species Chrysotoxum bicinctum. Next base: position 49,615,655 of record OU426989.1, read on the forward strand.
TTTTAACTCAATGTAGATATAAAACGGAGTTACATCTTGATTCAAGTTCGTTCCAGCTCCACATTATAAACGAACGTATGTACATTGTAAACGAGTTGCAGCAAATATTTTGTTTGTTAGATTTTTATGAATGAATTAAATAGACGTGGATTACAACATGTTATGCTTTCAAGACTCATAGACTTTTTAATTTGTCGATTCGATGGTGTTGAAAAATATATACATAATACAATATCAAAAATAATAAATATCAGCGTGATATTTTTATTGTTTTAAATACAAGATTTTGAAATATATTCTGAAAAAAAAATATATATCAAATTGACATGCAGTAAATTTCTCGGCCATATTTTGCGTCAGTAACAGTATTTTTTGAGCTATCAAATGCAACTTTCTTATTATTTTCCCTTTTCACTATAGTATATAAATTCTACTGTCAATTTATCAAACTCAACCCAGATATAAGTAAAGAACAATTTATCCAAATCAAGAATTTTCACAAGAAAAAAAAAAACCAATGAATACCTATTCGTGTGAATAAATTTAAATACAATGGATACAAAAATAATTTATATTTGTCAATCTGGCACTGCTTCCGGCTTGGCGTATTCTCCTTTGTTGCCTTACATCCATTCTTTTCTTTAGAGAATTCATCACTCCTAGCTGTTCAAGAAAACTTTCACAAAAGTGCCATTTTCAAATGCTTGAATTTTATTCATAGGCAGCGTAGAGGGAGGTATAATATTCATCAGAACTTGTTGCAATAAGGTCCTTAAGCCATTTGACAATCGAGTGCAACATCTGTATAAAAGTTATTTTAACTTTCAGCTTAGCAACAAATCATTCCTCGTATTGCAGTTTGATGTAGCCAAGGAAGGAAACCTTACATTACCTGACTGGGGGAAGGAAATGCAATCGGAAATTTCTTTGAAATATCAACCGTTTAACATTATGAGCTCAAACGATTGAGACAAAAAAAAACATATTTTTTGAAGTTAGTTTGTTTCTTAATTATTCTGCAAGGACGCAAGGGAAAAAGAAATATGAGTGAAAAAATGAGAGATAAGCACATTGCACAGTTTCAGCACAACCCTGGAGTCATTAAAAGCCAAAGGGTTTGTCAGTAACTTTCACTATACCTATACTAGCTAAGAAACTGTGCTGATTTTATCAACAGAAAAAATCTACTTCGTCGGCTTGTTTGGTTTCTTTTGAAAGTTATTTTTTTTTATGGTTTGTTTGCAAGGCAATTTATCGCGTTACTTTAACATTCCGTGGGATGTAATTGTTGTTTTTGGGTTTGGAATTACTTGGGCTTAGGGGAGGATATGAATATATTTTACTTTTACAATTTTTTAGCTCGAAAGGACAGACAAACAGACCGACGACGATGTGATGGGCTGTATGATGAAAACCACTTTTTTGGACTCTCAATCATCGTTATGTTAGTTTTGGTTAAAACTTTGATCTAAAGAGTCAGTAAAAAAACGAAAAATTCGTCTTTCTGGGAGCAGTTCAAAAAGATATAAGTATTTAGGGTTAAAGAGCAAAAAAGTGATTTCATTTTTTTGTTGGTGTTTTATAACTTAGTAGGTACATACATATATGTATCTACAATAGAAATTTGAAATTTTAATACAGAATTATCATTCACAGTAGTAGAAGAAAAGAAGTCACTCGAACAAAAAATTAAAATAGGTACCTGGCATACTGGCATACAAAATTTAAGACTCTAAGTAATATCTGAATTATTTTTCTCAAACAAAATTTGTTTGTTTAGAAAAACTAGCCGACACAGCTCTCGAAATTCGAGTGCCAATTTATTTATTATTTATTATTTATTATTTATTATTTATTATTTATTATTTATTATTTATTATTTATTATTTATTATTTATTATTTATTATTTATTATTTATTATTTATTAATTATTATTTATTATTTATTATTTATTATTTATTATTTATTATTTATTATTTATTATTTATTATTTATTATTTATTATTTATTATTTATTATTTATTATTTATTACTTATTATTTATTATTTATTATTTATTAGTTATTATTTATTGTTTATTATTTATATTATTGGCAGTGTTTTCAAGCAAATTTATTAAATTAAATTTTATTTTATGTAATATGCAAAGTGTTCGACAGTGCAAAAACAAAAATGACCTACAGTGTGTAAATGCGTGTCTCAAGTATATTCTGCACATCTCCGTAACTGTGGCTTTCCAACCATATAAAATTTATCGAAATCGGTTAAATACTTTTGGAGAAAAGTGTACCACAAAAAACATGTTTGCCGTTTTATTATATGATGATGATATATTATAATTAGTTTTAGAAAAGACTAAATTTTTTGTTGAATATTTTATCTTGAAAAATGGTTAATAAATGGACCTCTTATAATAACATTTCTTTTTTTTTCATTTAAAAGTAAAGTTGTCTATACCATACAATTAGGATCGAAGACAGAGTCATATGTGACTCAATCAGCTATACAAGTTGGCGCAAAAGAAGATGTTATAATCTTTTCAAATGGCGTCGTACGTCAATAATATTTGACATTTGTGAGCTAGTCAGCTGCAGTATACAAACAGACCAATAGAGCGCTATACTCCGCAAAAGAGTGCAATATGTAATTGTATCGATTTTTTTGACCAATAATCGGTCGGTGGTGCAAACGCAGTGTGAATTTCGACGTCGTTTTCCAAAAAGTGTCTAGGAAAACATTCCGGCGCTTAGATACTCCACTCGAACAGACTAGAACCACAGACGACCATGAAGGGCGTGGCCGCCAGTTGACTTGTCGTTCGGGCAAGAATATCGCTGATGTGGGTGCCGATGTCGCTAGCTGTGAACTAAGAAACATCAACCGGGCGACGCGACGGACCACGCAATTGGACATCACCAGAAGAATTTTAGTGAAAGACTTACACCTGTCCCAGTGAAAAATGCAAACAGTGCATCAGTTAATGTCTGCTGACCGTCCGTCGCTTGTGAATTGCTGTTTGTGAATTACTGTCAAGTCATCCTAATTCAAAAACATAAAAATCACGATTTTGTTTCCAAAATTATCATAAGCGACGAGGCGCCTTTCCAATTAAGTAAAATCTTCGTTTCTGGGACACTGAAAATCCGTGTGTGATGCATGAAGAGCCATTGCATCCACTGAAAGCCACTCTTGAGAACACCATGCAATACAGTCACTGTTACTCGGAAACGCTGCAGGGCCTTGATACTGGATGAGCAGGGCTTGATGAATATGTAGTTTTACCAAGACTGTTCAATCGCACATCGTTTTGGCGATTTGTCATGGCCAGCAGGATCACCCAATTTAACAATGTCAGGCTTCTTTTTTTGGAGTTACTTAAAGTTGCCGGGTTGTGGAAATAAGCCTTAGGCTAGCCGCGCACTAGCAACTTTTAGTTGCGAAACTGTTTGGTTACTTATAGAAAACAGATGAACTGTTTGGTTGAATGTCCGTGAATTTGCAGATAATTATATGTTCAATAAAATGGCGAACTTATTTTAGGCAATCGTTTAGTTTGTGTCCAAACACAAACTTTTTAGTTGCTCGAACCAAGCAGTTTCGCAACTAAAAGTTGCTAGTGCGCGGCTAGCCTTAGACAATGCGAACAGTTATCACCGTAAATCTTGCGGTAAGTCATTGAAATTGCGATAAGATGAGCACAAATGTGTATCAACACTAGCCGCATCCACTTGACGGATATCATCTTTTCCTCTTAACAGAAAAATTGTAAGGTTCCAAATAAAGATTTCCATAACTCAAAATAAGTTTTTTTATTTAATAAAGTAGTACCCCTTGGCATAATGGTTAGTGCGTTGGACTGTCATGCGGAAGGTCTCGAGTTCGATTCTCAGTAGCTGCTAGAAAGTTTTTTTTTTCAGGGGTGTACTGCCTCTTGCGAGGAATTGACAAATTCTCCAAGAGTATCTCTTTTCTCTTGTCATGGAAAGTGCTGCTCATTAGCCGTTCGGAATCGGCAGAAAATTGTAGGTCCCTTGCGTTCCCTGGTAACACGCACACGGAAATGGTTGAGAGTTGTAAGTCACTAGGTCCTGGTTCACTCCGAGCTATTGCACCACCAAATTTAAATTTACTAAAAAAAATAATTCAAAAACAATTTTGCGCCACCTTATATACTGCAAGTTACTCATTTTTAAAAAAATCGAACCCGATATTGGATCGGATTTGACATTACGGTGGAAGGGAAAACGAGAAAACTGTGTCTCGCAATTATGTCTGTTCGACTACTGATTTTCTGTAAATTTTGTAGATAGCATTTTTTAACTTTTTTACCCCATACTTTTTTTTAAGAACAAAAATAAATAAACAATGCTTTGTGTATTCGAATTTTCAAAATGTTTTTTTTTTTGAATACTCAATATTTTGAAAACCACATGCTTGACTTTTTTGATTCTTGGCAATCAATAGTTTTTAATACTACCTACAATATTTCGAAAAATAAAGGTCATACAAATTCTGAAAAATGTTTTTCGAAAATCAAATTTTTGGTGGGTACTGTTATTCTTGTATAAAAGGAAAATGTTTTTTTCAAAATCTCCTTGACAGTGTTATAAATCTGTTAATTCTTAAGTTTCACAAAAATTGGGCATGTGGTTTTCGAAATTATGAGTTTTCAAGCTTGTCGGATTTAAAGTAAAAAAAAAAATGAAGGACCTGTTCATGCTGCATTCGAACAAATAGACAGAATTGCGACTGTGGCTTGTTTCGATAACAAGAATTTGGGAGAATATTGACCTACATAAATCCGAGCGGTATGTTGATTCTTCCCTCAAGTGAGCTATGAAGGGCTGATTCTTCATCAATGCCACTATGGCTTGAAATCTGGATAAGAATGACACTGAATATTCATAGGCTCGTTGGTTCATTCCGGCATTGCTGGACCAATGTGGAAGATGATATACCATAATTAATGGCCTTAACAGCTGCCGTGGCTACTCCATCTTTCAGCCATCAGTTAAAGATAGTTGGGTAGAAGCTTTTCGTTACAAAGTCATCATCCAGTTCTCTGGATGGAAACATAACCTTAAAGTCTTTACTGATACTCAGTTTAGGAGCGGGATAGTTAGTGGGAGTCAAAATCATCCCTATTGGAATCAACTCCGTGTTATTGCTATGACCAAGATTTGCAATAAAAGGTTCGATTCCTTTAGTATTGACGCCCTGCAAAATACTAGATACTTTATGTTTAAATCAAGTGGTAAAAGTTGCAGAAAAACTCTTAAATCATCAGTTGGCCCGGATCTTAGAACCCCTGTGGTGCCAACGCAAGCAGTTCCTTGTATCTTCAAAGGCCTAACGGTTAGTGCGTTGGAATATCATGCAGAAGGTCTGCAGAAGGTCTTGGGTTTATTCTCAGTCTCTGCAAAAAAAGTTTTCCAGAGATGTACTGCCTCTTCCTAGAAATTGACAAATCCTTCAAAAGTATCTCTTGTCATGAGAAGTGCTTCTAGGTCCCCTCCATTCCTGGCAAAAAAGCAATAGAGTAACTTGGGGTAATGTGGTATAGGCGGGTAATGTGGTATAGGCAGTTTTCTCAAAAACTAAGCATGTTTCTTCAACGGTTTTTACCTTAGCGGACGGTAATATAAATAAAACTAAGTACTCGTGTTCAATCAAGTCAAAAATCTTCGATATCTCAAGCAAATATTTGAGAAGTGTTATTGCCTGAAGTTGAGTTTTTTTTTGGGTCAAACAAAAAGTGTTTGTGTGCTCTCAAAAGTTGTGTTTCAAGCTAGTTTATAAATTCTTTACAAAACTTAATTAATCATCTACGAAAAACAACTGTTAGTTTTGTTCAAAGGTGTTTATTTTATATTTTATTATTTATTTTTGTAAAAATATACAGATTCGGCTAATGTGGTATACTAGCCGTGGCTACTGTGGTAGTATACCACTTTACCCATCATAAAAGTTTATTTGATTTTTGGCTATTTGTGTTTTTTCTAAAGATTCATTCGTTAAAATGTCTAAAAGGGTTGAAGTAAGAAAATGAGATTCAAAGGACATGGAATAATACTGTGAGGAATGAAAAAAATAGGAAATTTGAGATTTCTCACACATTTAAAAAATCTACTGGGTAATGTTGTAAAGTATACCACAATAGACAGCATAGTGTACCACATTACCCTTTAACTTTCAAAAGTGACGATTTAGAGGTTATATCAATATTTTGTCTAAATCTTTGTTAGTTTTTGTAAGAATTCGACAAAAAGAAATCACTTGGTAGCTTATATGTTTTTGGTAAAATGTACCAAATTTAGGAGCATTTGTTTCATAATTTTTTCTGTTAAGTCAAAAAAACAAACATGTATACCACAATACCCTAACTTCCTCTACATTCATAACTATACATTCTGACTACATATTCCGAAATATTGATCCGGCCATTAAAAGACCTTAAAGCAAATTGTACTTTGCCCATTCAAATTTTATTGTATTTAAGTTTGTTTTTAATTTTTTTTTTTCATAGAAAAAATCCAAGAAAAAGGACGAGAATACCTGAGAAGAAAAAGTTTTCATGAAGCTTAAATCAAAATTCTATATAAATTTATATCTAATATCCCCTTAAAGATGTAGAATGTATCTGTGAATGGATATAAAAAGGAAGGCATATCCTAGTTTGTTGAACGTTAAATTTATTTTATTATGCTTTCCCATTCCTATAAACATTGAATATTGAATGAAGTCATGTGTTTTATTTGAAGTTAAATTTTCAAAAAAAAAAAGGAAACCGAAAGAGAGATGCTATAAATGACGGTACGGATAGAAGAAGAACCTTTAATATAAAATAAAAACGGTAGGAGGAGATTTTTTAATAATATGATTAAAATATTGATTAAGTGGTCTTTATGCTCACCGATTTCGCTAAATTAGATAAGGTTCAAGTATCTGAATGTGGAGGGAAGGAGAAGGGGTCTTTCTGTGGAATTTTGTTTGAAGTTATTCATTTTTCCAAGAATGATTTGATCTCATTTTATACTTTCACTCCTTTTCTGAAGGACCAATAAAAATAGAGCCAGATTTAATAAAATGCACAACTGTATCGCACGTTCTTGCTCTTATGTAAAAATATTTTGAAATTTAAAAATTGTTTCTCCTCCTCTAGGGAACCTGAACAACAAAATTAGATGAAAATCGATACAGACAGACAGACGGAATTTCTGGACTCACTGTTTCCGGCTTCTCTAATATCTTAATGACAATTTTGATCAAAAAGTCTAGTTCGTTTTTTTCTGAAATGCAATTCTTGCTCTAAAGTTCCTATATAGCAAGTAAAAAGATGTTTTTTTATTAAAAAAAGATAACTAATAATTAAATATAAAATTTGTATGTTAATAAATAAAGTTCAATCTTATCTAATCTAATCTATTGTCGTATCCTCTCCAATCGTTGTATCTTCTCGCAAATATTCTCCTTAAGAAAAATCTTTAAGTTTTAGATACTCGTAAGTATAAAATTATTCGGAAAGACAAGGAATACTGAAAAAAATCATAGTTCGATTCGACTGCCTTTACTAATTCAGTATAAATTAGATACATTCAAGGAAGGTTGACATTTTTTAAGTACTTTTTGGATACCACATACGAGGAGACAACTATAGACTTGTTACTTGCGATATACATAGTTTTGAATTTGGAAAAAAAAAAAATAGATCAAAGTTGACATTGCGATGATAGAGAATTCGAAAAAAGGGGGTCCGGCAATTCTGTCTGCCTCTCTAGATAATGGTTGAAAAAAAAATTACAAAAACTTGTTATTTTTGGTACCCCGCTTGGGTACAACCGATTTTGATCATTTTGTTTTTGCTAAAGCTCCCCAAAAACATAAATAGAATTGTGTACTCAAATTTTCAAAAACAATTTTTTTGGATTTTTAAGAAAAACTTCAATTTTTTTTTTTTCAAAATAAATAAAAGTTTCTCAATATAATTTACAAGATGTGAGAACAAAAATTTTATTTTACCTAAAAATAAAGGTACCCACCATACAAATGCTAAAAATTTAAAAAAAAATGGTTTTCAAAAATCGTATTTTTCTCGAAAACGGCGCCTAGAATTTTGAAACAAATTTTTTTCTTTCAATTAATTTTTACGATCTTTAATTTAATAAAAAAAAATTGAAATTAAGATTTTACAGCTTGTAACCTACCATAGAACCATTTTTTTGGAATTTTGAATTTCACATTATCCACACAATTGATCTTAATGAAATTATAGAGAAGCTTCTAAAAAGTCCAAAACACATTGCATTTCAAAACTTCAAAATAAATATTTTTTGAATTTTTGAAAAAAAACAATTTTTTCTTTTTTTTGAAAGTTCGATATCTCAGAAAGGGCTCAATATTTTTTTTTGTAAATTTAATTTAAAATTTAATTTTTTTTCTTAAAAATCTTTTAAAAAGTTTGTATATAAAAGCCTTTTTTTTAAGAAACCACTACAACGACTTATAATTTTTGTTCTTGCATTAATTCATATTTGCATAGATTTCTGTTTTTGTCTCTTACTACTAACAGAATTTAAAAAAAAAAATTTATCCTTAGGAACAGTTTTCTCCAATAACATTCGTTTTTTAAATTCCTAGTCTATTACATAGGAGCAAGTTCGTGCGACCCAGTCGTGCATTTTTTTTTTTTTTTTTACATTTAAATTTTGCGTGCTTTCGAAAATAAGTCGATTACATCTGTGCGAGCCATTGAAGGGTTAAAAGGAGTTCCAAAATTAACGGTTCAAAGGATGCTCAAAATTAAAAATTTGCATCTTTTTCATTTGCTTCCAAGGGACTATAGACAAAGGTCGAATTTTGTCGAATAATGCTTCGCAAAAACCATGAAGATTCAAGCTTTTTCAATAGAATAATATGGACGAGTCAGCATGCAAAAAGGATGGATAAATCAACATTCATAATTTCCAAAGTTGGCAAGTGGAAAATCCGCATTTGGTACGGGAAGGAAAATCCCAATACCAATTTGAAATCAATTTGTGGACTGGGATTTTGAATGACCACATTAAAGGATCCTTTGAATTACCGATGCACTAAACAGTAAAATTTATTTAGATTTTTTGGAAAATTGTCTACTTTATTTTTGCCCCTTGCCATAGTTCAGTCAATATGCTTTCAAGACGACGACGCGACGGCGACGGTTGTCCAGTTCATTATTAGTAATGTGAGACGGTTTTTGGACAGTGCTTACTATGAACGATGGATTGGCCGTTGTTGATCAATTTTATAGCTACCTTGTTCACCGGACTTAAATTCATTAGACTTTTTCTAGTGGGTTTGGCCCAAGAAAAAAGTATATGCTTAGCCCATTCGTAACATACGTGAACTGTAGCAACGTATACCAGTTTCTTCTGTAGAAAAAAGCTACTTGAAAACACAAGAAACTTAAAAAGACAGTTTTTAAAACTTTGTCCGGCTAAAAAAAACCAATATTGAGTAAACAATTTTGTTTAGGATTCTCTTTCAAAATTGAGGTACAAAATTAATTTTTATCAAACTATGACTTTATTAAATTATTTTACGAAAAAGGGCATCAAAATATCTACCTTGTTGAACACCGGAAGTTGCAAGGAACTTTAAAAATCCACTCAATGAAGATGGGATATTATCCTAGAGCTCTAATTTAAAAGTTCAATTGGTGTGAAATTTTATCGAAGGCTTTGCTTGAGTGGAGCGGTTGCGAAAACATCAATTACTCCATTCTCAAGGGTGCATACTCGTGAAGTTCCAGAACCGAATTTTATTAAATTGCTGCTGGCCTTATGTTCGAGGAAGCCACATTGGTTGGGATAGGACATTTGTTTGCAGTGAAAATGCAAAACATTATTTTATAAAGACAATAAAAATATATGTATGTACATATGTGATTTCTAAAAACATTACTTCATTCTTTTGGTATTTCAATAACGATTATAAATGATATTCTCCCATGAGAAGCTAAAAGTCAAACAACTAGGGGTTTAATTAAATTCGAGAAAAATAAGTTTTTGATTATGGCTGGCGAATCGTCAAAGCAGCTGACTAGCCCTCCATAAGTTTATTGATCGTTCTTCTATAATGACTATGATAAGGATTATTCTGAATTTAGGTAAAGGAAAGAAACAAAATAAGATTAACTGAAAAATAAAGCTAGTAAGTTTGTAATAATCTTTACGCCATCTGACCTTGAATTGAATTAGGTTAAGGTAGAGGTGTATAGCTTTTTGAGATTTCAAGGAATGCTAACATTAACGTAGAGAACACAACACCAGCGGAGTTGGTTATGGAAAAAAAGATCAGACCAAAAACATAAATGTTAAAAAAAGAGCCAAGTTCTTCTATACAAAAACCTTTGTCTAACAAGTCAGCCGTGAAAAGTACGCCAAGTTCTTACTTCATGAAGGTTTAATACCGAATATTTAAAGTAGAATAATATTGAAACAGCTAAAATGTAATAGAGAAATTTTATTATTTAATGATTACTGACTAAAATTTGATGGGTTCACTGGTTAAGTTTTTAAAAAAATTCGAATTGGACATATAAAAGAAAGCTTGCCAAGTAGGCCCATCAAATTTTAGTCAGTAATCATTAAATAATAAAATTTCTCTATTATGTACATTGTAGCTGTTTCAATATTAGTATATTTTAAATATTCGGTATTAAACCTTCATGAAGTAAGAACTTGGCGTACTTTTAGATCTCCGTACTTTTCACGGCTGACTTGCTAGACAAAGGTTTTTCTATAGAAGAACTTGGCTCTTTTTTTAACATTTATGTTTTTGGTCTAATCTCATTCTTTTTTGCAAGGATTTTAATATTTTGCCATGTCAAAATCTCGAAAGATATGAAAAGATAGAAGGGCGGACTCTACCTATTAAAATCAATTTAGCTTATAGCTTCAGATTTCTTTTGGTATATTTTCATTTTGTTATTGGTTGCTTTGATTTGCGCTTCAATTATTTCTTCTTGTCTTGGCAAGATACCTTACACTAAAATACCTATCTTAATTATAAATACTAGTACCTACATCCGCTCAAAGTTATAAAAAAGCAATAATTGTTGAGGATGCGATGATGTTTTTATTGCAATTTTAACCCCTTTTTTTAAATAAAGTAGCCCACTAATTAATAGGATTATTATTGGTTTTATAATAGTTCACATCACAGTTAAGAGTTTTTTTTATGTTAACTCATAATTTTTTCAGGTATGCAAATGTTTTCCTTTTTCATTCATGTTAACATAACATAGAGTACCAAATTAAGCACTCAATTTCTATAAGAAAAGTCATGAATTTTCAAGATGCATGTATAGTTTAAAAATGCCAATAAAAAGACACTTCGAATGAAAAATCTTAGTTTTTCTATTTTTCGCTTTGAATGTACATTAAGCCATACTGCTCCACCAAATTTCATCATTCTACAGCAATCGGAAGTGCTCCATAAAAATTAAACATTTACTCAGAAAGTGGGCGGATACCACGCCCCCTGAATGGAAAGCCTCAATTTTTATGTTTGGTCCTTTATATGCAATTTGAGACCTACCGTTCTACCAAATTTCATTGTTCTTCTGCAATCGGAAGTGTGCCATATATAATTTACATCAGTTCTGAGGAAGTGGGCGGATACCACACCCCTGAATGGAAAACCTCAAATTTTATATTTTTTTCTTTGTTTGCAATTTAAGCCCTGCTACTTTACCAAATTTCATCATTTTACAGCAGTCGGAAGTGCTCCATTCAACCAACACCAATTCGGAGAAAGTGAGCGGATACCACGCCCCCTAAATGGAAAACCTCAATTTTTATGTTTGTTCCTTTATATGCAATTTACGGCCTACCGTTCTACCAAATTTCATCGTTTTAAAGCAATCGGAAGTGCTCCATTCAACCAACACCAATTCGGATAAAGTGGGCGGATGCCACGCCCCCTGAATGGAAAATTTCAAATTTTCGATTTATTCCTCTGCTTGCATGACAAGACCTACCCTTGTGCAAAATTTCAAGATTCTATGATGTCGGGAAGTGCTCCATAATTTTGATGATCTGTCAGTCAGTCAGTCAGTTACGTTTTTTGTGATGTGTGACGCCTTATATCTCAGGAACCGCTTATGCTAGAAAATTGAAATTTGGTGAGGCGCCTGTGCCTGACTAGCTTAGCAAATATTCGAACTTTTAGGTTTCGACTTCATTGATACTGAAGATAGGGAGGGGTCAAAAATCGCCTGAGTTTGTTCCTGTAAAAAGGGTGTAGTGCCATGAACTTGGCTAGGCACTACCGTGCCCTTTGATAAAATAGGATGTTAGCTCCATTTCACCGTATAAATCACCTGGTTTGAATAGTGTATTTCTCATTATATTACAAAAACTTGAAGATCATGTTATCCAACACTAAAAAAAAACATATTTCTAAGCAGTTTGAAATGGAGATATGTGCCTAAATAGCGGAGGGAAGTTAAGGTGGTATTTATTTCGAAAGCTGTTAAGCCAAGCCACACGGATGCTTAAGACTTCAGACCCATTAGTCTCACGTCTTTTCTCTTAAAATCATTTGAAAGGCTAATAAACATATATGTACGTAGTATATACGCAGCACATTGAACCCGGAAGTCATATTTCCCCGCATGCTTATACAAAAGGTAAAAGTGTTGAGACAGCAATAAATAGTGTCGTCACCACAATTGAAAAAACTCAAGCCCAAGGACAAACATTACACCTTGGCTACCTTTCTAGACATTGAAGGAGCCTTTAACAATGTCCGAAACGAGGCGGTGGAAGGAGCTCTCGTGAATCTATTTCCTAATACTACATACATATGTAGGTGTGTTTTATTCATTGCTGCATAGCCAGCGCAGCATTCAAGTGCGAATAAAACGATCAAACTCACTCGATATATTTATATTTCAATGTTGGCCATTATTATAAAAAATATCAAAATCTGACGTCAATGTACATATGTACATTATGTTTAATTCTAAAATTTAATGCACAGCGCCATTTTCATTTCAATAATTTAAAGTTCTATCACCAGCACAACTGCCATTTTTTTACTGGCTTCTTTTTCTCCAGCAATCAAATTGTTGTTGTTTGTCGAGGGAAATTTTGCTGTGCTAGCTATGCAGCAGTGAATAAAACACACCTACTAATTATTTAACATTGCAATATACCGGGTATACTCTAATTGGGGATAGATAATATTAATATAATATTTATATTGACATCAATTATTATCGGGGGTTTAAGAAATGGCTTATTTTAGTGTATCCTGAGCATAGCTGGGCACCGTTAATCAAACAGTTAACTTCGTTAATCGTTAATCCGCTACTAAAAAAGTTAGCTTCGTTAAACGTTAAAGCGTTAAATTTCGGAAGAATTAACGCAAGTTAACGTTAATCGTTAATCCGTTAACATGTGATAAAAATTGCATTTTTTATATATTTTTTACTCTGAGCACCGGTGCTAAGTAATGCCGGTCGTCCACTAGGCGATCAACGCACAAATTTCGAATTCAACGCATTCAACTCTAATGTACGGTGCCTTCAACTCTGTTCAACCAACGGCTTGGATCTAGTTGTTGGCCGTTGCTCAAGGAATTGCGCAATAATTGTACGGGTAGTGTACGAGCTCGTGTTGCTCCTTGAAAATGTTCGATCAACACGTTGAGCAATTGAACATTTTCAAGATAATGTGTTGCGCATTATTTGTTCAACGCGTTGATCAACTTTTAAATTTTTTTGTAATTTCTTCACGTAATATTGTGTTGCGTTGCGTTGGCTGCAGTGAAATGTGTCTACGTGGTTGAAGTATTTCGTTGTCATGAACTTGCAGTTGTTGCAATTTGCAAACTGTACTTTATTTTGGTTTTTCGTCATGGAAGGTGATAAACAATCAGAGTGGACCACGGAATTAATTTTGCAAATGATTTCAGCAATTAAGGAAAAGCCCAATGTATGGGACATTAAGAGCCCCTCTTATAAAAATCGAGATGCCAGGGAATTGGCTTGGTCTCAAATTTCCTCGAAAATGCAATTGCCTAAACTTTGAATTCGAATTCACGGGCGCGGTGGGATCAATCGATTTTAATTTCTCATATATTTCATTGAAAAAACAATTTTGTTCGCGACTCAAGAAAAAATGATCTACCCAGAATCCTCTTGGCTGTTTTTTCTTCCTTTATCGTTCATTTTCTAATATTATTAATGTGGCAGCCACTTTTTTTTTCTTAGAGGAAATCATACTCATACGGAACAAATTTAAGAATATTTTATTTTAAGGCGAAGGCGTGCGTCGACAATAAATGTATGTACATATGTACCGAACTGAAGTCAAAATTATTTCAGGTTTGACGTTCGAGTTTTTTGTTTATCGTGGTGCGTTCAACGCGTTCCCCACCGAGTGATCCTTGGTTAAATGTATGAAGGTATCAACTCGTTCATCAACTGGTTGAGCAACAATATTGAAAACGCAGTTGATCAACGCGCCGCACGGCACTTGTCTCATACTTGTCTGAACCTGTTTTTCGCGTCGCGCGGTAAATAGTAGGCATTGGATTAACGATTAACGGACTTACCCTGGTTTAACGGATTTAACGTGTCCGTTAACATTTTTAAAAGTTAACTTAAAAGTTAATCCGTTAATCAAAATTTTAGCTTCGTTAATTAACGATTAACGGATTAACGAGTTAATGCCCAGCTATGATCCTGAGTCATGTTAACAGAAATAAATAGATACTAATGGTAAAAACTTTGTTTAGGACTTTGTTTTTAGAAGATGTTGATATAAGCTTCATAACTGCATTTCAATAAAGTTTGATATCTTGTTGGAGTCTTCGGATGTTTTTGACTTTGAGGTCAATTTCCTTGAATTAAACTTAAATTTTTATAAAAATAAAAACGTAAATTTTCTACCATTAATATTAACAGAGCAATTTCCCTTAGCATGTGATAGGGTACACCAAAGAAAGGTTTTTCTGAAACCAAGACTAACCGATTTTCTTAAAAATTCGGGACCAAAGTTTTTTATGTCATTTGCAAGAACATTTGTTTGGGAGATTAATTTTTAAAAATTTGTTTAGTTCGAAAAATAACAGTACCTGCCATATATGTGTAGTTACTTGGAAAACATTTTCTTTTATGTCAAAAACTGCTCTACGAAAAACAATTCTCTATCTCTGCCACAGAAACTGTTATTACTGTCGAAATGTTTCAATAATTTTTTCGAAAATTAATTGCTTCAAAAATGGGTTGATAAATACATACTTATGAAATTGAAGATTTTAAATACCATATTATTAAACTCTTACAATTTACATACCTTTTGAACCGCTCTATACATGTTGTATCCAATACAATTCAAATCTGTTATTCATAAAATAAATGCTTATGTGCTACAGGGCTCCGTTTCATCTCCGAATCTCTTTTACATATTCACTAATGATCTTTCGTCTGAAACTTCTAATCCCTTACTCTCAGATTCACATGAATCTAAAACGGCAGCGTATGATAAGTTTATTAAATTCTTATCCCGATATCGAACAGCTTTTAGTTCTATGTACAGCACAGACCACCTTGTCTAGAATGACCGCATATTTGAAGTCGTCAAAAATAAAATGTTTAGGTTTCCTTCGTTGATTCAAGAAACTGTTCACCAATTCTGATCTAGCTGTAATCTATTATAAGACTTAATTCGTCTAAGGCTTTAGTATAAATTCCATATTTGGACAGAATCATTTGCATCTCTCCAGCACAGCCGCAATGTTTCTTGTCTTTCAATATTTTACCTTTACTTTTATAAGCAATCTATCTTTAGGCGGGTAGATGTTAAAATGGAATAAAACAAGCTACTCGTATATTTAAGGTATTAACAAAATTCTTTTATTTGAAAGGCCCATAATATATGCCCTTATGTATGGAATATAACATCGTTCAAATGCCCGCTTAGGCTTCTTACGGTGTCATGAATCCGAGTGGTCCAACTTTCAGTTAGTCTTCCACATAGTAGATGCAGCTAAATTGGGCGATGGGTTAGGTTATGTTCACCTTAAGAGCATCTGTCGATTGTGGTTTATTCGCAAAGAGCTGCGAATTGAAGAAACCCCACAAAAAAAATTCAAATCGCATAATCTTAGTCGCCAATTGAAGTCACCTCTGCAGTCTTGCCCTAAAATCGTTCATACAGATTGTCATCCTCTGGGTAGCACGTAGTGCCGTCTCTTGCTGGAACCACTTGTCGTCCAAGTCCATATGGTTCACTTCGGGTCATAAAAAATTGGTTATCATCATTCTGTAGCGTTCGCCGTTGGCGGTGGCTACATCACCAACGTTGTTTTCGGAAAAGAACGGATCAACGTTGCCGGCACCCAAAATCCACACCAAACGGTAACTTTTTGAGAATGCATTGTCACCTGGTGAACCTCGTGTAAGTTGGTCCCATATACGGCAATTTGATTTGCTTTTCATCCAAAAATGTGCCTCGTCGCTAAAGATAATTTTTCGGAAAAAATTGGGATCACCTTCTAAAGACCAAGCGAACAAACAGCGTTGTCTATGGTCATGAACTTTGAGCTCCTGAGTCAGTGGGATCTTGTACCGATGAAGGCTTAAGTCCCGATGTGAAATTCGACAAGTTGAAGTCTGCTAAAAGCCGAGTTCTTGTTCAAGGCGAGAAATTGACTGCCTAAGGGCTGCGATTATTTGAAGCTCGTTGGGCGATCTTGCTGGCTATGCCAAATCGCCAAACTGCAGATAACGTGACCAGGAACGCTTCCTTCACAATGTCCATTGTGCACGATCTTGTTGAAACCACATGTTCACCGAACCCCGCACATCTTATTTCGACAGTAAGAAGTTGTTTATCATGGCTCTGTAGCGCTCGTCAGTAACAGTGACCTTATAGCCGATGGCGTCCTCAAAAAAATAAGGCCCAATCACTCTTACCGCATGAAAGAGACGCACCACACAATGGCTTTGTGTAGATGTAATGGATCTTCGTGCATTGACGTAACCGCTTAAGTGGAAATGCGCCTCGTCGCTCATTATGATTTTCGACACAAAATCGTCCTCTTCGTTGTTGAGTTTGAGGATGGCTTGACAGTAATTATATAAAAATTATAACATCTTCCGATAGGGTGATTAATTTTGCGCCATGTTGTATCTGGTATTAATGGGTAAATTATGTACCTATATTCCAATTTAAATGCACTGAGTCATGAAATAACGTAAGAATATAGAGAAGTTCTTGAGGTATTTTGTGAGTCCACCTATTCAAATTAGAATTCATATATTTCATTTCTACATAAGGACATTATTTTTAAATTGATAAAGCAATTTGTCCTCCAACAAACCTATATCCCAATTTTTACTCGCGTTCAAAATTGCCTATTCTGTTTTATTTCGTTTTTATAAAGTTTGGGAGTTTTAAAAAAAATAATAACAAAAAAATAGACCCACATATTCGATTTCTTAAATGCCTTACCACCGCACATTTACCCCTTTCTTGCCTTTGTCCTTAATTTAAAAATAAGTTTTTCCAATGGGATAAATGGTTTGAAAAGAAAGTCATTTGCTTTTCCTCATAACAAAATATAAAAGGCTGGTGTGTGTTGTGTAAGAAGGAAAAAACTACACCGAAAATGTCTGCCACAAAAACCATCAAAATTCACATAACTTTTCAATTTACAAGCAATTCCATTGAAATGCTTGTTCATGCCACCACGACAAAAAAAGGTCTTTTGAAAACTCCGATTCCTCTCACAAAGGGTTTAAATTTACTTACGTTTTTTTTTTTTGTAGGTATTCCTCTTGTAATTTTTTCGACTTTTTTGTCTCCTTTTCTTTTTCTTTGAATATAGCGATTCTCAGTACCCTCTGCAAGGAATTTCTACACGTGAACGTCTCTGCCATTCTTTACATGATGAACAATGAACAATTCGGTCATAGTACCGCATCTGCACAATATTTCCTGCAATTGGCCGGGTACTTAGGTATTCCAGTTATATCATGGAATGCCGATAACTCTGGCCTCGAACGACGTGCCTCCCAATCGACACTTCAACTTCAGCTAGCTCCAAGCATAGAACACCAAAGTGCGGCCATGTTGAGCATTCTCGAACGTTACAAGTGGCATCAATTCTCGGTGGTCACCTCTCAGATAGCCGGACATGATGATTTTGTCCAAGCTGTGCGAGAACGTGTCGCCGAGATGCAGGAACATTTCAAATTCACAATTCTTAATTCCATTGTTGTTACACGCACCAGTGACCTTGTGGAGTTGGTCAATAGCGAAGCCAGAGTAATGCTCCTCTATGCCACTCAAGGTGAAGCCATCAATATCCTTAGACAGGCTGAAGAGTTGAAGTTAACGGGAGAGAACTACGTATGGGTGGTGAGTCAGTCTGTAATCGAAAAGAAGGATGCACATCCCCAATTTCCGGTGGGCATGTTGGGAGTGCATTTTGACACAAGCAGTGGAGCCTTGATGAATGAGATTTCTAACGCGATTAAGATCTATGGCTATGGAGTAGAAGCGTACTTGACAGATCCGGCAAACGCTGGAAGAAAGTTGACAACACAATCACTTTCGTGTGACGATGAGGGTCGTGGACGCTGGGACAATGGAGAGATGTAAGTATACACAAACAAGATTATAAATAGACGATAATGATAAATATCATCAACATGATGATGATAATAATGAAAATGATTATATGACAATGATGCGGCGTTCATGTTAAGGGGGTAAAAGTTTGGGTTTAATTTTCATTTTACTTTTTCTTCTTTTTTTTGTCATACATTACAGATTTTTTAGGTATCTACGGAACGTATCGATTGAGGGTGACCTAAATAAGCCAAACGTTGAGTTCACTGCCGATGGTGATCTGAAATCTGCCGAATTGAAAATTATGAACCTCCGTCCAAGTGCGAATAATAAGAATTTAGTTTGGGAAGAGGTAAGTGAATATTTTGTTGATTGTTGTTTTGTTGGTTATCGAAAGATAATTTTATATTGGAATTGATTTTGACACAAGACATTCCGAGTGGAATTTGGAACTTTGTGAAAAGTTTTCTAAATGTTGGAAAAGTTCTTACTTTGTGTTGGGAATGAAAAAATATTTACCTAATATCTATCCTTTACAGTAAAAAGAGGAAATTATTGGTTACATTCAGAACAGGAAAAGTTTCTTCAAGTGATTCAAGCACAGGGCGAATGTTTGCAGCACTTGCGTAGTTTGTTAATGATGTATTTAGATATGTACATGAGTCAGGATCGCCACCCTTAGCGGCGACATTTATATTTTTTGTGAGTGGTTCCGAAATGGAGAACATTTCAAACATCCTTACCGGAAAACGAAAATAGGGACTAAATGTTTTCGAGAAAGTGGGTGTGTCCATTTTGAAAAGATGTGTCCTGATTAAAAATTGAACAAAATACTTCAGACTAATTTACATATGGACTAGGCTTACTGGGAATACCATAACTGATGCGATGGTGTGGAAAGGAGTTCCATTTTGAGTAATATAATTTATTTTCGAACAGTTTCACTTCTATTTTTCGACTAAAGTAAGAAACTAGTAGTCTTATTCATAGTTAATATTGGAGCACATCAACACTCACATTTTGAATGCGAACAATGCACGAATATACCGCCATATATATATCTCATTGTTAATATTCCGGGGGTTCTGATCAAACCCCTGCCCATGCCCTGAATTAAATGCTACTGCTAGCGCCAGCCAAGTATAAAAATCTTGAACCCGTAACCCGCAACGGGAAATCCGGCTCGAAGGACCAAAATGAATGAAACACTCTTCTTCGCTTCAGAAAAGTATGTGATTGATTAGTTTTTATTTTTATATTTATATTTATTTATGTACATATTATTATTTTAAAGTAAGTAACCTTATCTAATGAAACAGAAACGATATCGCTTCGTTCCAACATATGGTCGGTGGTGTTATATTTTATGACTAGTTTATGTGTTTTTGTATCTGTGCCTACCTTCAGATATGCACTATCACTAAATTGTTTTTCTTGGAATAGTGGACTGTATTTTTTATTTTATCTTGTGATAGTGTGCAACTGCATACATCTATTTAGTCCCTGTTCATTTATGAACATATTTCAATATTAATTTTTTATAAAAAGTTGAAAATGAGGTACATATTTAGCAACAACTTTTGTGTTTTAAACTGGGGACCAGACCAAGAATGCGCACGTTATAATTAGCCTTTTTATGTCTATGTAAGGCCAATGAATGGTTTAGGGGCTGATGCCTGCTCTTTCACCAAGAAAAATTTGTACTGCAGGTACACCATTGAGGTGTTTTTCTCTCTTTCTTAAATATTTTTCTCCAGCTTAGTTTTCCACCAAGTACCCGAACCTTAAGCAGTATCTTGTTAATGTTTGGCGGTTCTTAATTGGAAATATGACTTTTTACATCAACCGGTTAACGTTAAGCCCATAACTGCTGGCTCAATTACGCAGCTTATCAAGGGCTGCTTGTAGGAGCTTGCACTGAGCAGGTAGACATTTTCTCGACATCACTCGGACTAAGGTCTGGTCAACAGGGAGAAGCCAAAGTAGAGAAAACTCCAAACTCTGCACGTTCTGACTTTTAACTTAGGTTAGGTTAAAGTGGCTGTCATTTAAAGCATCTGACACAAAACAAACAGAATAAAAGGTTCCCTACTAGTTAAAACCATTTGGAGCTTCTGATGAAGCGAAGGAGACTTTTAATGTCTGTGTTCATGAGATCCCTTGTTTCGTTATAGAAATAGTCTCCTAGATGAAGTTTGCGTCTGTAAGAGATAGTAGGGCATGTACAAAGAAGTTGTGATATTGTTTCCTCTTTCTCCTCTAAAATCTACTGAGGGACAACAAGCAATTAGACCGTTTCAAATCTAGTTTGGGCCAGATTCGTTTGGTCGCCAAACAAGTGGTAGTATCAAGCCATCTTGTATTTGATTGTTCCAGAGCATAAATTTACTAGTAGCTATAGGCATAACTATATTTACCCTGTAGGCATTTACGTTCCAATTCTGGCGAGTTCATCGGCTTTACAATTCCCCGGAATATCCTTGTGTCCCGGCACCCAGAATAGGTGAATATTAAACTGTTTGGCCATCTCCATCGACATTCTTGGGCTGTAATGGAGTTTGAAGAGACTGATGCGAGGGATTTTAAAGCAGCCTGACTATCTGAGAAGATGCGGATATCCAAACTGGATATCACGTTTTCTTTAAGCCAAGACAATACTTCCTTTATCGCCAGAATTTCCGCTTGGAATAAGGTGCGACTGAGGTTAGTCTATCTGTGTACAATTCACCACCCACCCGTTTTCAGTTTTCGATCCATCTGTATAAGGCTTCCTATCACCGATTTTACAATTCATAATAAGCATACAATGCTAATAGAGTTTAGGGTTTGTCGGATTGCATCGTTTTCAATATTATTAAAGGTCCCTTCTATGTCATATTTCTGTAGGTTTTCGATTGTACCGAACACTTCAAGAAGCGCTGTCTTAAAAGATTTGCCCTTCATATCTACATGCGGAGGGCCCTCTGAGAACACAACGCCATATAGCTTTAGACGAATATGGGTTTAGAAATTCAATACGATAAAACATAGACAGTAAAGAACATTTAAATCCAACCTTTTACAAATTTATGTGATCCGAGATCCTAATTTGATTAAAGTAGATAAAGGGTTTTCCAATAAGAGGTGTTATTTTGAATAGCCCGCTATTTCGGTAGCTGTCACTTTTGAAGCTGTCATTGACATTTGACAAGTAGAAACTACGCTATTAATAGAAATGGAACGATACACGCTTCAACAACGCATTGAAATTATTAAAATTGGGTCCTTGAAATGCATGAAAATGAACCGGAATTTCATCGAAAAATCATCTTGACTAATGAGGCCCACTTCCACCTCGAAGGCTACGTCAACAAGCAAAACTGTCGCATCTGGGGCTCGGAAAACACAAGAGTTATTGTTGAAAAACCTCTCCATCCTCAACGCGTGACTGTTTGGTGCGGTTTATGGTCCCGCGGGGTCATTGGACCTTACTTTTTCGAAAATGAGACTGGAACAACAGTTACGGTCAATGGATTGCGCTATCGAGAGATGATTAATGATTTTTTATGGCCTGAATTGGATGGTATTGATCTGGACAACGTTTACTTTCAACAAGACGGCGCTACGTGCCACACAAGCAATGAAACCATCGATCTTTTACGGGAAAAGTTTCCGGACCGTGTTATCTCTCGAAGAGGTGATCACAATTGGCCACCGAGATCTTGTGATTTAACACCTTGCGACTTCTTCCTTTGGGGCCACGTGAAAGATAAGGTCTACGCCAACAGCCCAGCGTCGATTCAAGACCTCAAAGATGAAATTCGTGAGGCTATCGAGGACATAGGGCAGCCACTTTGCGATTTGGTTATGGAAAATTTCATGAAAAGGATATGGTCCTGTAAGCGTGGTCTTGGCGGCCATTTGGCTGATGTTGTGTTCCATTATTAACGGCATACCTTCCTCTTTATAATGAAATAAACATCCGATCATTTATCTCCAAAAATGCCATTTTTCTTTGAATATCAAAATAACACCTCTTATTGGAAAACCCTTTATTTCAAACTTCATCTTTAATCTTTAAAATTTCACATACTATGAACTTGAACATATGTATATCACTGGCTAGTTAACCAAAATCAATGTTTAGTTAAGCGGTTTTGTTACGCACTTGGGCCTTATTTATAAACAAAGTAAAAATAATAAAGTTAAATAAAACGGCAGGATGCTGTTACATAAAACTGTGTAGGTCGTATTTAAAAAAAAATGCTCTTTAAATCTTTAAAATTGTCCATGCTATACTTAAAGCTTGCCCTTTGTGGTCGATCCAAAATAAAAACATGGCATAATAAATATTTATGTATTGTGAAATCGAAAAGTAAAAAAAATCCCTTCTTAAATTTTGCTATATCTTCAATAAAAATCAGTGCACCTACTGACAACCCACGTAATCTACCCTTATTTGCTCCTTTTAAATTAAATTATCCCAAGTTTTGAGCATATGTAGACAAAATATAAATAAAAAACTTTCAATAACGATGTTCCCCATAAATGCACATTCCGAAGAGAAAAATGATGAAGGCATCGAATTCATGTTCCAAGTGGGTAAATTTTACGATTTGGAAACATTAAATAAATTATGTGTGGGCAGTTGCCAATTGCGATCAATACCGTAATAATATGAACCAATAAAAATAAATAAGTGGATATGAGATGTAGACATAAATGAAGGTAGAAGGTCTGCAGGAGCCATCACATCTGGGCGCAAGGCGTATAGGTATTCCTATTCACTCAAATATTCCTCAGAGGCTGCATCATTTTGCTGAATAAGAAATGCTAAATTAGGCGTAATTCTTCTTGGAAAAGAAATAATAATAGACTTTGTGAATTTATCACTTCTTTGAACTTAAATGGCTACCAACTGTGTATTTCTAATCTTTAACACAAACAACTTTTACATTCGTCATTCATTCAGCAGAGCTAATATTTTTCTTATAAAATTGGCTGTGTCTATTGCTTTCAGCCATTAGTATCTTTTGAAACCAAATTCTTATCTGATGGTTTATGGACCGTTATAGTCGACATTTTGGCCAGAGACAATTTATCAATGCCACATTAAAGTCAAAATAGCAGCATCTAGTCTTTTTTTGTAACTTTTATTTAAAGAAGCTTCATAGAAAAAAGGGGAGCACACTGCAAAGCAGTTGGGTTATACGAGTAGGTACAATGCACAGTGATACAAAATTTAAACTTATTTCGAGTTACTGTTAAAAAAAATAAATTTGAGATTTCGGTCTGTCAAAAAGTCATAAAATCTGGTGTTCTTTCAACAGTTCTGCTTTTGCGATAGTAAACAAAATTGAGTCCACAATATTTATGATATAAGAAGGAGAAATTTAAGGCACATAGACGAGAAGCTTAAAATGAGAAATGTACCTACAAATGAACTAGGTATATGCCATTTTCAGTTTAGAAAGCCCCAAAGGAAATAATGGAGGTAATGTTTCCAGATAAAGGCTTTAGTGGCATACCTTAAAAAAAAAAAACGACAGCCAGCCACCAACGGTTTGTGGAAAAACGATATCATCTACAACAATGAGTGTTACATTATTTTTGTTTATACAAGTAGGAGTGAGTAACGAGTAATGGTAAAACTGAGAAAATTCTGTTTATGTTTCAGAGATTTCAACAATTTGAACTGGCTTATTTTAAAACTGATGATAGTTCAGTTTGACGAATGTGATTAAAGCAGGGTTGTCAAATCCAGATGATGAATTGGATTACTAAAATGTTCAAGAAATTGTTTGTTGGTGATTTAAAAAATAATTTGAATAAATTTTTAAACTTTCTTAAAGCCCTATTAAAGCATATATTAATGTAAAGTGAAATATGAATAAATCAAGCTTTGAAAAGTTTAAAAAAAAATATAAAAGTTTTGTCCTTTGTTGAGTTCAAATCACTCCATTGAGTTATCCCTGCTCACCAAAATTAATTGTGTTCTATATCTCACGCCTCATTAAAATGGATTTACATGTTTCTGCATCTGCAAAATGGAGAAAAGTAGAGAGAGGCAGATCGCAGATGTATGTCGAAACCCGAAAGTGGGAGAGAATACACAGGTGGTAACTCTTTTTTACTTCCTATTAACTGCTATAACTTGTTGGCCTGTAAATACGAAATAATGCATTTTCTTCCATTTCGATTCAATGTTTTGTTTCATATCATGCGTCCGTCAACAAAAATTAAAGAAAAATGTGAAAATATCGCAAATTTACAAAATGCAGACAAGTATGCTACGAGTATAATAAAGATGAACATGTTCGTCTTTACTATAATCTTGACTTTTGAATTTCTCGAACTTCCTATAAAGCAGAAATTGAATCCTTCTGCATTTTGCTCTTTTTCTCTCTATCTAATAAATATAAATTCTGTATTTGGCATCCTTTTTTTTTTGCAGAAATCAAATGCAGATACATGTAAATCCACCATTAATTTACATAATTTAGGAAGTTTTTAGATGAGGTTTTTTATTTATAGAAGAAAATTATTCATTTAAGTATATGTTTTATTATTGTTGATAGATTGAAAATATTTTTTTTTAAATATGTTGCGCAACAACCAGTCATGATAATACAAAAATACCTTGGAGATTTCGACTAGAAGTTTATAATAGTTTTGGGTCACATTATGGCTCCTTAAGAAAACTGAACTTGAGATTTTTGTATAAGGAAGACAAAAGATTGGGTCCAGCATTTCTGTCCGTTTTTTGGGTCATATCTATTAATATTTGTCTTAATAAAAAAATCACATTAATGACTGCATAAATGTTTATTTTTAAATCCCTTAGAGATTAAAATACTTATAAGAACAGGGCTTCTTACTAAAAGTAAGAAAAATTTTATATATTAAACGTGGCGTATCAATGCCAGAAATGTATCTCTAACCTTACATATAATAAAATCAAAGAAGAAGGAAGAATCTTTTATCTTTTAAGGATCTCATTGTCCCTTGTAATCTATATTATACTTCCAGTAATGTTTTTTTTTGCTTGAATACAATCATCATAATTATGAATTTATACAATGCTGCCAAATGTATGTCGAAAATTTTTCGAATTTGTAATTTTTTTGAAAATGTATGTGAAGCTTAATAGTAGCCCACACCTTTAAGCTGCATTGCGTATAAACATTCCGATATCTTTTCAAAAGATAGAAAGCGCTTATTTCTTTTGTTATGCTGTGTTATTTCCTTTGAAGATTCTTCACCAAAACAGAAAAACGTAATTGCATTTTTTCACCAAACCCAAAACGTTTGCTTTTATTTATTGATATACATAATTAATTTTATTTTTAAAAGTAATATGATAACCACTAGAATTTCGACCATTAAAAATATTGCGTATGTAATTGCAAGTTTTGACAATTTGCTGTCAACGAAATTAAAATTTTAAACGAAATCATGTAAATCTTCTGTGTGAATGCTTTACGGGCTTACGAAAAATTATAGTTGAAAACAGCATTTTGAGTTTTGTGTGAAAAAGCTATAAAGCTTACATTCTAATCGTGTAGGTGCCAAATGAATTATGGAATTCTTTTTTAAGGGCTTCAAAAGTGAATTAAATCGATTACATCGTAATAATATTATAAGCACAATGCGGAAAAATCTTAAATAGCCTAATATTACGGACGGTATTAGAAAGATACTAATTTGATAATAATAAAAGTATACCTACCAATTTTATCTTAGTTTTAAATACTTTTTAAACTGGAATTTAACTGAGGTTATTTTTTAACAAACTGCATCTGCATTACCCTAAACATGCAAAGAAATAGCCAAACATACCTACTTATTTGACATTTGTAAATGTCAAAGTGATCAAAATAAAGTTGTGCTGTTTCCACTAAACAAAACAAAAACATGTTCGAAATTAAAATTAGTTCCCGACATAAGACTCCCCCATTGCTGCCTATGTACATATTTTCGAACTTGGCTTCGTTATACCAGTTTTGATTGAAATGAATCAAGTCATCAGCCCATCTTTTTTTACTTGCAATATACTCGTAGATACCTATACTATAGGGCAAGTTCTGCACTTCAAAAAAAAATCGAACTCGAGATTTTACAATGATAGCCAAGACGAAAAAAGTAGGTATCGAAATTTTGTCTGTCTGTCTCTATCTGTCTGTTCGATTACAGCCTAAACGGCTCGGCCGATTTTCGTGAAACTTAGTAGATATCGTTTTTAAATTTTTCCCCCACACGTTTGTTCTTTTTTTTTAAGACCAAAACGGTACCTGCCATTAAAATTTTTCTCAAAAAATGTCCCACAGATTGAAAAAAAAATCATTTAGTTAAAGCTAGGTAATGGTTGAACAAAATTTTCCCAAAAATAATTATTTTTGGTACCCCCTTGAAACCACTTTATTTGTTTTTGATTTGATTTTCATTTCATTTTTTTATGTTAAAGCTCCCCAATAGTTTGAATATTATTGTGTATTAAAATTTTGAAAAAAAAAGATTTTTTTAATTTTTAAAAAATATTAAACATTTTTTTTTTCAAAACTCAATATTTTGAAAACCCCATGCTCGATTTTTTTAAACTTAATAAATAAAAGTTTCTCAATGTAATCTACAAAATGTGAGAAAAAAATTGTATTTTACCTAAAACTAACGGTACTTACCATACAAATGTTAAAAAATGATTTTTAACCAACCGTGCACACACACAACTAGTTATCAGTTTTTGTTGGTTATGAAAACTGCTTCATTTGAACCTTGGCTGCAAATTGTCTGAAAATGAAAAAATTGTATGATGCTAAAAAACGTACATCTTACAATTTCTTCATTGTCAGAAACGTCAGACAACAATAAAAATTGGCATGTCTGACAAAAAATTGTGCGTGTACACGATTAACAAATACCTTAAAATTTACCGTCCTACAAATAATTGTCAGATACATTTTCTGACAATTAATTGTACGATTACACGATTGTCAGCTAGCGTACACATGATTGTCAGAGACAATGTCTGACAATTAATTGTAAGACTACACCGTTGTAAGACATTGTTAGCATGTTTTTCACTGACAGATCTGACAATGTTGTAAGATCTACCAATCGTGTACACTTAGCTTTACGAGTATATGACTTTTGAGTACAAAATCCTTTCTGTTGATTCTCTTGCTCTTTCTTTAAAGGCATACTTTTCATTCTCATTCGTTATTTGTAAAATTTTGAAGAGTACTCGTATTTTCTTCAGTTCGAAATGATTTGTTCCAGGTTGGTTAAAGGTGATATCACAATTCGCTGCTAAATTGTTTCTATACTCTGTCCAACAAAAATATGCAGTATGGGCAAGATAGGACGTTTGCCTCGCATTCTGGCTACAGTGGATTGCATAAATCTGTCCTTCATTAAAGATCTCACATGGTTGTCGTAGTGTTGATTTTAAATGGAACCTTTTTTTAGATTTTAGATTAGATTTAGATTTCATTTTATTAGTCTACTTGCATTTTAAGATACAATATCTTATAAGCTAATACAAGTTTCAAGTTTCTAAGCTAAAGATAAGAATTTAATTTTATATAATACAAAATAGATATTAAAATTATTAAACTAATGTCTACATATATATTTTCCGTTTTTGAACAAAGTATAAGTATGTATATAACATACAATTCATAAAGATCACTTATTTTATGACTCTAATTTCATGTTTTTTTTTTTTTTTTTTTTATGCTTTTGCTCTGGGGAAAACACAAAATTAAACGTAAAACGACTTTTAGTTATAGGCCAAATACGCCTCTAGCTTTTGTTTGAATTCCCGGGGATTTCCGCTACTACTAATACTTGGAGGTAATCTGTTCCACAAACGAATAGCGTTGATAAAGAATTGGCGTTCAGAGGTTAAACACGAGAATCTGAATTGGATAAGTTGTTGCGACCTAAGTGATGAAGACATTTGCAATCGGGTGAAAAGGTAAAAAGGCTGATGTGTTCGCATGATCTTAAACAATAATATTAAAGTTCTGTATTGGACAAGGTTATCGAATGACAGATTGTATATGGCTTTTGAGTAGGTCGAAATCCTTTCGTATCTTCTCAGTCCATATATGTATCTAGCAATACTATTGTATGCTACGTTTAACTTCCTTCTACTGTTAGAATCACAACTACAATATATCTCACATTCATAAGTCAATATTGGTATAACCAGTGTTTTAGCAAGCATAAGTCTAGTTTTTAGGGGAGTATAATATTGCGTGACCCACAGCATGCGGAGCACTCCATATACTTTTCCTATTACTGCATTAATGTGCGTATCCCAAGTAAGTCTTCGATTAAAAAGCATTCCAAGATTTCTTGCAGTCTCCACATATTGAACTACAGCGCCGTCAAGGAAAATTCGAGGAAAGTATGAAGAGTCCACAGGTTTTTTTGAGATGATGAGACATTTGGATTTACTTGGATTTAGGAAGAGGCCATTACGTTGGGCAAAGATTAATATTTTGTCCAAATCATCGTTTATAACTGAAACAGAATCTTCGATCATTCCAAGAGGGCAACATTTGTACAATTGAACGTCGTCCGCATACATTTGAATTAAAGATTGCGAAACAGTATCCGGAAGTTCATTTATATACAAAGAAAATAATAGGGGCCCAAGAATTGATCCCTGAGGAACACCTCTAAATGTACCTAGAAAGTTAGATGATTTCCCATTCACCACTACAGCTTGGTTTCTTCCGGTTAGATAGGACGATATCAGTTTAACGGCAGAATACGAAAATTTGTACAACCGTGATAGTTTTTTGCAAAGATTCACATGATCAACGGTGTCAAATGCTTTTGAAAAGTCCAACAGAACTAAGAAAGTCACGTTACCAGCATCTAATGATTTTCGTATGTCTTCAATAACATTTATTAGTGCTGTGGAACAACTGTGATTTGCCCTAAAACCAGATTGTTTTGGTGATAACATATCATTTCTCCGCAGATGAAAGTTTATTTGATTTTGCATAATTTTTTCAAATACCTTTGACAAAAAGGGTAGAATTGAAATTGGTCTAAAATCATTTGCACCTTTTGCAATCGGAATTATTTTTGCCGATTTCCACTGATTGGGAAAAACACCAGTTGTCAAAATTGCATTAAAGATGTGTGTTATATGCGGCAATAGTATTGGAAAAATTACTTTCAAGAACTTAGGATGTATGCCATCTGTTCCGGTGGCATTTGATTTTATTGACAAGACACTTTCAACGACTTCCGTACAATATATTCTGGAGAATTGGAAAGAATTAGCCAAGGTACTTTGAAGTCCAGACTCATTATCAATACGAATTGGAGAAATGACAGAAAGCGGAGGAAAAGGTAAGTCGACAAACTTTTGATTGAGAACATTGCAATCTAGCTCACCGGAAGTTACTAAAGTCTTATTCTTAGCAACTCCAAGGTCCCGCAAATTTTTCCACAATTGTGGTCCACTCATAGATGGCTTCAGGCGGTTACTATAAAAAACTTTTTTAGCACACCGTATTTTTTCAACAACTAAGTTACGTAAAGTTCGATAGTTTCTTAAAAATTCTTCAAGCCTATACCGTTTCCAATTATAGAATGCTTGGTTTCGTTCCTGCATTAGTTCACGAATTTCTATTGTGAACCATGAACGTTGGTAATGCCTTCGCATTCTTGTACGTAGAGGAACATGATTATTAAAAAGCGATAATAAATGTGAGTTTAAGTAATCGACCTGGTCATTCGGAGACGTTAAGTAATAAATGTTGTTCCATTCGATATTTCGAACATTTTGTTCTAGAGTGACGTATTCTATTGCATTAAAATCTCTATAATCATACAAGACATCTGAGGCTTGAACTTCAAAATCAAATGTCATATAAATAAGGTCGTGCTCTCAAATCAAAAGCAACTCAACAGAAACCCAAGGAAAAAAAAACTGAACAAGTTACCAAATGAACAAGGGTAACTCTGAATGCACATCAATATTTAAGGGGGGTTGAAATTGAATAGTACCAACAGCAATTCAGTGCACACACTGCACACTCAGATGTGCGGTCAATAGGACGTCGAAAATTTACGGGCGCGCAAACACTTTTTTATAGGGGAGTTCTTGCAATTTAATATGTTCCAAAAATATAGCACGCTAATGATTTTGAAAAAGCTCTCACATAAGATGTGTATACTGTATATTTTTGTTGGACGAAGTATAGTAGAAAATTGAAGCAGCCGGAACTGATTCGTTAAATCATCAAGGTCATATATTTCTACTGAAAATCAATTAAGGATAAAGATTTTTTTGAATTAATGAAACAGACTCAAATTATGCTGACACAACGACAAAAATAAATCAATTTGAAATTGAAATCTGAATTTAAAGCAGACGGCTTATAAAGCCATGCTTTGTAAATCTTTTTAATCCAACTACAGTATTTATCGCTTATAAGAAACACGCTTATAAGAAAACCTCGCTTACAAGAAACTTGAACAAAAGCACCGTGTACTTTCCCATATATTTTAATGTTGAATTGTGTGTTTATAAGAAACACGCTTATAAGAAAAACACTGATAAAAGAAACATTTCTTCAACCACGAACTTTCTTTTTTCAATGTAAAGTTGGTTGGATTTAAGAAACTTTCAAAAAAATCACGAAACTCAAAAAACTTGAACAGACCTTTGAGAAAAATTCAAAGCAACCTAGGTATGCAAATGTCATTTCAATTCGACATTTGAAAAGAATTTTAGTTCAGTGTTCAGTGTTAATAAATAAATTTATTATACAAATTAGTCTTTTTGGCCTTTAGCACTAGAATGCCCGATGGAGTCAAAATGACTACTTTTCATTTTCAAGTGTAGAATACTTGTGGTACAGTCCACCTAAGGTTTTTTCTTTGGATGGGAATTATTAATTTATTGAAAGGAAGGTCTATGTTAAATATTGATATTATTTGAGCTTTTTTTCATTAAGAAATTAAAAATATACCCACAATGCCCAAAGGTAGTCAAAATGACTACCTAGTATTTTCTTAGTAGATTAGGAGAGAATCAATTTATTTTTGGTATAATTATGATTTCATATTTGTTCTCTTTGTCTCTTTTGAATTTCAATCTCAATTTTTTGTTCGTCAATGGCATTACAATAATTGTTTTATTTTGGATTTGTAGACGGTAGTCATAGCCTGTTGATTTTTGAAAACAGTTGCCAGATGGAGGTCTCCCCTATTTTCAATCTTATAAAGATAATGTATCTATATATTATAGCCCTGATGGAACTGTTTGGGTAGAACCTACCAGGGACCAAAAGATTCAAGGTAGAACACCTGCTCGAGCTTACTCCAGAAGGCACATAGAAAATGTGAGTCCTGCAAGTGCTTGGCATTTGCTTATATGTAATAGTATGCTTTTCAACACATAGTGAAATGTACAATTGTAGCGTGAAAGAAGCAAAGGGGCAGAATAGTACAAACAGCTTCCATCTTCCTGTCGATGAATTGGAAACGTTCATAGGAATCATGTATGCTCGCGCAGTTACCAGGTACAGGTAACAATGATCTTTCCCTACATCCTCTTTGATTTGATTAGTGGGGCCTCAATGTTTTGTAAACTTGCAATGGCTCGAAATCGTTTTTGAGAAATAGTTCGTTTCCTATTAGACTAAGAGCCCACAGCAATTTTTGGGTGTGATTGATAACAAAAAATAATTAGCATACATAATTAGATAGGCCTTTTATTGGCAAATGAGAAAGTCTTGCATACTATAGTGGGAACAATATGCGGCTGAGAATCGAACTCGAGACCTTCCGCATGACAGTCCAACGCACTAACCATTATGCCAGGGGGTACTACATTAGTGGTGTATACGGAGACTAAATTTGTAGAAAAGAAGGAAGCACGTATTTCTGGGAAGCTAACGTTGTGTTGAAGCTTATGCTACTATTACTAATATTACAACTGACAATCACTCAACTTCTTTGAATCTAGCAAAAGCTTTGAAGGAGAAGAAGACGAGTATATCTACTTTCCACTGTAAACTAAGTTCGGTGAGAGATACCTGCTAAACAAGACGAAGTCAGTACTTTACTTCATCTTTTTACCATTCGGTTGGGATTCTTCTCACTCATTGTCATTACTAAGGTAAGCCCAATAAGAGTGTGTCGGTCATGGGCACAATGCAAAGGAGCTATACATAGTATATATAACGCGAAAGTACATAACGCGAACATCAATTAGAAGACTGTCCATCCAATCTTTTCAGAACACGTTGGATCTGGCTAATAACAACGCTTCGATTTTGTATAAGCATGTCACCTGGAAAACTTTAGAACTTCGACAGTTCCTACAGGATTTAGACTTGGTATAACGGCAAAATTCACAATAACAGCCAACCCGTCTGGCAGGATTTTTGTTTTTCTGATTTCAGAAATAAATACAAAAATTAAAAATATAGACAAGTTCATGTATTTGGTCCAATACAAAGGTTATAATACAAGGTAGTCAAAATGACTACCTCGGGCATTCTAGGTATGTTGAAACATTGGTAGTTCTAGTGTTAGTCCACAAAAATTGGCGTTTCGTCAACTGATGAGTCCATGTGAGATCGCCGGGACGAAACGCCAATTTTTGTGGACTAAAGGGCAAAAAATCTAATTTGAATCAATAATTCAACAAGTCCATTAATAGTGCTAAGTCTTCTACTTGGCCGATTTATTTCAGTAGTATATAGAATTCGTATTATAAAAACGTTCATATAAATTCTTTATAGCTATACAAATTTCTTTAAAATTAAAAGAAATGTACTGACAATTTTAAATATTTAATAATATATATTTAAGGATAAAAATGTTTTGTATACAATATTATTTTAAAATCACAGAAACTCATATATGAAAATTTTGATCGAAATCGGTAGACTCAGAAATGACAGGTACCGCTTTTTTTACAAAAATGCGGACTGCATCTGAACATGATTTTTTTTATAAAAACCATTAGAGCCGTCTTCGAAATAAATATGATATTTCATAATGGTAGGAAACGAGCAAAAAAAAAAACATTTAAATTTCTCATTTAGGCTGCAGGTTGAGGTACACACCTGCAGACAGACGGAATCTCTACTTTTTCGTGTTGTAATATCAATTGATAAAAATCTTGAGTTCTAATTTTTCAAAAACCAAGTATAGAGTCATTTTAAAATCTACTTCGATTTTTCTCAATTTACTTCACTTTTTTCTCCAAATCTACTTCGACTTTTTTTCCGGAAGTGGTAAAGCTGCTGGGTATATTTGTATAAGAAACTTGTTTCTTATATCCGTATAAGAAACTTGTTTCTCATATCCGTTCTATGAATATAAGAAACACTCGGTTATAAGAAACAAATCTTGTGCAATTTTTGAGTTTCTTTTAAGCGTTATGTACTGTATTGTACTTTTGAATGATTGAAAAATAAAGATTTTATCTATCTATCTATCTATCTATCTATCTATCTATCTATCTATCTATCTATCTATCTATCTATCTATCTATCTATCTATCTATCTATCTATCTATCTATCTATCTATCTTTCTATCTATCTATCTAAATCTGAATTTTCCAATGAAAAACCACATACGAGTACATAAGTAATTGTTTACATGAATCTAAAAATCTACGACTTGTAAAATTATAATGTGAATGACCAAATGGATTCCCCCCTAGTAATACAATGTTTTGTAACATATTTATATTCATGAATCTACCAAAACATATAACAATTCTGCCAAAAAAAAATCAGTTTTATGAGTTTATTCAAAGGTTCTTGTAATTTACTATAATTTAAAAGAAATTATGCCCCGACGCAAACGATTCGGAGTGTTAATATTTAAACGTAACATACAAATATTTTCTATTCATAGATTGGAGTATGGAAATCGTGGGAAACACAAAAGCTAGACATCCGAGACATAGCTTGGCCAGGCAACTCGCATGCCCCGCCGCAGGGTGTCCCGGAGAAATTTCATCTGAAAATAACATTCTTAGAAGAAGCGCCTTACATAAATCTCTCGCCGGCCGACCCGGTGAGTGGTAAATGCTTAATGGACAGAGGTGTCCTATGTCGTGTAGCGGCAGATCATGAAATGGCTGCCGATGTAGATATCGGCCAAGCCCATCGCAATGAATCCTTCTTCCAATGTTGCAGTGGTTTTTGTATTGATTTGCTGGAGAAATTTGCCGAAGAATTAGGTTTCACTTATGAATTAGTACGTGTAGAAGATGGCAAGTGGGGGACTTTAGAGAACGGCAAATGGAATGGATTGATTGCAGAGCTTGTAAATCGGAAGACAGATATGGTTCTAACTTCCCTAATGATAAACACCGAACGCGAGGCTGTTGTGGATTTCAGTGAACCATTTATGGAGACGGGGATTGCAATTGTTGTGGCGAAGAGGACAGGAATTATATCTCCGACAGCATTCTTGGAGCCTTTCGACACTGCTTCATGGATGTTGGTAAAGTTTCTTTTTTTTATCGCTTTAATCATTTTGAAAAAATTTGAGCAATAAAAAGAAAAACTCATTTGAATAATTGATATGGTTGAATTTCTATAGGTTGGAATAGTCGCTATTCATGCGGCAACTTTTATGATATTTTTATTCGAATGGCTATCGCCAAGTGGATTCGATATGAAATTGTCTCTGCAAACGGGTTCAGTAATTCCCTATAGATTCTCCCTTTTTCGAACGTATTGGTTGGTGTGGGCTGTCTTGTTTCAAGCTGCTGTGCACGTAGACTCCCCAAGAGGTTTTACTTCTCGATTCATGACCAATGTCTGGGCCTTATTTGCTGTAGTGTTTTTGGCTATCTATACTGCCAACTTGGCTGCTTTCATGATAACCAGGTACGGAATTTGCATAAGCAATTTAAACACAACTTTTTAACTTTGGTTTTTAAATTATTTTAGAGAGGAATTCCACGAATTTAGCGGATTGAATGATACAAGGTTGACCCATCCATTTTCGCATAAGCCTTCGTTTAAGTTCGGAACGATCCCATATAGTCATACCGACTCAACCATCCATAAGTACTTTAAGGATATGCATCATTACTTAAAAGAGTGAGATTGTTTTTATTTGGGTTCTGAAACATTTTCTATTTCTAAGCACAATTTTGATTTTTGAAGTTTCAACAAGACCAGTGTGGCTGAAGGAGTTGCGTCTGTCTTAAACGGTGGCTTGGACTGCTTTGTCTATGACGGAACTGTGCTGGACTACTTGGTGGCTCAAGATGAAGATTGCCGATTGCTGACAGTTGGAAGTTGGTATGCTATGACAGGTAAGGCTTTCAGTTTAGAGTATAAACCGAATTTAAATTATTTTCGTTTTCTTAAGGTTATGGTCTTGCCTTCAGTCGGAATTCAAAGTACGTTCAAATGTTTAACAAACGACTTTTGGAGTTCCGGGCTAATGGTGATTTAGAACGTTTGAGGCGTTATTGGATGACCGGAAGCTGTAGACCGGGCAAACAAGAACACAAATCATCAGATCCTCTGGCTCTGGAGCAGTTCTTATCAGCGTTTCTCCTTCTAATGGCTGGTATATTGCTGGCCGCCTTACTATTGCTTCTAGAGCATATGTACTTTAAGTATTTCCGCAAACGTTTAGCGAAGTCTGATAGGGGTGGTTGTTGCGCCTTAATATCATTGTCAATGGGTAAATCATTGACTTTCCGTGGAGCTGTGTATGAAGCAACGGAAATAATCAAAAAGCATCGCTGTAACGATCCGATATGTGATACACATTTGTGGAAAGTTAAACACGAGTTAGATATGGCCCGGTTACGAATCCGGCAATTGGAGAAGGCCATGGATAAGCATGGCATTAAACCACCACAATTAAAGTATATAATGGCAATAGAATTGAAGTTGGAAAATATGTTTATTCAATGTTTTTGTTTTTTCTTTAGATTGGCGTCTTCGTCAGATCTACTTAACCATCATCATATGAAAGAACGTCCGCCACTGTTGGGAAATTTAAGCTTAGGAGGCAGTGCTCAAGATTTATACAGGTGGTAAGTTTTTTCATATTAGTGTTGTTGCTTGCAATGGAATGTGCATGTTCCCATATTATTATTTAATTGAATGAGGATCCACATCTGAGGTAGTGGTTGAGGTGGTATATTAAGTTGTCTTTTGAATTTCTTCCAGGCGATAAGAAATTACCTTAATCCCAATTTACGGGAAATTTGGACATGTGGGGCTTAAATCTTGAAAATACTATTCATTTCTTCGTTTCCACGTATAATGAATACGAAATTTGGCTTAATCACAGGCATTTTCGAATTGCACAAAAAACTGTTAGATTTTCAACAATGTGAATCCAGGTATAGAATTTTTTTATTAGTAGGGATATATATTCCAGATGAAATATTTGCATTGCATTTGATTTGTATTGCAAATTTGGTCTTATTTCACCGGTGTCCATAGTTTTCTTAGACAGTATTGTCGAAGGTACCACCTAAGGTATAATATACATTTACGACACATTTTTCAATGGAACGCAAACATTTTGAAAATTAACTTTGTGAAAGATCCATATATAGTACATACAGACTAAATTGATTGTTGATACCAATAAATAACCCTAAAATCACACTCATTAGTGTTTTTAAATTAGGGTTATGGAACGAACGCCCGGAAATGTAATTGGAAAATATAATCTTAAATTAAATGAGAAGTTTCTTAAGTAGATTTCAGGTCCATTGAAGAGGTCAACAAAGGGTTTTTCAATAAGGGCGGATAGATGAAATGGAATAAAACAGCTGTGTGTGAGGTATTAACAAAATTCTCTTATATTTGAAGACCCATGGATGACATTATGCATGGAATATGACATCGTTTGAATGCCCGCCTCAGCTGGGTGGCACTCTTCCGCAAAGATCCGCCTAAATTGTCTGTGTTATGTTCACCTTAACGGCATCGCTCGATTGTGGTTTACTGGCATAGACCTGCAACTTCAGAAAATCTCGCAAGCGGGGTCAAATCGAATGACCTTGGTGGCCACTTCACGTTACATTTGCGAGAGATAACCTTACCCTCAAATCATTCATGCAGCCACGCGGCCTCCGCTTTGTAGCACCTAGTGCCGTCTTGCTGGAACCAAATGTCATCTGTGTCATGTTTCAGCTTGGACCTTACAAAATTAATTATCAGCCTTCTGTAGCGCTCGCCATTGACCCTAATTACCTCATCACCATCGTTTTCGAAAAAGTAAAGAGCAATGTCACCATCACCGACCCAAAATCCACACCAAAACCGTAACTTTTTGAGGAGGAATTGTCACCTGGTGAACCTTTTCTGTGTTGGTGTTGTCCTATATACAGCGATTTTGCTTCTTAACACAGCCATTCTTCCAAAAAGGAGCCTCGTTGTTAAAGATGATAACTCTTTGCAACCCAGTCAGCGATCAAACGGTGGCGGTGTCTACGGTCATGAACTTTAAGCTACTGGATCAGTTGGATCTTGTAAGCCTAAGTCCCGACGCAGAGTTCGTTAAGTTGAAATTTGCGAAAGTCCGAGTTCTGCTGTACACATTAACGAACTGCGGCGTGGGTGCTTTCATAAATGCATGGTTGCGAAAGTCTGACGAATGCATAACTTTCATAAATGCAAATGATAGATGTCAGATTTTCATAAAAGCAAAACTAA
Source organism: Chrysotoxum bicinctum (assembly GCA_911387755.1). Lineage (NCBI taxonomy): Eukaryota > Metazoa > Arthropoda > Insecta > Diptera > Syrphidae > Chrysotoxum > Chrysotoxum bicinctum. The sequence goes on from OU426989.1 coordinate 49,653,953, forward strand.
AATATTTGCAGCGCAAATGTGCAACTATAAAAACTCACATGCAATCTGAATTTCTTTCTTAATGAAAGAGACAGGTATATAATATAAATGATTTCCTTTCCTTTATTGTTCCATCTGTCTAATTCTTTCCCTTGAAAATTCAAAGTTCAATTGAAAACAGTAACAAACGGCACCACAACATTGTTCTGGCTCAAAATAAAGGTAAATGTTTGCAAAAAACTAAAATATTGTTCTAAAAAATTGACATATGACGAAAATCAAAAAAAAGTGTTCATAAATGCAGCGTAAAACACATGCGCAAATATTTTGTATGACTTTAATATGATTGCAATTGATCGCATGTAAACAAAGCAACCATGCATTTATGAAAACACCCTTCTCGGACGACCTTGTATTCGCTTGAAAAACGAATGCTTGCTGATTGATTACCGAACCAGTCGTATCAAATTTGGCCACCACGTTTGGCATCATCACTAGGTTCGTTCGTTCAACTTTACCCAGGGTTGACCCATGTTTTCTTGACAACCCTTATGCCGGATATACATTGTTCAAATGCATGACAAGCATGTGCAAGTGTATTAGTGAAAAAGTCACACGTATAGATTGGATGTTGGATTGAAGCAAAATCAAAATCTTTTTATTTTCTTTCAATCTAGCGTCCTGCATTGAAGTAGTGTATATGCAAGATTGATGATTGATCATGCATTTATTGGTTCATTTGCGTATATAGTATGTTGAAGAGATGAGAACACAGCACAACATAAGCACATATTTAAATATTAAAACAGTAAACAAAAATTGTATGATGAAATCGACAGACAAAATAAAACAAATTACTCGCATAAAATTGAAAAAATTCCAAAGAAATTCGTAAAATCACAATTTTGCCAAAAAAAAAACTCACAAAGCGCAACGTCCTCTCACCACACCGTCGATGTAAAAATAAAAGATTGAAGACTCATGCTTGATATGTGTATATGCAATTTCAACCCCAAATCACAAATACACTTGCATATGCTTGTCATGCATTTGAACAATGTGTACCCGGCATTAGAGTTGTCAAAAAATAACTGAAGTTTTCAAAAAACACAAAAGGGCTGTCAATTCTTTTGTTCAAAACTAAAAGCAAGAAACTAAATTCTTTGCTCTGATGAAACTATAAATTTGTTATAAATTAGTTTTAAAAATGACCAAAAACAATTTTGTGTTGTTACTCAATATGTATTTTTTCTGATGAGGATGGTGAGTTCAACAAACATTTAATTACAAACATAAACAATAATACGTGAATCGACAAACGACAACAAAAGAAATATATATGAAAACTCATGTCAGGTCGTTACCTGAACTCGCCACAGCAAAATATTTAGATCTACTTTAGGGCGAGTTGAGGGCGACTAAAGGACTAAAAAAAACACAGAATTTAAATAAATTTATAATTAACAGTAGATTAGACAGATGTCACCAAAAAAACATGGCCGCCAAAATGTACCCACGCCAAATGAAAACTCTTTACAATAGTCACTTTTTCTTATACAAGGTGCCGCAAAAGTTATCACCCGATGGGGGTTTATTTTTCTATAAATGAAAAACTTTGATTCAAAACAATTATTCTGTGTTCCCTAGAAGTATAGCAATTCATATCTTGTTGACGTTTACTTTTAATTTGTATCTGTTAACTTCACAAATGTTATTGGAAAATTGACATTTCCTGCCATTTGCAAAAATTTAGCATCTTCCGATAGGGTGTTAGGTTTTGTTTGGAAAATTTCAAGTAAATTTATTAATTTTCCATTGGTAAAATCAATCAATTTATTTTTGACTTGGATTTTTCATTTTGCAATTTTTGCATTTTATTGGGCAAAAAAATCGTTTATTTTTTGATTTGAGGTGGCGCCACCTGTATTAAAAAACCTCAAAACTTAGTTATTTTTTGGGAATGAAATAGTGTTTTTTGAAAAAAATGGGGATTTTCAGCTGACTTATTAGGCATATACTGTCTGTTGACAAAGCAGTCTGTCCAAAAATATGGTTTATCACTGAAAAAAAAAAAAATTGGTGTTAACGCTCTTAAAGTTGCGGTCAAGGTTCTTCGTTCTTGAATATCATCATGTAAATGCTGATTTTATTGAATGTTTTGACATTGTCAGCTTGTTCAATGGTTTATAAAATGCATAAAAGTCCAGTGAAAGTTGTCAAGTCCCAATTATTATTGTCATTGCTTGCATTCAAAGACGCTGTACATTATAATAAAATTGCTTCTGAACTGATGCACTATTACCTTCCAGAAACAGAAAGTTTCAATAGATTTTCCGTTTATATTACCAGTTCTGCTACTATAAACAGCATATATGTATATAGATCTGTATTTATAGTAACTTAAATTTTCCCTCCAAAAAAGGTTTTAAATTAATATGTTTTAAAAGTTCATGAAGCATCATGTGCTTTGTTCGAAATTTAATGAAAATAAAAATCAATGTACAAATCGAACTAGGTTTATTATACAAACTTCTCCATTTTACCTTTGAATATATGTACTTTCTCTCATTCTCTCTTTCCTTTCTAGTTAGAACCTGTAGAATAGATTTTTATTATGCTCAATCCCTAAAATTTATCAGCTTGATCTCTTAATGTAAATTTAAAAAAACACCAAATTTATTTGAATAAGTTGTCAAATCTACCCGTTAGAAAACCCTTGAATGTTCCCATTAGTACCTTCTGCATTTCTCTAAAAATGTTATGTAATCATACAAAAGCTTAGAATATCAAAAAAATAATAATCAAATCATTGATTTGTATGAACAAAAAAAAAATAAGTACGTTATCGATACTGGATCACTCGCAATCGATAAATATCTCTTGATAAACAGAAAGAATTCAAAAAATTATAACAAAAGTGAATATAACCAAAGCAATATCTACTGTATTCCCAGCTGTAGTGAAATTGAAAACGTACTTATTTTTTTATTAATGAAACTCTAAAATGGTAAGTACAGCTAACTTCAAATTAAATAAAGAAACTTCTTTTAGCAAGACATTTTACGAATCTTATTTTCTAGGTCTTATAAAACGGAAATTGCTGAAATGGAAACAGTCCTTTAAAATATTAGCATCCGGATCCTAGTTCAATTTTCAAAAGAAAACATTTGTTAACATGTAAGTAAAAAAAAGAAGAGAAACATATATACATATATTTAAATAGCAATAAGTTAACAAAACAAAGCAACATTTATATTACTAAAAAAAATTTAAAACAAAAATAAAACATAAAGAAAATGTAAAGCATTATAAAAATAACGAAATCAAAATATTTTGAAAGCAAAATTAAAAAAAAAAAAACTAAAAGTTGCGCAACATAGAGACACAAACGGAATTTATTTTTAATAGTTTTCAAAAAAAAAAACAACTAAGTGTAAAAAAACTAAGCAAACAAAATAAAACACTACACAAAACAAAACGAACACAAAAATGTTTTATTTATACGTAAACAAAGAAAGCATTGTTTTCACTTCAATATTCTAAAATAAATATTTATATATGAAAAAAAATAAACAGAAAAAAAACTCCACATAACAAAATAAAGAACTTTAAAAATTTCCTGATATAAAAATTTTAGCAAAAAAAAAAAACAAAATAGTACTTATACAAACATTTAAATAAATCAAACCAAATCAAAAATAAAAAAAAACTTTTAAAAAAAATATACTATAGGAAAATTGTAAAATTTTTATAAAAAAAAATCGAAACTAACTAAAACAAAAATTGAATTTAATACCACCAATAATTTCCCACAAGTCTCTTAAGGAACAAGTAATTATACCAACCTAAAATTATTTATATTCATAAATATTGTGTAGATTTTATTTAAGGGTGTGATGGTCTTAAAAATTTAAGAATTGGTCTAGTACATTATTTGTTTGAAATTGGGGTATTTTATATATATTTACAAGTTGTTTTGCTGTTTTCTTTCGTGGTGTGGTTACATCCATTTACAGCTTCTTGAACCCTTCATTGTATTAGGCGAAGTTGAAGTTGAACTGAGAGAACTTTTTGTCGTAATTCGATCCCTGAATCAAGTTTTAAAAATCCGTAGTTTTATGATTTTAGTATGATCCTACTTTACAATTTTTAATAGTTATCTTATTAACTTACTATCATACAAAAACAGTTAATAACATTTTTACTAAAAATTGCGCCTATGTCTTTATATCCTACCCTATTTTAAATTTTTTTTAACTTTTCAAACCCAAACGTTGTTTTGTTTTTTCTTACTTTTTGGTTCTAAATTTTTGTTTTTAATATATTTTGTGTAGCAATTTAAATAGGTTTACCTCTTTATACTAAAATTTCCAAACAATTTTATTTGAATTGTACGAGTTCGTACTATAATAATATTTTTAAGATTTTCAATTATTATTTCTGAATTTTGAAAACCGGTTGATGTTTCTTTTTTTGCAAATAGTTTTCAGGTTAATGTTAGTAAATGGTTTAAATTAACTATATTTTTGTTTCTACATATTATTCAAAAAAACACCGAGATCTTTAATTTTGTAAACGCACTTCGATAAAAAATGTATGCAAGGTGGCACAAATCATCCAATTTAGTTTTTGAATTTTTAATTAGAAAACAAAAAAATATTTTGAGTGATTAAAATATGTATTTATTTTTTTATCATCGCCCTGTTGAGTTCGCCAGTAGCAGTGACAACTCCGACCTGCACGGTCTCCTGTATTTTCAGTTTCAGGAAATGGACGTTGAAATTTACGATAGCACCGACCGATTTATTGGTCGAAAAAATCGACATAAAATGGCACTTACATCTTTATTGGCTTTTAGGTCAACAATAATTTTTTGGGAGCGGAGATTCGTTGTCATATTTGACAATTGATTGGTTGCGATAATAGAATAATTATATTTTTTTTTATTATTTAAAAAAATAATTCAATAAAAATAAAAATGTGGATTTTCTTGAAATAAAGATTTTAGGCATATACTTAAAATTATTAAATATACCACATTTATTTAAAAAAAAAATAATTCATAAATTTTCAAGAAAATTACTCTAACGATTTTTGAATTTTTTTTTTCAGTTTATATTCTTTTTTGACTTCAAAAGTATATGAAAGTTTTTTATTTTATAAGACCTTTTTATACCTATACAACATTCTTAGAACTTTAAGCTTTTTGAACTATATAAACAAGTAGGTGCGACCTGGTAAAGCATTTTATTTTTTTTTTCTGCACTGACCAAATATGTAGGCCTTATCCAATAAAATTTAGAAAGAAAAGGCAACTAAGTTTCCTTGGGGTGGTTTTCTATGCTTATTAGATAAAAAATATTCTAGATATGTACTTTAAAATATCTAACTAATTAATTCCTATAATTCCTATTCACTTATTAAGTTCATCACTTCGCGAAGATAGCTTTGACGAGTTCACCTAATCAAACATTTCTTATTCCGAATTGAACTGACTGCTCCGATTATTCTTTACTCGTCGATGAAGGTGATTTTTTTTTGTTCAAATTGGGATCCGCTTTCAACTGATCCAGAAAATAAAATTTTATCATTTGCAGGTAATGTTCGACGCGGTACTTTCCATGCTCATTTATTTTATGTCTGGAAAGTAAAAAAAAAATTAACAACAGATAAAACAACATGGCTGCCATGAACTGTCAAAATCTACACATGAAAGTTCATTTATAACATTCTCAACACATTTTGTATATTTTCATCCCCATTAACATAATTCTCTGAAATTATAAGACCATTTCACTTTTAATCCTTCAACCTTCTCATAAGTCGAATCTTGCCAATTTAAAACAAAATTATTATTTTATTTTTGCTTTCGCAACATAAAAGCAACAAATTAAGCAAAGCCAACATAAATATAAATATTTAAAACAAATATACTAATAATTATGTGTGTAGAGTTAAATATATATCAATCTAAATCCCACGAGTATAAGAAAAACGAAAAAAAAAAAAATAAGATGATAATATCGTTCTCGATAAGAGAACGATAAAGTCAAATAATAATTAGAATACAATTAAATACAAGAAATAATTAATATGATGAAATAAACAAAAAATATTAAATGTTAAATGTTACGTTGGTATTTGTGTCCTCTCTATCTCCCCTATTGTATCGATTGTAAGCTTAATTTCCAAGCAAATTATATTCAAAAATGAAAATACTTAAACTTATATCTCAGTTGCTGTGTTGTTTTTAATTTTTTTTTATTTAATTAAATTTAAAAAAAAGAAAACAAGAAAAAGTTAAACATTTATAAATTTCAATTATAAACAAAGTTAAGAAAGAAGATAAAACGCTTATTTTTAGTGCAAATAATACACTAATTTGTTATACAAATAAAAAACATTTTTATTAACATGAGTATATTTTTATGCGAACTAGTACATGAATGTTTTTAGTTTTTGTTACAAAAATATGTAGTTAAAAGAAATTATTTTCAAATTTACTGTAGGTAAGATTTTATTTTTATCAAAGGAGATATAGATATATATATTTATTATAAATGTGAAATTTTAAATAAAACATTTTAAAATAATTATTTAAAATAAAAACAAACAATAAAATGCTTTAAAACAAAAATTAAGTTTGGAAAACAAAATTGAAATTTAACCTTAAAAACATTAATGTAAAAAAATAAACAAAAAATAAAAAAAAAACACTGCCCAATGAAAAATAAAATATAAAACAAAGAAACATCAAGAACAACATCAACAAAAAGTGAACAAAAAGCAAGAATAAACCAATTAAAATTATTTAAGAGAATATTTAAATTTTAAAACCAAGAAATCAACAAAATTAAGGCACAAACACAAATGAAGCGTGAAGTGGAATTGTTTGAGTATAAAAGTTAACATGTAGAAATTTATGTTGTTTTTGTTAATATTTCAACATAAGTTTTTATAAATGTGTAAATAGTTTGTTAAAAAATAAAATATATATATATAAAAATTTATATGTATACATAACCTAATTAATAATGAGAGTATTTAAAATGAAAACCTAAATAAGAAAATATAAAATAAAAATTTAATTTAATAAACATTCAGTATTGAAATAAATAAACAAAATTATTAAACAAAAATATACTAAATGGAAAAATATTAATATACTATGTATGTATGTAGTAGTAAATTGAAACAAACATTAAGTTTGGTTAAAATTTTATTTTTATGCTTTTTTCATAAAGTATACAATATAAGAAATAATATGAAGAGAAATACGGAAAGATGGAAATGAAAAATGGTGTTTGTTAAACTATTGTGTAAGCACAGAAGGCAGAAACAATGCAATAAATGTATACTTAAACAATGAATGGATGTGTTTTATATATATTAGTGGTGGTTGTAAAATATTCTTTATTTTTTCAACTTTCATTCACAGTATGTATCTATAATAATTGATAAAAGATATACAATTTTATTGATTTCGATTCAATATTCAACGTTCTTCTTGACTTCGAAATTCTGTCCAAAAACACCAGATTGAAGGTATGTAGAGATCTTCGCTGAGTTAACCATTTAGCTGGTATGATAACAATGGTAACAGGCATTATCTTCAATGGAGTGAAAACTTTTATCCCTTACAAGAAAAAAGGTCGAAGTTTCAAAGGGAATTCTTGGTGCGACTATTCATATGAGAGCAACCAACGACCGACGACGAATGAAAGAAAATTCAAACAAACAAAACAAGAATAATTTCCAGGTTAGTCGCACACAAACAATTCATTCGTTGCAGTGTGGATGGCTTAGACCTTATCAACGCTTCTGTAGAAAAGCTTAATAAACAGATAGATAGTATGAAACATCGTGAGCACGACCCTTCTCTGTCAGAAGACGTTTGCAAAGAGCTAATAAATATGACGAATCCTCGATACAATCAATTAAAGACTATTTGGAGAATCTCAATACAACGCTTACCCAAGGTTCTCTTGCATTGAATTGTTTATTGAAGGATATAGGTAGCCTTGAACATTGTTCTGTTGCAATACAAAATGACATGGAATCCGTCAAAGAAAATTCCCAAGAACTTAAGGCGTCGATTTGATGGAGTTGTGAACAAAATCTACAATCTCCAGTGACATGGATATGCCAAAAAAGAAATCCGTACTCGAGAAAATCTAAAAGCCCTAATTTGCCTATTTGATCAACATCTTCAACGCATGCTCCTGCTTCACCAGATCCATTTCATCTGCTTCCAATTTCTTTCATTTATTGGTCAGGATAATAGACTTTAGTAAGCTTCGTTAGACGACACAATTATATCCATTGAGTTTTGCAGAATTAATCTGTTTGAGGAAACCCACCACCAACCTGCCAGCCAGCAGCAAAATGCAGAAATATAATATTTTAATTCTTTGACGGATCAACATAGGCAAACAAAAGAAGCGTGAAATATCTGGGAATGCACTTCGGGGAGCTACCAAGGTTAAATTCTCAAGCAAGATACGTTCTTGTAGAGCCAGCTGGGCCTTCCATCGTGTTCACCCAATGATGAAAAGAAGTACCACCGGACTTAGCCGTCTTACCAGCTCTTGAGACCAGTTATACATCCATGCGATATATCAAGGTTTTTGAAAAGAAAATGTTTAGGATATATACCGGACTAATTTTCGAATTTTCGACCGACAGCAGCGTCAAAAATACTACAGGAACGAACTTCTACACTAAGAAGCTGATATAATTCTTCTACACAAATCTCTGCTACCTTTAGCTAAGAAGTCAGTGGAAAACTCATCCAGCCCCCCAAAACAGCTTATAAGAAGTTTAACAACCCAACAGCGACTCCATTATTCTCATTCTTAGCGGTGTACAGTATTTTCGGCTGTCTTGAGTCCGCACCTTGTCCAGCATGCCTTCCTATATAATGCTAATGTCAAATCAAATTATTTTCAAATTATGTTCAACTTGCTCCTACATTCCGACCCCCACAAGAGTTTCATATTGATGACCGCTACCACTAGTTTTTCCGCCGTTTGGTGGCTTTTCACCATCCCAAGGACAAGTTGGCTCGATGACCTGCAAATCTACATAAAACGCGGAGCTGTGCATATGATTTTTATTTCATTGAGTCTAGGAACAATGTGGCTTCCTAAAAATCTCGAACAAAATGAAATCAGTTCTGTGCAGATGTAATTGTGTGAATCAACTTAAGAACAGATATTATTTGATTTTGGGTACCTTTTAAATTTATAAATTATACTTGCACAACATTTTCAACTTAAACTTTTGCAGGTGTTTTTTTTTAACCAGGAACAATTCTTAACAATCTAAAATCAAGTTAAATCCAACCACTGGAACACCTCAAATATCGGATTTAAATTTGAGACAGCAAATTGAATATCACCACCTGAATGTAAGAATTAGGTAAGAAAATAAATTTAATTTGTATCGTTCTCAGGTAGCTAGAGATACAAAATCTAATTGCTTCCTACAAAATAAAAAAAAAAAAAAACAAGTTAACTAGTTTTCGCAATCAAGTTGCTACATATATGTTGTTTTATTAATAGAAATATTGTAAGGCTTACGGTATTTAGAGCATTTTTAATAACAATTTCGTAAAATTAGTAGAACTTATGGTAATGGTTACTTGTAAGTTAAGTTGGTGGGTGGCCTGCAAAGCTTTTCTCGAGGCTGAGTTAAGATCAACGACATCGAGAAACTAAGACTGCTACTTCTCATAATGTGGAAAAATGAATCCAATTTTCTGAAATGAACTTATACAAGGCGGAACATTAGCTGATTTATATCAGTTTAGGGCCAGCTTCACTCTCTGGAGGCTTTCAGGGTTTCTGCGCAAAATTATTTTATCGAAGCTAGAGCGTATCGAAATCAATATCATAATAGTGTAATTCTGGCCTAAATGTGAATTAAATTCCGACTTTCATCAAGACAACTTTCATGAAGTTTTGAGCGCTAGTTCTTAAATAATGAGACAAAAAGGATTATTTATCATTTATTATCAATGTCAACCAATTTAGATTTAGATGGTCTGAGTGAGGTGATTGTGACTTCACATGTGACAGTTTTTGCTACTTTTTCTCATTATAAATATTTTGTCATCATTACGTAAGATTCATAAGTGTTTTAATTTTCTGAGGTTGTAAGAAAAATGAAGGTGCCCTGTGCACATGGAATTGTTTATACGATCTGAAAATGTAGAAAATGAAAATTATAATTACAATAGAAATGTCCAACGGTGTACGGTAAACGTCTGAAATAAATTAAATATTTACAAGACAATTAAAAAAAAAGTCTCTGTTCTACTATTTTACTAAACCACGGAATAAGAGTTCAACCTCATGCTTGTATGCTACGTTTTCACTAAGAGATAATCCTGAATTTGAGTGTATTTACCATAAGTCTTCTTCAAATCTCGAAGATTTACCATGCAAATTTATTTCGTTAGACAGAGCTTAAGCATCTCGAAAATTTTTCATCGTTTAGTCCGGTATTACACGGAGCGTGTTTAACCTCGCGCGAATGAAGTGCAAAAGAGAAAGAAAGAACGAAAAAGATGAAACAGAAATGTGAACACACACGGGTAGAAATTTCCTTTTGTGTTTTTGATGCTTCTCTCTCTACTCTTTCTTTGCTTTTTGGATTTGCTTTATTTCATGTTGGATGTTGATCAATGAGCACAATTTTTTGTTGAATCTAAAGGGTGGTTAAATTTAAAAGGCCGATGTTGATTTTGAATAAAACACAAATTATTTAGGAAATTATTGTCATTTCTTTTTATTATGATAATATTGGTATGGTTCAATTATGTATGGAACAAAATATCGGTCAAATGGCCGCCGCGACCTCGGCGGCACACCTCCATCCAATGGTCCAAATTTTTGATGACACTGAGGCATAATTAAGGTTTTATGCCGCTAATTTGCCCAATTATCTCATCCTTTAGTTCTTGAATGGTTGCTGGCTTATCGACGTACACCTTTTCCTTTAAATAACCCCAAAGAAAGAAGTCCAACGGTGTCAAATCACATGATCTTGGCGGCCAATTGACATCGCCACCACGTGAGATAACACGGCCATTGAATTTGTCGCGCAAAAGAGTCATTGTTTCGTTAGCTATGTGGCAAGTGGCGCCGTCCTGTTAAAACCAAATATCGTCCATATCCATATCTTCCAATTCGAGCCATAAAAAGTTCGTTATCATCTCACGATAGCGAACACCATTCACAGTAACTGCCTGACCGGCCTCATTTTGGAAAAAATATGGCCCGATGATGCCGCCAGCCCATAAGCCGCACCAAACAGTCACTCTTTGTGGGTGCATTTGTTTTTCGACAGTCACTCTTGGATTATCGTTCGCGGCAATTCTGCTTATTGACGAATCCACTGAGGCGAAAATGTGCCTCATCACTGAAGATGATTTTCTTCGAAAATTGATCATCCACTGTTGCCATTTCTTGCCACCATTCTGACCATTGACGGCGCTTGAAATGGTCAAGAGGCTTTAGTTCTTGAGTCAATTGAACCTTGTAAGCATGTAAATGCAAGTCTTTATGCATAATGTTCATCAACGACGAGCGTGAGAGGTGCAATTGTTGGGCATGACGACGAGTTGAGGTGGACGGCTCTTCAGCCACACTATCGCAAACAGCAGCAATATTTTCACTGGTGTTTTCACCCAGTTTGCTAAAATTTTTGCAAGATTTTTCCGATTGTACGCACATTTGGACGATTAAATTGACCGAAAGAATCACGAAGTGCACGATATGCATTTTGATTTGAACGCCCATTTTCATAATAAGCCTGAATAACTTAAACGCGTTTGCTCGATTGTATATCTTTCCATGGTTCCTGTCACTACTTGGTTGTCAAAGTGATGCCAAATTTTGAATAATTTTATTTTCATAAATGTAACAATCCTCGATTTTTTTAGCTAAATTCACCCCTGGAAATTTAAGAACAAAATACTAACTTTGTCTATTTTAGTAAGCAAAATTCTGGAAAATCAAAGTAATTTTAATCATTACCTACTTAAATAGGTATATCAACAAAATGCCATGAAGTCTTCTTATGATCATTTGCTTTGAAAATGACCATTTATTACAAAAGCCATCAAATTCTACCTTCAGATTTCATTCAAACAGAAAACCAACGTCTCTAACGAGTTGTGCTCTTAGCCCACTCAGAGTCATATTCTATTTCGCAAATAGAAAAATTTTTCCATCTAACAGTTGTTATGATCAAGTTTTCCAGTCTGAAGGTTGTCGAAGGCGACTAGAAAACCGGGAAATTGTTCCATTTCGTTGCTCAAATGAAACTGAAAGTTTCGCTTGTACCACAAACCACCGCCGCAGGCTGCGCGCTGCCTCACCGCATTGCAACGCCACTCTGTATTGTGATCCAATCTGGTTCTTGTATGGTGATGGTGAGGCGTATGGGTATGTTATTGTTTCATGGTGAGTTGAGTATATTGCGCGCCGCAATAAACACGTCACGATTAGACTTTTTTCTTTGCGAGATAATTTGCGCAATCAATGATCATAAAAGCGTTATGGCGATGGCGCGAAGGAGGAGGGTGTGTGAGTTTTTTTTAAACTGTGGAATGTTGAATAGAGTTGGTGTGGCTGATCCGTTGATACATGATCATGCGAAATTTTCCAAACCAAAAGTTTCTCATATGTTTTATTCTAAAGTATAAATGCGAATACTTGACAGGTTTATATTTGTGTAATAATTTGGACATAGTTTCACTTTCCAGAGAGAATGGTATTTGATATCATGCGAATGTAGTTTATGTCTTTGTTAACTGTTTTTTTTTTTTTTTTTTAATTGTGTAGCTTGGTGGCTTACTGATTGTGTAAATTAAGCTGCATCTTATAAAAATGTTTATGTAATTAAATCAATTGAATTGTTACCTTGAATGTGAATTGCTTTTAAAACGCTGACTTTAAAGTTCAATTCTTTAGAGAACAGAGTATCAACGAGGAGAGAAGCATTATATTCTTTTTATCTCATAATCTTTAGTAAAGCGCTTTAATGAGAATGTTTTAAATATGTTATAGCCACAAGATTTTTTTTTCAATTTTAGGAGATGCAATAGGGAGTTTAAATAAAAAAAAAATTGACCACAAAGTTGTAGATAATTACTGTTTTTACCAACTTATGTAAAGTGCATTGTTAGTGAAACTTAGCAAAAATAAGCCGGTTATTTAACAAAATCAACTTTAATGTAATTTTCCCTTTTATTAAATATGGTGGTCAACGTAAAAGGACTTGGTGGTCTAACACTAAAGACTACTAATAAGAAGAAGAAAATTTTAATTTTTTTTTTTACATTTAAAATATACATTTTACTAGGTATATAACATGCTTCAAATGCATAGAAATTCCTCTGATTTCAAGTATTAATTTATTATTAAATAAATTTTTTATAAAAGAAATTTTTATGAAAAAAAAATTGTGATATCAATTTTAAATACATAAATACATAATAATAAAAATCTTAGGAAATAATTTCAAGAACTAGTTGTATTCTCATTTTCAAGATGATTTTTCAAAGAAAAAATTTTTTTTTTTTTTTAAATATTTGTTCCAAAATTTGTATATACAAAATTATTTCAAATTCAAAGGAGCTCTTGAAAGTCGAAAGTAAAAAAACTGGATCTATGACAGGCCCCGTTGATAACATTTTATTTTAAAATTTTGTTTGACCAAAATATAGTCCAATCCAATAATAGCATACATGATTTTTGTATCAAAATCGTTAGTGCCGTTTTCGAGATAAATACAATTTTTTTATAACGGCTGTATGCCAGGTACCGATAGTTTAAGAGCTGAAAAATAATTTAATTTCTCTTGTAGGGAATCACCGTGTTCTCTATCATCGTAATGTCAACTTTAATCAAAATCTCGAGTTCGATTTTTTTTTTTCAAATGCAAGACTTCCCTTATAGCACCTACATACATATATCGCAAGTAAAAAGTCATATTCTTAAAAGCCTCCTTTTATAAAAATAAAACAACAAGTTTGTAATACATTTTTTAATTATTTTGTACAATAATTATTTTAAAACACTGTTATCTTTTCCTCTCAAAATATTCCTAAATTATTTTAGTGCTTTACATAATAAATATATATTAAGGTCCTAAATCTAGTACGTTCAGAGGTGCGCATCTCTAGCTAAGAAGTGTTTCTCACTGTTCACCATTTAATCCGGAACCACACTTATCTCGTGCGATGTTTTATAGAGTGATGTGTCGCTATAGCATGTAAGGGTTTTAAATTAAGGTTCAAAGTTCATGACCAAAGACAATGCCGTTTCTTCGGTTACTAGGCTTCGGAGTATTTGGACCCCCATTTTGGCAGAAATTATCTTTAGCGACGAGACGCATTTTTTGATGTATGGCAAGAAAAAGTTACCTTTTGGAGTGGTCCGTACTTTTTCTAAATCAACTTAGGTGAGGCGGTCACCGTCAATGGGGAGCGCTACAGAACGATAATAACCATTTTCTCATGGCGCAAAATTAAACCATATGGGCCTATGACATATGGTTCCAGCACGATAGTGCTACGCGCCACAAAGCTGCCACCGAAATTGACATTCTGCATGCACGATTTGAGGGTAAGGCTATCTCTCACAGAGGTGACTTGAATTGGCCACTAAGTTCATGCGATTTCGCCCCGCTAGACTTTTTGTTGTGTGGTTTCCTGAAGTCGCAGGTCTATACGAATAAACCAATTGACCGATGCCCTTAACCCATTAACTCCCAAGCGTATTGAAAATTGGAAAAATCATATTTTTATGGTATTTTCTCTTTATTGAGGTTAAAATAAGAACATTTATACGAAAAAAGTTTTTGAAAAAAAATTATGTTGTTGGTAATGATGGTGTACTTTATATAGTACAGTGGGGTCATACATATCATTTTAATTTGAGTTCACATGAATATTTTTAAAACAGTTTTTATTTATACACAATGTTACATTGCACATTTCACAACACCATTTTGATCGTACTTAGATGGTATTGTCGACATCTGAATTGATTTGGTAATTTTTTGGGGAAGTGGTATCCTGGACTCTCCGCAATGCTTCGCTTCACAGTTAGTTTAGGTTGTCCTTGTCCTGCATTCAGAGTGTGGAACCTAATGTAGTGAAGAGTTATTGCTCTGGTGAGTTCGAGTAGATCACCTTTATAATTATTCGTCAGCTTGTGGAGCCTCCAGGCATTGGAAACAGTGGACGAAAACATGCAGGTGAAAATGTTCCACCACCAATTCTTGCCTCGAATTTCATTGGAATAATAGTAAGATTCCAATTAAAATTTTTAAATCCTTGTCATTGAATGAAAAGTTGTGTTAGTGTTTTTGCCCTCCATATAACATACTCGTAGTTTGATTTACAATAAGTTGTCATACCTCGGGATCAAACAAATTTTCAAAAATGTCTATTTCGTTCAGGCCGAATAAATCTAAAGTGCAGTTTTGGATTCTACTCAAGAAATGTTCGGTTCGTTGGAACTCGGCTGAGGAAATTGATTTTTTCCATACCAGTGGAGCAATCGACTTCTTCAACTCTGACAATGGGATGTCATCATCGCTGTCGAATACGTCGTCGTCAGCCGCTAAATAAGCTTCCACAAAAACCTCCACCTCACCTGAAACATCTAGTGGTAATTCCGTTGTTATCATATTGTCTTCATCTGAATCCTCTTCATCCGTCACGTAGTCCACCGGTGGAGGAATCATGACGATATCAGAGTTGACGATATGTGCATTATTATGCAGTTCTTCCAGAGCAGAGTGAAGATTTTGAAAACGTTTACCATAAAAGTGTTCGACAGGGATAGTTTGAAAATCCATTCTAATTCCTAGAAAAATAATGCATGCATGATCCCATTGTACTTTTAAAAGTACATCAAACTTTGGCATTGCTTACCTCCGTATATATAACATATATAAACAAATATGAAGGGACTTGTAAGCTTTATGTTTGTTTCAAATAAAAATTAAAGAATAATTTTTAGTATTTTGTCAATTGAAGTTTATATGACCACAAATGTTTTTGAAGGACACAAAACGAGAAATATTTCAGAATGCTTTCTACGAAAAGACAATTGGACAATAACCTATTGTGATCAAAAAATAAAAAAGTATCTGAAAAATTCAAATAATATTGGCTTTTGAGAAACCAAAATCAAAAAGATGATTTTTATTTCATGGAATATTGTTTAATGGCCATTTGTAAAATTCATTTTACTGTACTTTAAAAAGTACAATGGGAGAGAATGGGTTAAGGTGAACTGACTAATCCCTCAAATTCAGCCGGATCTTATCTTAACTTATATTTAAGCTATATTAAAATTAAAATAATAATAAAAAAAAACAAAATCTCATGAAAATGAGGCACAGCAAAACTCTACAGCTTTCAATGCATAATGACAAAATAAATTTATAAATATGTTACTCATACGCCCCGTATTCCACATTCTTGCAAAAGTAATTCACATTGAAAAATCTTAGGTAAACTTGAAGACTGACTAAATATACTTAGGTAAGCTTTCATATCGCTTTCATCTTCGATTGGCTTCAACAAAAAAAGGTGGCAAAATAAAACAAAATAACTAAGAGAAGTTTAAAACAAATAATGATTATTTTTTTACAAGAAAATAGAAACCATTGATAGCCGATACACAAACACAGCTGTGTCGATGATGGCGTTGACTACAGTTTCATTTATTTAATAAATTGTTGTTGACTTCAAACTGCTTATGTATATGTCATATTGGCGCGCTTAAAGCTTAACTTTACCACTCCAATTTGTTGGATTTCTTCAACTTGATCAACAAAACTAAAAGTTAACTACTATGCTATTCACTCCATGGAATGGCAATGTAATCCGCCAAGGTAACCAAACGCCTATAGACCTGGTTTTCATTCAGTTTGCAGTTTCGAGTCGTTACGTGAATACAAGTTTTTATTATTTGTGATCGCGGTGCGGTATAAATTATTTGAATTTTATTCATTTTGGTTATTATTTTGTTTTTTGTTCAAAATAAAATGAATAATTCTTGTGCATTTTTCGTCCTTGGGCTGTTGGTGGGATCTGCTCTAGCTACTCCAATGCTTTACAAAAAGAATGAACAAGACAAATACGAGCCAGGTGTGTGTTATCAAAAATTGTACTATTAAAAATTGGAGAATAGATTATATTTTGATATTTAGATCTTATAGCCGTTTCTTCGACTGTGATTCCTTTAACGGTTTATGAAGTAAGCTATGGATTGGGAGGAAAACCCAGTGAGGAATACAAAATGGCTTATTTAAAAAAGCTACGAAAGAAGGTCAAACACACAGACGAGGAGGAGGATCCGGATACTCTAATAACAAGTAAGTTGCATTGTTACACATTTTACTTAATCGAAATTATTTATTTGTTTTTGTTGCATTTTTTCAGTTAAGAAGAAGTATCAAGATCAAAATAAGGCTAAGGTTAAGGGCATTTAGACCACGAAAAGCTTACGCTAAGTGTATGAACGTAGATATAAAATTTTATTTGTTAATGACGTTTATATACGGAGCTATAATATACCTGTTAAGTTATTGTACTTTTAAAAATTTGTTGGACCTGATTGAATGTGAAAATATAATTTAGTTAACCGTGGGAGTTTCTTTTTTTGGTTTTTGTTAAGAAATTGATTGTTTGCCAAATTGTTTTTTCCGTATAAGGAGACTGATGTTAGTCGTAATTTTGTGTGGGAAAAAATGATACTATGGAGAAGTGATGATCTAAGAGTTTAAATTCTTGCTGTTGCTGATTTTTTTTTTAAGTTATACGTTATTTAGAAATTTTATATTTTATTACCTAATGATTTTCATTTTGTAACTTTGCATGGCAGCATTTATAAACATAAAGCAATTTGATGTTAAGAGTGTAGTCTGCAGTTACGTAACACGGAGTAGGTATACATAAATAAGAATAAGAATATAAAAATATTGAGTTTCGTTTTCAAAGTGCGAACTATGTATTTTAAACTTAATTTTATAAAGACGAATATGTAGAACATTTTCTTCAGACTTAAATGATTTCATATAAAGTCTCAGTAACTAGCTAATTAAAGCATTCTTTTTACAACTGATTGACTTTAATATACAATGGGGTTTAAGACCTCTAAGAAAAAAATATTTTCTATAGGGTCTAAAAGTTACCATTTACGAAATTACCACATTCATACATATACATATGTATTTTAAATGTTAATTATGAAATGTGTATTTTAAAGTTCATCAAAGTATCAATCATAAATCTTAGTTAATCAGCTGAATTTAGTCGATGAAAGCCATTTGATAAATACTTTTCTTCTATGTGAAAGAAACGAAATTTGATAATTATTATACTAATATAGTTGATAAAGTCTTGTAGTTTCATTTTAATGGTGAGTATAGAAGTGTGGCCTACTCTACGTGAGCATTGATTGATCATCATTCGATGATCATGTCGACAGCTCAATGTGGATAAGACTACGAATTTCCTCTTAAAATATTGATATTCTTACTAAATTCGTTTCCTCACTTTTTAAAAAGAAACTATTTAGCAGGCAAATTTAAAAGAGCTACACTCTGTTTATATTCGAAACAAGTAAGGAAACTTATTTATGTTTATTTTGATTAATCAAGAAAGACAGTTCTACTTCTGAAAAGAAGAAAAATACTCCTGTATTTGATTTCGAAATAGTAGCCAAAATCACTCTCAAGTATCAACATGTAGTCTTCCTAATCGAATAACGAGTCAGTTCACATAGTTTTAGAGTATTACCTAATATGAATAGCACAGATCACGTGATAAACTTTATAAATTTTGATAATTTGTTTCCTTAAAAGCACGAATTTAACTCAAATAAAATGCACGACTGGATCGCACGAACTAGCTCTTATGTAAAAGTACTTTGGAATTTAAAATACATTTTATAAATATAAAACATGGATTTAAAAATGTTGAACATAAAAATGTTCAAATGCATATAATTGCCGTCTGATTTCCGGAAAAGTATGAATTCATGCAAACAAAGTTTTAAAATCGTTTTATTATTAAAGTAATTTATTATATAACAAATTTCTTTAAAACTTTTCGAGAACTAAATTTGGGATGCCAATTTTAGGTATTTAGTAGTATAGATT
Source organism: Chrysotoxum bicinctum (assembly GCA_911387755.1). Lineage (NCBI taxonomy): Eukaryota > Metazoa > Arthropoda > Insecta > Diptera > Syrphidae > Chrysotoxum > Chrysotoxum bicinctum. Next base: position 49,673,123 of record OU426989.1, read on the forward strand.
TTAGGAAATAATTTCAAAAAATAATCGTTCACACGTTTTAAAGATATTGGCGCACAATTTTAATTGAATTAGTACGATTCTAAAGCTGTTTTAGTATGATACTAGGTTAAAATAACGAATTTGCAAATCTTAAACGAATATATAGCATCATACTTTCTCTACCCTTTTATTAAAGTTAAAATCATCTAATACCCACTTTATTTTTTTAGTATGGTGCTAGCTTCATATGACTCTTTGATATTTTCAAACATCAAAAAAGGTTCGTGTACTTACTTTTTTACACCAAATGTCCTTATTTTAGGTGTGTTCAGAAGCAATTTATTAAGAAAATTCTTTTAGTACGATACTAGTTAGAAAATGTTTAAAATTAAGAATGAGTTAGTAAACTACTATAAAGTTAGCAAATTATTAAGTAGTATCATACTAATACCTTAATAATAGGCTGTTTAAAATTTTGCGCCATTGATTTTTCAAAAAAAAACAAACTTGGGATTTTTTTTTTCAAAAATTCCAAAAAATATTTTTTTGAATATTTATATATACAATATTATCTTAAATTTAAGGGGGCTCCTGCTAAAAACTTTTGGTTGAAATCGTTAGAGCCGTTGATGAGAAAGTCGAAAATTAAAAAAGAAGAACGGTTCTATGACAGGAACCGTTAATAACATAGTCTATATAACACCTTATTTTATCAAAATCGTTAGAGCCGTTTTCGAGATAAATAAGATTATGCATAACAAGTGTATGGGGGGTACCGCTAGTTTTAGAGCGAAAAAAATTTTCAATTTCCCCTCTAGGGAATCACCGAAGATCCTTGAGTACCGAGTTTGAAGAAAATAGCTCCAGTGGCTTAGGCAAACACACAGACATACAGGCAGACAGACGGAATTGTCGGACCCACTTTATTCGTCTTCGCTATCATCGTAATGTCAACTTTGATCAAAATCTCGAGTTTTATTTTTTTCCAAATGCAGAACTTGCCCTATAGTACCCATATCGCAAGTAAAAAACATCGATTGGCTTTTGAAAAGTTGTACCCATCATTGATTTATTATAGTTGTGTTTTTTATTGGCAAATGGATAGGCAGCGCAGTAGAATTTTACACAGTAAACAACAACAAAGGAAAACTGCAGATAAATTAGGCACTAAAAATAGTGCATATAATAGTGTGGATAAAGTTTTGGAAAATCTGGATTAGAATGAGGCTTAAATTGGTTGCAGTGAGGTTTGGTTTTTGTCAGGTTGGCAGGTTTTTATTATTTGAGGATCTGTTCGGTGATATTTGTTTATTTAAGGCTTTTTTGTCACTAGAGCCAAAATAATGTGGTTTGAAATATTAATCTACGATTAGACGCAAACATTAATAGTCAACAGTAATAATGTTATCCCTTAATACGTTGGCGTATGACATGTGTCAAAGTGTTAAGGTATCCGTATCTGGCTTTGAATCTGAAATCAAATAGAGATGTATGTTCCCTATCTGTTGGGTTAAAGCATGAAATTTATGTAAGAGCATGAAATTTATCCAGGTTTGCTGCGATGTAAATAGATTAAAAAGCATATGAAAAGTTAAAAAATGGCATTGTATTTTTCTGAAAAAAAAAAAAACAAATGGAGTGCCTTGTGGTGACATTTGTAACGAATCCCATAAAATTCAAGATTTTGATGTCTTATTTTGCATTAACTGACAAAATAAAAATATTTTCATAGAAATAACCGAAATGTCATTCCTATTCCTGGCGACAACACTAATGCCGGATGTGGACAACTTACAAGTTTTTTTTTTTTCATTTATTTAAAACTTGTGACCTTATTGTGTAAATACTTTTGGATCTACCAGTATTTTTGTTATAAGAAACTGGCATTGTTTTAAAATAAAGTGATTTAAAATTACACCAAGTTAAGTTAAGCTGATTTTTACGTACGGGGCTTCACAGTGAAAATTGCAAAGTTTTGAGAAATTTCAGGTGTATGATCATCATGTTGTAAATCATGACAAAATGTAAAAAAGAATGATCTTGTTGATTTTTTCTGACACCGTGACGTTATTTGACTTTGTGTATATGCATGCCATTAAGATTTGATTTTATTAATAATGTTGCCAATTGTGTGATAGAAACTTTGTCAGTGCTATAAATCTAGCACAAACCCTTTGAGTATATATAATATGGAGGGCTCGTTCTTATCCCTAATGCATTGTAGTACTTGCAGTTGTGATAGGGGTCGCTGTCTCACTTTCTGTAAGTTAAGGATACAGCTGTATGCTGTCAATTTGTGTTTACCTTCTCCTAGCACATCGTTCTCGGTCGCATGTGATATGAAGGATTATGTTGTTATTAATAAACGTTTATATAGAAAGAAGATAATTTATCTTGACCAAGAAAGAAAATCCTGACATAACCCAATTATAATAAAAGTGCGAATTTTCTGACTGGGTCTTAATTGCCACATGATCTCCATCGCCATACATACCAAACGACGCACGTCTGAAACCCAACACCTCAATAAGTATTCTTTTGCTTAATGCTCCTCCTTCTATACTTTATTCAAATGAGTTTCCACTTTTAACAAAACGTCACTTCTTACATTTCTATTTGTCAAACTCTCAAACGTCGTTGATCTAGAAAAAACGCAACACTCCCCGCTTTCTTTAATTTGCTTTGTTTGGTTGAACAGCACTTAGGCTGGTATTCACCGAGCGCTCTTAAACGGCTCTTAACTTTACTAGGCTCTTAACTTGAAATTTTTTTGGGGTATTCACCAACCCCTCACAAGTGTTTTTCGAAGTTCGAAAATGAGAGCCACTCTCTCTTGTTCAGGCATACCCAAACTGTGAAATGTTGTGGAATGTTGGTCTTGACAGCAAATAGATACTCTTCTACTTGGCATTGCTCACATGGATTCGAGTCAAATGCGTGCGTGGCACACGCACAAGCGAACAAACTTTCGAAGAGAGCGCTCGTAAGTTAGGAGTGGTCGGGACCACTCCTAATGCTAGAAACAGATTAACACAGCGACTTTAACAGCAACGAAAACTTCAACATCAAAAGTCTTGTGAAATAGATTACAACGTGAACAGCGTTTTTGACAGCATGTATTATAATCAAAATAGTTGCAAATGCGAAATGAATTTTCCGTACGTAATTTGATAAAAATTTACGTAAATTGCATTAATGTATACGACTTGCAATTTGTCGTACTAAAATTAATTTGTTTTTAGTAATTCTTCCATTGTCAAAACCAAAATAAATAGACAAAACAAAAAGATGGTTGTCACATTTTCATTTGAGTGTTGATAATACTGACAAATTTCACCTTAAAAGTTGGTAGCATCGTTTGGTCATGAAAGGGTAATTTTTATTAGTCAATGAGGGAGGATTTTTTAAGTTATGAGCGCTCTTTATCATGCTAAAGTATTTCGATGATTTGTCATTGTTTGTTCAGATGTTTGTCGTAGCCTGAAAGTGGGAGAGAATACATAGATGGTAACTCTTTTTTATTTCCTATAAACTGCTATAATTTGTTGACTTCCTAATCATATGTTTTCCTTCAAAGTTAATTTGTATTTTATGTGAAAAATTGTTTTAAATGAAAATTGAACTTACCTCCGTTCTCTTCCAATTCGATTTAATGTTTTTTTTATATCATGCGCGCGTCAAAAAACTTATAGAAAAATGTGAAAATGTCGCAAATTTACAAAATGCAGACGAAGATGCTATAATAAAGATGAACATATTCGACTTTACTATAATCTTGACTTCTGCATTTCTCTAATTTTGCTCTTTTCTCTTTATCTAACAAATATGAATTCTGTATTTGGCATCCCTTTTTTTTGCAGAAATCGAATGCAGATTTATGTAAATCCACATTACCCACACTTAGTTATTTTACTTTTTGAACGGCAACGCATCATTCCGAATAAAACGACCGCGTTCTGTTTAACCAGGCCTTAACCCGAATCAAGAAATGACTTTGCTATAATATGGATATCCATTCTATCTCTGAACGATGCCGATGGTTTGAGTCACGGATAGGTAAGAAATGACAAATAAAATGTCAAAATATTTGCTTCTCTGTTGTTTGAAAAAAATTCCGCTATTTTGCGAAAAAACGAATATTAAATTAAACAATTTATTTATTTATTATATATTTATTATTTATTTATTCAACAAAACCTTTCACAAAAATGGATGATGATGGTTTCGATGATTCCATAGACGATGTTCTAGCTACAATCGATATCCCATCTGCGCCCAAAATACCAAAAATTCAAACAACAATCCCTGCGCAAGCAAACTGTTCAAGCTCGAGCTCAACTCCAAGTCAAGATATTACCGCCGCAGCAACAACCGAAGAGAAACTCAAACTGCTGGGACCATTCAACTCGAATTCCATTCAAGTTCATCCAAAACAAAGAGGTAATCCTGTCTTAAAATCTATTCTCAATTGTCCCTATGAATTCCGAGACATCGTTCCCGATTATATTGTTGGAAAGACATCCTGTATCCTTTATCTTTCGCTCAAATACCACATTCTAAATCCCGAGTATATTGTCGGACGTCTCAAGGAACTCGGAAAGCAATTCCAGTTGAGAGTTTTACTTATTCAAGTTGATGCGCCAGTAAGTATGATAAATCCTTTATTTACATAAATGAATGCAGGGCTTGAACTGATTCTCGTTCTAGGAACCCCATAAAGCCCTCAAGAGCTTGACCAGAATAAGTTTGCTAGCAGATCTAACACTAATGTTGGCATGGAACGCCGACGAAGCTGGCCGGATCATTGAAACGTACAAACTTTTCGAGAATAGACCTCCAGACTTAATTATGGAGCGTGTTGAATCAGACCCCCATATGAAGGTAATTTGAGAAATTGTTAAGATCTTTGATTGAGTGACTTTCCATTCGCAGCTCGTGACAGCGTTAACTAACATAAAACCAGTTAACAAAACTGATGCCATATCGCTGCTCCAAAACTTTGGAAATCTGGCGAACATCATTAGCGCCAGTGAAGATAGACTATCCCTGGTAACTGGTCTAGGTCCGCGGAAGGCCAAAAAACTATACCAAACTCTACATGATCCCTTTCTTACCAAATAAATAAAACAAGGATTTTTTCCAATAAAAATATATTTCCCTATCTCCCTTGGTCAGAAATTACTCAACAAAATTCCAAATCTTGATGTTTCCATCGTCACTACATGACATCAGCTGCCCAGGGACTGAAGGATTCCACTTAACACAATTCACGTCTTGCAAATGAGCTTTATCCACAGAGGTGACTAGAGAGAAGGTGGGTTCGTTCTTGGACGAACCTTCGTCCTCCCTGAATATGCGAATGGAATCATCTCCACACGCCGTAGCTATCAGTCCGGTCTGATGGCACCAACTTATGTCGTACACCGCCCGCGTGTGCTCCCCTGATATGGTGCACACGCATTTCCAGACTGTTTCGTTATCGGGCGTAAGGATCCCCTCTTCATTGCCTGGAGGGTATGATTGCCATATTTTGATAGTCTTGTCGTCGGAGCAGGATGCCAATCGTTTGCCGAACTCGTCAAATGCAATGCTCCAAACTGTTGAATTGTGCGAGGACAAAGTTGCCGTGCATTCCCAGTCGCTGTCGAAGGTGTTCTCTTTGTAGAGCTTTATTGTGTTGTCATAGCTCGCCGAAGCCAGAATCTCTTCGTACGGATGCCAGATGACTTTTTTGACGTCCTGCGAATGAGAATTCATCACAGCTGCACACTCGAATTCATCGTCGCCAGCAACTTCCCAAATCCACACAGATTTGTCGCGACTACATGTGGCAAGGAGAGAGCCAGACTTAGACCAACTGACGCTCTTGACTTCATTCTCGTGACCTTCCAGAGTTGCATTGCACTCGAATTCTCCTAGAAACAGAATTTAGAACACGGAGACGCCTTTGATTATCTGTTTTTGAATACCTGATGTTTTGCTCCAAATGGCAGTTGTGGCATCGAAACTAGCTGATGCTAGCAATTGGCCACAAGGTGACCACGATACTTCTCGTATTGTGCGTTGATGTCCATCGGAGAGAATTGTCTTTGTTATCCAATTGTTGCCACTCTGCGCCCAAATACGTATTGTTTTGTCTTCACCGCAAGAGGCGAAGACATTGCCTTTATGGTGCCAATCAACACCCCAGATTCGTCCTTTATGACCTTGTAGCGCGAATTGCTCGATTAATTTTGCCATTTTTAACTTACTTTAATTAATAGCGTGAGAAGATTAGTTAAAGTTTTATCAGGAAATATATTTTTGATAAAAACGTCAAAAAACAATAGATGCAAATAAATGATGTGATCCAGTTACGATATTATTCTTTTGGTATTTGACATTTGACAGCAATTCACAATATTTGTTTTAAGCTGTATGCACAATACATGGCCCGTGGAGGACGTTTAAAGCCCAGTGGCTGTCAAAATTTTCCCGCAAAATAATGCTTGTATCATTGTTTTTCCTGGCAAAATTTAGTGGAGACATTTTGTAGAGCAATTCACAATAGTATGAATTTTGCGCGCGAACTGCGTACTGCTCGGAAAAATATCCGAGACAAAATTTGTCCCAGGAAAAAAAATGTATGGGAGACAAAATTTTTCCCGATCTGCGTACTAGGCTCTGGAACGGGTTGTCTTACAAAAGTCGTTTATACCTTTTCGGAATCTCCTCTTGATGCTCTCAAGATAAGCATCAGCACCTTTTACATAAAACCAGTATTGGCAAAAATCACTTTTGGAAATACGGTGTCTGTCAAAATTTGTCCCGCAAAATAATGCTTGTATCATTCTTTTTCCTGCAAAATATAGTGGACAAAAATTTTGTCTCCCATAAATTTTTTTTTCTGGGACAAATTTTGTCTCGGATATTTTTTCGAGCAGTACGCAGTTCGCGCGCAAAATTCATACTATTGTGAATTGCTCTACAAAATGTCTCCACTCAATTTTGCCAGGAAAAAGAATGATACAAGCATTATTTTGCGGGACAAATTTTGACAGCCACCGTATTTCCGAAAGTGATTTTTGTCAAAACTGGTTTTATGTAAAAGGTGCTAATGCTTCTTTTGAAAACATCGAGAGGAGATTCCAAAAAGGTATTCATGACTTTTGTAAGACAACCCGTTCCAGAGATACACTAAAAAACACATTAAATTAAATTTATTCTCAGCTTTCCAGTACTTGTCTGTGCATTGCGTCCACTGCGCCATAACTAGTGGCATCCGTTGTTTTGTAGTGTCATATCTGCCTTAAACATAAATTCAATTTTGAATGATTCACAGACTCATAGGTCACAGCTCACATCCTCATGCCATACCTGACAATATTTAATTACGTCAAAAATTGTCGAAGTACAAACAAAAAAAAATTGTTTACGTGAATAAATTTTCTTATCACTAAAATTGACCAGAAAAAATAGAAAAATATGAATTAGACTCCCTGAATCGTAGTTTAATAAAATCTCCAAAATGAACGGCATCATAGTATTCAATAGTTCCAATGATGTTGTATTCAAGAAATTCAACAATGAACTTGCACAGAAAATTCATGAAATCGCTGAAAAACAAGGACTCATCGAAGCCCCGGACACTCCCATCGACTCGAATATAATTCTGCAAATATTCTCACCACTGGTCAGCTCCCAGAGGATTATGTTCTGTCAATTTGATAACACATACAGCAGCATTCAATGTGAGGAGGACTTGAATTTCACATTCGGTGATTTTCTAGGATTTTCGTTTATAAAAATCGGACAGGTTCCTATTGAAGTTATGCGCAGAAACTGCGACGTCGCCATATCTATGGCCAGACATCTTTACGGGCCGAACCTCTTTGCGGCTGACAAAGTGCAGGAGGAGTTGTTTGATGGCTTGGTCGAGACGTATGAAAAGTTGTCGCGTACGGATCAGGGAATGCATGTCGAGGCAATCCCTCAGTTGATGATCAACGCAGATATAAAGAATACCATCAAACGAACTCTTGAGATTACGACGGAGAAATTAAAGGATGTGGGGTCGAACCGGTCTCATGCCCTTCTCTTCATCAGCAGCAAGTTTGTTGGCTCGTACTCCTCTCGCACTGCCCAGGGTCTGAGTCCTTCTGACATTCTATTCCTCTCACTTTTGGGCAGAACTCTGCAAAAGAGCAAGAAGACGAAGCATCTCAACCGCACTGTGGTGGTCTTCCTTGACGGAGAACATGCCAGCACTGTTTCTGGTTGCATTCCGTGCATAGTTCACTGCTCTGAACTAGAGAAGGGCGTAATCGTTATCTTCGTTGTGGAATATTGCAATCTGCAGATAGCCAGCAGTATATTCGACACGTTCTTCGTGCTTCAGAAGATCCTCAATGTTCAGGTTCAGGGAGATACTGACGCTATAAAGACTTCCTTTGACAATTTGGAAGTGTATGTAAAGCAAACCCTTGATGCTCTGAAGAAATCAAAGTTGCGTGGAGATGAGATTGAAACGAGTCACAAAAAGTTCGCCTCCAAGTGGGAGAACATTAAAAAAATGTACAGCGAGTACTTCAAGAACTACGACAAGGAGATAGCTGTACGCATAGAATCAAATATTCCACCGTTTTTAGAGGATCTCAAATCGCTCTTCACTTGCACTTGCTGCGACAGCAGCCAGATTGCCCTGGAACAGATTTCAGAACTGGCTTCTTTTGTTGAAGGCAAGTTGCTAGAGTTTTCTGAGTTTCTCAGTGTGAAAGCCGAACGGAATCTTAATATAGAATCGTATCTGGAAGAATTCCCCGGGCTGGTTCATTTCATCTACATCAATCGAACCAAAGGCACGATGATTGCTCCAGATCTGACCAATGAAGAGAAGATGGTTCCAGTTATTGCACGAATATGGTCGATGGTAGAGTTTACTCGATCCTATCTGCAGAAAGGACACACTACGGTCATGTGGAAAGACAAGACTTTCAACTATTCGTACTTCCTTTGGTTCGAGGATCAGAACTCGGTTGCCATGAAGCCTATCGATTTACAGAGCCATTTCTACAACCACTCTGCTGTTAAGCCTCAACATGCACCAGGACTGTTGGCCTCGGACTTCTATCATCAATTCACTGAGATCGGATTTCCGAAGACTTCACCGGGGAAGATCAAGTGTTATGAGATTTTCTGCATGCACTTGGGCTTGGTAACGACAACTTGTGCAATTGAACACTGTCGACGACTGGTAGCAACTATCGCAGATGTAGTTGGTGAGGGCGGAGGTTCGGACATCGGGTAAACACATTATTTGTAGTTTGGCATTCCATATTGTAAGCGTATCATGTTTTCTAGTCTCAAGAGTAATGTTTTGAAATAAAAATTTTGAACAAAATTAACAAGTTCATAAAAGTTGTTTGTTTTCTTAAAATCAACTTGTATTTGTTTTCAAATCAATGATTAACACTTGGTTCTTTGATTCTTTTATCCGCCACCAGCGGCCCAATCGATGTTCTTGACCAACGGCTGCTATTAGTTTAAGGCCATCTGAACTGAATGCTAGACTATTGACGAAACCAGGGACAGGAATTTCAAGAATTTGTGTGAGCTTACGGCCATTGTCACTCATTTGCCAGAGTCGAATGAAGCCATCACAGGAACCTGAAAAGTTAAATATATGAACATAGTTTAGTGGACAGCGCAAAATGTCTTAAAATGATAAGTATACAAAATTAGGAAACGATTAAGAAGTAGTGGAATAGATGAAATTGAACGGACGGACGAGCTAGGCAAGGATTAGCCTATTAAGGGCTAGGGAAGAGTTAACATAGCCGGGTAAATTGTTCGATAATCGTGTTGTGTGGCCTAAAAACGAATCCCTATATTTGACGTTACGACCAAAATTAGGCTCGAGAGTTAACTGATGAGCATTCCTAGCGAAACGGGTAAGCTGATTGAGGGGAGGAATGCAACTGGCTGCTTCGAGTAAGCATTGCTTTTGAAAGAAGTGATAGAACAAGGAAATACATGAAATATTCCTACAGTGTTCAAAAGTTGGCAATGATTCCATGATAGTTCTGTTTCCTATCAGTTTTAATAAATAATAAATGGAGTGAAGTTTGTGCTTCAGCTGCCCGAAGATGTGAGTTATACTCGTGTTTAGGATCAGAAGGGGTGAACAATTTCTTACATCGATATAGAAATCCTAAGCATTTAGCAGCATTTTTGGCGGTTTCGAGAATGTGGTCATTCCAACGAAGATCGCCGTTAACACACATAAAGAGCACTGAGAGCTTTTCGGTTTCTTCAATGCAAGTGCCATTCAAGGACAACAGCATAATGGGTACATTTTACTTCAACGACAACAGACAACAGCATTGAGTTTTTAACGAAACTCCACACGATTTATTATACTCCATTTAACAATGCTGAAAAGATCGGAGTTTAAATAGCTTATCATATGATAATGTTGCAATTCCACTTCCGAGAAGTTTTAGTGAAGAGATCATTTACAAAATGAGGAAGAGAGTCGGAGGAAAAAATTAACCCTCTGGAACACCAACATTTATTTTGTGAAGATCAGACTTGATACAACATATATTGAACGATATAGAAGGTTTCGTTGATGCCAAACGCATTTTCGATTAGAGAGCCAGGTGTCAAACTATATCAAATGCCTTAGAAATATCAAGCGCAATAATTATACTTTCTCCAAAACAATGTAAAGACCTGTTGCACTCTTCGGTGAGATATGCCATCAGATCACTAGTGGAACGATTAGTTCGAAATAGCTTGTCATTAAGGGTCACCCTTTTTAAGAAGAGGCTGGACAAATGATGTTTTCTATCCTCTACGGAAGATTCCAGAACAGTAGATAGAGCGATGGATTTTGCAGCGATAAGGAACACCTCTTCAGAAGAATGGGGTAAACCATCAGAAACCAGCGGACTTATTTATGTCAAGATCTCGAAAGGCTCTTGCAAATTGTCGAGTGCGGAAATATACCTGTCCTATTGAATGATTTACGTTTTCAATTGCAGGAGGTCAAATTGCCATCAGACAACGTAGAGCTAGCATTTAAATGAGCTGCAAGTACATTTGCCTTATCTAAAGAGCTTGTTATGGATGTGTCATTGTAGATGAGCGTTTATAGCTTGTACCGATCCAAGATTTTTCTTCAGGATTTATACTATTGTTTCTGTTGGGAATAAAAGTAAGCATCAGCACTGGCATCAACATCACTTTCGAGGAAACATAGTCACCAGTTAAAAATTCAGACCGTCCCAGTTGACTTTCTCGTATTACCAAACCTTCCTAGTAGGATGCTTCTCTTTAACCGGATGAATGGGACACGAGAAATTGGCTGTTATTAAACAATATCCGAAGTGTTGAATGGAGAGTTGACCGTTATGATATACTTATCATAGAAGTAAGATACAAATCAATAGTGTGGGCGTTTTGCCCAGCAACATCTGGTATTGCAGTGGGCTCATCTAAAGCTGAGTATGGTGGTGCATCGCAGCAAAGATTTCAACATATTTTCATTCGGGTGTTGTCCATTCTGAATAGTGGAGCCAGTTTGAATTGTGTACAATAACGTCTTTAGTGTGAGGGTACAAGGAACCAGTTCGAGAAATGGAATCAGACAGCGCATCAAGCTCATTAAGAGTTGAATTGCTGTCAATCCTATAAACAATAATGGATGATGTGCTTTCGGACAGTAAATTTGAGCCACAATGTCCGTATTGAGGAAGGCTCTGACAAGCAACATCATATTTGACTAAAAGGCCGTGATGGCGAAAAAGTAATGGCATTAGGTTAAAGCCAGGCAGGCGAAATTAGGAAAGATCAGTATTTGCACCAACCTGTGTTTCACCTAGTGCCAAAACAGCTGATCTGGAGAACACAAAACAAAAATCACAAGCAGACGAAACACAACTCTAACGATCTAAATTAAAACCCTTGGCATTATATTCAACAGCACCATAACCTGGAACGATCATAATAACCATATTGTCGAAAACATTTATCGCTCCTAACGAAGTCTTTCCATCAGTAGGGGCTATTTATCAACCCAAATTAAAATGAATTTAGTTAAGGCGCATATACATAGTGCCAACTATATCTTATGAATGTGATTTTTTTACCAACTCGGATGCTTAGTCTCAGCGGAAACTCAAAGTAGTCTTTAATGCTGCAACGCGATTCACTTTCAACCTAAGCGACTATAAGCATGTCTCTGTATATGCTAGCTATATAACTTAGTTGCACTCCTGAAGTATTTTTGAAATTCCGTACGTTAACCTTTCTCGTCAAGCTTATCCTATGGAAGAATCCCGAGTACTTATATGAAAACATAACATTATCGCGATCAACACGTAATTTTTCTTGCTTGACTTCTCCCAGACAGTTTTTCGGTCATTCCATATCCCTGTGGAATAATATTCCACTTTCTATTAGACGAAAATTTGAACATAGATATTTTATAATTTCTGTCGTTTCTTATCTTTATAACGATGTTCTCTTTAAATTATTTAAATTCTCAGTAAAGCTGTACTTAATCTTAGAGTAATTTTTAATGTACAGTTGATAAACGAATTGATTATATAAGAAGAGAAGAGAGATGCACATTTCATGACAAGAAAAACCTCTAGATGATTTTTCTTCGCAAGAGGAAATCAAATACATACATTTTTTTTTGGGTTTGTTTTATTTTTAGGTGGTAGTGGTTGGGGACCGAACCCAGGTCTCAACAGGACGATCGAACCTATTAACCATTTTCAACTTTTTTGTGATTAATTTCAATAAAGGGGTGATACTTCGTCACCAAAAACTTCAAGAATTCTTTCATTGTCTAGGAGTTTCGTCAGAACACTCGACTTCGGAGTGGTATCGTCAACGAGTTTCGCGAAAATTTTTGTCTGAGTTGGAGTGTGTCTGTGAAATAAGAGGTCAAAGGGAATAAAAAGGTACACTTTGTTTGTAATTTCCAAGACCTTTTTTTTTTGTTTTTTGACCTTTGAGCGTAACAGACATACAACATCTCAAGCTAAACGTAACAAACACTGACTATATTGAGTATCAGCAATTTGAAGAAAATGCATTTTTTTACTTAGGCTTTTTTACTAGCGTATTGTAAACAAAAATCTTCATCGTTTTAATTCACAAACATACAAATTCTAATGCCTTAATTTGAAGATTATTTTCTTTATTAAAACTTACCGGAAGCAATCAAATCCGTATTCACAACAACAGCCAGCGCTGATATCCAGTTGGCTTCTCCGTTTGGTTGCAACCCGTGGACAGTTGGTTGAGTAACAAGTGATTTCTTCTTAAGTGCACTCCATAGGCAAAGCGATCTGCAAGGTAACCTCAGGTTAGATATTCAACTTTTAATTATATTTATTTAATCTCACCCATCGTTGCCGCAGGAAACAAAATTCTCATCGTTGATGAACTTAACACCTTCTATACTTCCTCTGTGGCCGTTGTAAATCAGTTGGGATTCTTCTGTTATTTTCCATATTCTCAGGCTGCAGTCGATCCCACCTGAGGTTATGGCACGTTCCCTGGACAGGGCGTCAATGCCTGTCACATGTGCTTGGTGACCGAATCTGGGGAAAAATAAAAAGAATCCAGTAGGGGAAACAGAATAAAGCTTCAGGAAGGTGAAACCTACAAACTCTCAATGTACGCCATCTCGTCCACTGACCAAATCTTGACAGATCTGTCTTTACTGCCGGAGTATAGTTCATGTGTGTCTTTTCTGAAGACAAGTGCAGTCACTACATCACGATGTCCCTTGAAGGTTTTCAAATGCTTCAGCTCCTGGGGACACCAGATCTGAATGTTGTTACCGCCCTCAGCGAGAGCTAGGAATTTCGAATCTGTCGACAGGCACATCGCAATCACATGCGATCTTCTACTGTTTCCTAGATCTGGATCTTCGGTGTGCGGTTGAACATTGAAACTACCAACTGGTCGAAGTGTTGCCATATCCCATTTGATGACGTTCTGCGTTTTGGCACCGGTAAAGAGAAACTTCCCATCCGAAGTTAACGCCAATGCTGTGGTAGATAGATATTGCTTTTTGTGTTTCAGAACTTTGTCTTTGCTGAAACCCACTATAGAGGAAGCAATTTGACGTCGCAACTTGCCAACACTCTCGAGGTATTCCTCTTGCAAACGATGCGACACATGATCGTAGACTTCTTTGTCTTCGGCACGCGATTTTTCTTCCTTCTCGATTTCTTCGAGATATTTTTTGGCTAGACGCAGACGTTTGTCTTGTGCAGTCTCTGGAATTTCCTCATCACTTAGGTAGTTTTTGTTGGCGCCACCCTCACCATCACCACTATCAAATGCATCATCACTGTCGATTTCTTCATCATCCTTCGGGTGGGAAACCTTTTTTAGTTGTTTTGTAGCTTTTGAAGATTTTGGTGCTTCTTGCTAAGATAATTTGAATTAGAGAAGGTTGATTACATAAAAAACAATATTACCTTTCGCTTTTTTGATGCTTTGGGTTTGTTTTTAAGGAAAAAAGATGACATTATTTTAACAAATATTAAATAAACGCGCTTAATCTATAAACTGCTCTGCACACGTGAGAATTTGATTTTTGTTTTGATATTTCACACTAACCTCTTTCTTTTTTTTAGTTCACAGTTCAAACATTTGACAGTTGTAATTGTAGGTTCACAATGGTGTTTTATAATTCCTTTAAGTTATGTACCACTTGCACTTCTAATTTTGATAAAATACGTTTGCTGTCGAACTATTGGTTGATTTAAGGCTCGGTCAAACAGAACGCGTTTTTACGCCGCGTTCAAACGAAGCGTTGTATTACATTGCAATACATGTCCCATGTCACACTGAACGCGTTTTTGACGCCGCGTTGAATTCACTATGGCGTTGCAACTCGGCGGTGAAACGCGACGTTGTGTGAAATTACAGATTATTTCTAACGCTGCGGCAGTAAAAAAAATTTTAAATTTTTTCAAGATGGAAAAATTAATTGAATTGGTGAGAAATTACCCTTGTCTATACGATATGGGTGATAAATCGTATAAGAACATTTGTCTTACATACATATAATTATTATTATTGAAATATCAGAGAAATTTGTCTCTTATCATAAATTCCGCATTGGTAGGTCTTCTGTTTGTTGGCTTTCGAGATGTTTTACTCTAGCTCCCGGCACAGCCGGTGATATTCGCCATTTTCTTCTCTTTTTTTGTTAATTGGCGTGTACCCAAATTCTTTTTCTTTAACGAGAATTTCGTAATTATAGCAAATAGAAGCAATAATTCCTCTTCTGAATCTGAGCTGCTTGACATTATTTTTATTAAGGAATGATTGTTTTGTTTGTTCATTGCTTAACAGCTCTCTGTTTGACGCCCTCTAACGCGGCGGTTGCAACGTCGCGTCAAAATAATCTTACCGTCGCGTTAAAAAATCTTAACGCGGCGTTGAAAACGCGTTCTGTTTGACCGAGCCTTTATACATGTATCTGCATTTAATTTCTGCAAGATAAAAGGTATGCCAAAAACAGAATTCATACTTGTTAGATAGAGAGAAAAGAGCAAAATGCAGAAGAACTTCATTTCTGCTTTATAGGAAATTCGAGAAATGCAGAAGTCAAGATTATAGTAAAGACGAACATGTTCATCTTTATTATAGCATCTTCGTCTACATTCTGTAGATTTGCGATATTTTCACATTTTTCTATAATTTTTGTTGACAGACACATGATATGGAAAAAAACATTAAATCGAAATAGATGGAAATGGAGGTGAGTTAAATTTTCATTGCAGAGTTTCGTATTAACATGCCAACAAGCTATAGCAGTTTATAGTAAGTAAAAAAGAGTTACCATTCTCTCACACTTTCGGGTTTCGACACACATCTGCCTCTCTCTACTTTTCTGCATTTTGCATATGCAGAAACATGTAAATCCACTTTTCATATTGTATCTGCATTTGATTTCTGCCAAAAAAAGGTATGCCAAATCGCTGGCCGAGACCTATAAGGTTGTGTATGTAAAAACAAATTTTTCCGAGATAATCGCCTTTAAAGTTTTAGAAGGCTTGTTTTTACATTAAACAGTTAAATATCAGTAAAGTATTAGTGCAATATGAAAAAAATTTAATAATTTAATCACTTTAGATGATTTGACAAGCATTTTAAAAAACGACATAGAACCTTGTTGGGAAAAAATTGATTAAAAATTCCAAAAAAGGTTCTATGTACAACATAGAACCTTTTAGTACTGAAGAGATTATAGGGGAAGAGATGTTTTTGTATGGAGAAAAAAAGCATTTATCCTAAAAACAAGACCTAAATTGCGTTTGATTGATATTTTTATATTTAAAAATAAAAAAAATCAATAAAAATATACATATTTTCTGAAACAAAATAGTCCACAAATCACGTACTTGATGTAAAAAACCATACATTTTAAAAGAAGATGATGTTTTATTTTAACTTATTTCAAGCACCATAATTTTGAATTTTGCTAAAACTCAAAAGCACAGTCAAATTAAATACACCATAAAATTTATAACATAAATAAATTTATTTCAATGGTAATTCTTTTAGAACTAAATAAATAACAATAAACGACTGCATTTTTGGAATAAAAAAATTCAAGAAATGGAAATACATACATAAATATTAATTACTATTCTGAATTTGTTTTGATTAATTTTTTTAAATAATCAAAATCGAATTTTGGCATGAACGGAATGTATTGCCTTAAACAATTTTATTTTAGCCTAGGTTGCGTTATTTTTTTTTTCAATTTCAATATTCGGTTAT
Source organism: Chrysotoxum bicinctum (assembly GCA_911387755.1). Classification (NCBI taxonomy): domain Eukaryota; kingdom Metazoa; phylum Arthropoda; class Insecta; order Diptera; family Syrphidae; genus Chrysotoxum; species Chrysotoxum bicinctum. The sequence continues at coordinate 49,689,905 of OU426989.1, forward strand.
TCAAACAGTAATGTATTTTTGGCTACTCTTCTTAAAGGCTTTATCATACTTCAAGCTTTAAAAATAAATTTTCTTTGTATAAGTAGTTTTGAATCCGACAGTAAAAATATTTTTTGAAAACACTATCTCACATACCTTTGTGAAAGGTATTGTTTTGAAGTTAAACAACCAAAAAAAAAACATCTTGATAATTTTTAAAATCCTGTGCCTTAATTTGAAGAACAATTAATTTTTTATTCTTGTATAATATTTTCAACAATATCCGAAACAGAGAAATTGGCGAATAATACTCGAAATTTTTCAAATTTCTTTCAATAACTCTATGTTATATGTTCATGTTAGACTTACCGCCAAAAATGCAAATAAAATCATTGACAGAAAGTTCTATATCTTATTGTTTACAAAACTAAACGGATTTGAAATTTTGAAGAATGTCATAGAAAATGTAGGACTTTTTGCTTCAATCAAAAAGTACTAAATTCAAAAAGGTTCTATTTGGATAAATTTTGAGCAAAAAGGTTCTATGTAACCTAAACGCGTTGGTTTTGTGTGTGACAAAAATTATGTTAAAGGTTCTATGTTTAACAAAGAACCTTCTTATAGTACTGAATAATAGTGCGAATTCAATGAAAGTTCTATGTCGTTTAAATTTTTCTTTTTTATTCTATCTGAAAGCCGATAAAATTACGAACATTTTGGTATTTAACACTCATTTTTGGTATTTTGGTCGACATACAACCTTATAGTTCTCAGCCAAATGCATAACTCATATTTATTAGATAGAGAGAAAAGAGCAAAATGCAGAGCAACTTCATTTCTGCATTATGGGAAATTCGAGAAATGCAGAAGTCAAGAGTCTGGTAGACGGCCTTAGGCCAAACCATCATTTAGACTTAAGAAAGGAATACAGCCAACATGTAATCTCTTATATTTTCATAAAAAATAAAGCCAACTTACTTACTTACAGAAGTCAAGATTAAAGTAAAGACGAACATGTTCATCTTTCTTACAGCATCTTGCATTTTGTAAATTTGCGACATTTTCACATTTTCTATAATTTTTTTGAACGGGCGCATGATATGAAAAAAAAAATAATAAAATCGAAATGGAAGAGAACGCAGGTAAGTTCAATTTTCATTGCATTGTTTCGTATTAACAAGTCAACAAGTTATAGCAGTTTATAGGAAGTAAAAAAGAGTTACCACCTGTGTATTCTCTCCCACTTTCGGGTTTCGTCATACATCTGCCTATTTCTACTTTCCTGCATTTTGCAGATGCAGAAACATGTAAATCTACTTTTATTCTCCTTTTTGTTATTCTGCTATAAATTTCTATACAAAAGTTTGAGCATATTTTATAAATTATAATTTTGGTATTCGGCATGCTAGAAGAAATATTTGAAAATGAACAAAAATAAGAATAAAAAGAGATGGTCATATAACACTGCTGTCACTAAGATCTATATCGTTTTATTTTCAAGAGATAATCAATGTATCATTGACGATAATATATACACATGTAGTCTTAGAATAAAACACATTTTCCATTTAAAGCTTTAACATTTATTTACTGGAAAGTAATGATGATACATTTTTTTCCATTTGTCTTATTTTATTACAAAATATTATTTTTGAACATGATATTTATCAATAAATAAAATATTATATAGATTTTTATTATAAAAATGGTTATATTCTAAATAAACACTAAATTCCAAATATTTATAAATACTCGTAAAACACATTAAATTTTATCCTTAAGACCTAAAATATACCTACTCTAAAAAGGTACAATGTACGTTTCCATTATATGCTTACTTTAGAAATGTGTTGCTTTATTATATAAAATCCAATTTAAATTTATTACACTTTAATACTTGAGCAATTCATTAGCTTAAAACAAAAGTTCAAATGATACAAAAATGTATGCAATGTTTTGTTCAATATTCGCTCACTATCCTTTGATTTATTTGACTTTATTCGCAGTCTTATTGTTTGCTAAATTAATAATATTTTTTAAGAGTAGATACCTTTCATTGACAACAAATATTTTAGTTTTTTTTTTATTTACGATTTTGAAACCTCATTGTGAAGATTTGAACTATTATAACATTTAAATTTTGTAAGCAAATGAATATATTGTTGACAATAGTCGTTATACCTATTTGGGCAAACGAAAACGATAGTCATGATTTAATAATTTTTGAATCAGAAATAGTTTAAACTCAATATTTTAACAAAAAAAATTCATTGATTAATCTTTCAATATTCCACCTAAAAATTTGTATATTTGTCATTTTGGATGTCATGCTTTAGAAATTTCCCCCAATGTAGAAATAACGTATTTTTAAAATCTCATCCGAGAAACAAAATATTTTTCGGTTGCAGTTTCCGACGGAGTCCCTAAGAGCAAAACGTTTTGGTAAATAGGTAACCGGACTTAGCGTAATATACTATGAGTTGAGGTTTTTTTTTAAACTCTTGATTAGCATTAAGTCTTTATTTAAACTATTTTCCTTTAAAATCTCTTATATACTCGTATGATTTCAAAGATTTCCATTTGAAGTACTTTATGTACATCGTGATTCACTCATCCTCAGTTTAATTTAATTAATTTTGCGGTTTTAGAGAACAACACAAAAATACCCACAATAATTCCCAAAACTTAAAGTTTAGCTTTTGGCCTTAAAAAAAGTTAAATCTCTAGACAGCCATATTGCTCCGTTTCCAAAGAAGCTTTGTCTTAGTTAAGTTAGATCTAATAAATCGATGTATTCTTAACACCATATAAAAAGGTTAACAAATATTTTATATAATCTTAAGCGAGATTTATTTGAACTTACGAGTACCCTTAATCTTCTTCAAAACTACACCCATATTAATAAAGATGGTTTAGTGGTAGAGTGGATAGTTAGAGGGACTAAGTGCGAAATTTTATTAATAAAACAAATTTTTTGTAGTAGATTTCTTAAAAGGATTTTTGATAAACGTCACTTACTCGTAACTATTCTTCAAACATTTCGTTTTTATTAATGTGAATATTTAAGCCAGGACTTAACTCATATTCCATGGTTTAATAAAACTGTGGAATATAGGTGGAATAAGCGTTTTTTATTATTATGGCTGTAAGATTTATCATACGAAATTATTTCGTATCTGTAGTAGATTAGACTACATGCTGTCAAAAAAGTATTCAAATTTAAATTAAGTTGAGTTATCATACATAGTCCACACGTTGAATACCTTAAAAATTGAAAACGTATTTGCCCGTGATAAGTAACCTGCTGGAAAGTTTGGTTAAAATCGTTATAGCCGTTGATGAGAAAGTAAAAAAATCAAAACGCAGTTAAATCGGAAAAGCATTGAGTAACATTTTGATGTCGTACGGTCGAGCTATACATGCCGAATTTGCTTGTTCCCGCTCAGATCTAATTGTATAAAAAGTTTAGTTATATTGTTTATAAAGATCCTCAAATAAACAATAATCGTGTTTATTTCTATAACGTATGGTTGAGAACGAGAAAAAAAGGGTAAAAAGGAGAATTGTGAGCGATCAAAATATTGCGTCAGTACGAAACTTAACAATTGGTGTAAAAAAATTGAAATGTCAAATGAAAAGGCGTAAATGTGCGGTGTGAATGGTTTATGAGTTTTTTTAAAACTTTTTCACAGAAAACCCCATTTTGTGTTTGGTGTGGAAAGGCTATTAATAGAGATATCAAAAAGTATTTGATTTTTCTTCTTAAATGAAGACTAACATTTGTGTTTGTTAGATTATATAGAAAGATAATACCTTTGTACGAGTATATAAAACTTATAGTACTCTCATGAAGACGAACTATTGAGGCGACATCTTAAGCATAGCGATAATACTTGTTAGATTCGTCTCTGCTAAATTTAATAATAAATATTCTCTTTTTTACCACTTGTTTGGTATCTTATCCTACTCTCCACTGTAAAATCGTGCACGCCACCACCAGGATAGCGTTGGCATCCCAAATTCCGCTCCATGATCATCCTATAGGTTATATACCAAGATAATACGTAAATAGTCGTAAGCAATTGGATATATATTTTTTCTTATTCCATTCAATAAAACACCACTTTCGTGCCTAACTTAGTCGTCTTTTAGGCACCAATAATAAATCTTAATTAATATCTTTTTTTTTTAGCTGGACGGCTGTCAAAACAAGTAAGACAAGTCTAATAAATACGAATGAAAAACTTTTGAAATACCGATGTATTCCGTAGTGCGTCGTTACGGCAAAAACTTTGTTTTGTTAAACTAAATTTATAAAATTTAATAATTTATAAAGCGTCAGGGTCGTCCTTAAGTGAAACTAATCTTAGACAGGCAATACATTTTTCAAATAAAAACAAGAACAAAGAAAATAGATGGGTATACAACATTGTTGTCACTCTGAACCGTAATCTTTTGTTGGGAGATGTGATCTATGTAGGTGTATTTGGATATGGAAAATCTTAGAAGAAAAATTTCACTTCAGACTTGAAATCGAATTTGGTTTCATATTTCTTCCAAATGGATGAGTTTGCCAGTGCCCAATTTTGAAGATAAATAATTTATTTTTGGTATAAGCTAACAACATATTATGCTCGTAATCTATAGTTGCTGAGTTTTCTCTCATTTTTTCCAGTCAATACAATTTGGCGATTGATGCTAGATTAAAAAAGAAAAATACTTAAAATCTATCTATAAAACTATTCTAAAAAAGAAATCTCTTTTATAACTTCCCATCCAGTGATTAGGAGTCTGAGTATACTTTGGAATCACATCGACTTTACCGAACTATCTTAACTATCAGAAGTTGGTCGTTGTCTGACTATCTTACAACCACTATTCGAGGCACAGCTCTTCGGACTGACCATTTGATGGTGTTCCTGCTGATTTTCAAGGGGGCCACTTCCAGTGAATATACGAGTATGAACAAAACTGGAATGCTTAACCGTCGGAAAGATAAAATTGCTCATAGTTTTTAGCGGACTGAATCTCTCTCCGAAATTATTACTGTTATTTTGGTTGTTACTACTACTTAAAATATTTATGCTATTACTATTACTATTTGACGATATAAGTTCTGTGTCTCCGTTACAGCTGCACGATCTTGTTATTCTACACTTAGCACGGGTTCCAACCAAACCGACCGATAATCGAGGAGATTTTCTAAATTTGGGTTTGTGTCCCGGCGAAAGTGGGTTTGTGTCATTTTCTATCACAAAGATATTCGGCGATTGCCTGCTTTCAGTGTTCATAGTCAGAGGTGGGCAGTTTTCGAATTCTACATTCGAAGGACTATAGCTGACTGTAGTTTCACTGGAAGCTGGAATCAGGTGACTTCTAGGAATTTCAAAATCACTCATCGAGGAATCGGTTAGAGCACTTTGAGCTAGTTTGTACTTTTCATTGATGGAATCATCATCGGAACGAAATCTGTCATGAATTGAAGTGGCAGTTGTAGCTTGACAGCCACTTTGTTCAGCATTTAGGAAGACTTCATCATAGTCCAGGTCATCGGGACTGGACGAGTAATTGTGGTTGTCATAGGAATATGGGCTTTCTCTTCCTTCGAGTGAAGACGATGGATGTTTTTGGTTATTTTCATCTTTTTCGGCACCGTTGGAAGCTTCAATAATATTCCAAACACCACGATCTATCTCAGCTGTAGCGGACGCAACTGCGGCAACCGTTTGGTGGACTCCAGCAAGGCTGTTGGTGATGCAAGATGGACTGCGGGGACACATTTTGACGGTGAGATCGTTTTTCAAAGTCTGTTGTTGTTGTCGCAACCAAATTGGAGAATCTTAAAAAAAAAAAACATCAAAAACTTTCTAAGGTCTTATAAAATATAAATCCGTACCAATGTAAATCCTGGTTTGCATTGAAGACCTTTTATGGTCAATCGAATGCAAACGATTTTGACTGGCCAAGGAAAACCTATGTGCCACTTCCACCGGTCGCTCAACTTCTATACCAATCACCTTCAAAATAAGCGTCTTGAGAGCTGCCCTGAAGTCCTTTAAATGATAAGCATACAGTACCGGATTGACAGCCGAATTCAGATGTGACAAAATTATACAGAAGAACGTTAATTTGGGATGGACAAAACATGTGGGGCAAAACGCTTTTATACAATTGATCGTATAGAGCGGAATCCAACAGATCATGAAAAATAAAACAATAATCGATAGGTTTTGTGTGGCTTTGACATCTCTTTTTCTAGCTGCACCCAGAACTCGAAGCATTGTCCCCCCATGACACATTCGATTATGCACTGAATAATTCTGTGTTGACGATGATCTTCGGCTGCAATCGCCAACAGGATCCATGGTAACAATTTGTCTTAGCTGCATTGAGAAAAAATAATATTCATTTAGAAAATATTCACCGACTTTTATTTAAGCTGAAGCACAAACCTGCTTTATGATAACACGATATATATGGGCATAGAAGGCCAGCAGAAGGAGGGCTGGAGTTATAATTGTGGCAAAATAGAGAAAAACAAGATAGTTGTAATCCATGACTTTTTCAAAAAGACATGAAGCATTATGTTCCACATCGGCATGCCAACCAAAAAGTGGTAAGAATCCCACTATCGTTCCAGCCACCCAGCACATCGAAATGATACCTGAAATTGGAACAATACGATTGTTTAAGTCTTGTTTGAGATTTAAAATTGTTAAATGATAATGATCAAAGAATTTTTTTTTTCAGACTACTATAAGGACTAAATAAGCTGTATACATATTTAGGTATGTATGTATATTAAAAATAATGCTGTAAAACAGGTGCATGATAGGTTAAAGATAAATCTTCAGAAACAATCCCCTTTAAATTAAAAAAACATGAATACAGTCTTGCTGCTACGAGTAATGACTAACTTATGAGACCACAACCAATATCGGACAGTCTGTAAGTTATAATTTTTATTGACATACGTTTCAAAATGATTATTATTGTAGTACGAAAGAACAGTATCATCAGCAAAGGCAGATAGTTTACTTTTAACTGGCTGTAAAAATATAAAATTCAATTAAAAAAAAAAAAAAATAGAACCCTGGGGAATTCCCATTCTCTGATAATTAAACGAACTAATTGTATTCCTTACTCTGGTCATTTCGTTGCGATTTGTTAAGTATAGGAACCAAACCAATCATAAACAAAAGCTTTATAACCAGCGATATAAAGTTTTTTTTTTTAAGTAAGAGTAGTTTATGATCTACCATATCAAATGCTTCAGTAATATCAATGAATAAAGCTGCTGAAATTTTTGAAGTTTTACTACAGAACTTAAACAGTTCGTGTTGACTTACCTTTCCTAAAGCCCAACTGTATAGATCACTAAAAAACTCAGTTCTAGATAGAAAAGACATAATTCTGTTCTTTACAATGAAAACGTAAAGGAAGTCGACGTTATCTCAACAGATTTCAGTAAGGCCTTTGACACAATTTCACATAAGTTTCAAACTGTACATCCTTGGGCTTGAACCTATTTCCATATTTCACTCTACGCCGACGATACAAAGTTTTTCAAGACCATTTCTTCCACACATGATGATAATCTTCTACCACTTAATGTCAACAGTTTCTCTGTCTGATACCTGAAAAACTGCTTAGAGCTAAATATTTCCAAATGTCATTCAATCACTTTTTCACGAAAACCTATCCAATCTACTTCCCGTAAATACTTTCTCCATTATCAACCCATATCCATCGCTGAGTCAATTCGCGACCTTGGATTTGTATGTGATGGAGAACTAAACTTTCTAAAACGTATTGACGAATTTATACTAAAAGCAAACTACGTGACCCGATCTTTATACATGACCTTTGTTCGCCCTCTACTTGAACAAGCCTGTCAACTATGGTCTTTTCCTACTTTTCCCCCTTCGTGGTCTGTCTTGGAATAATCTTTTCATTTTGCCTCCGTATTGAGACCGATTTCTGTTAATTAACTTGAATTAGCTGGAAGAACAAAGAGCAATAAGCGACATTCTCTTAATTCATCGACTATTTTCAGGGTCTATTGACTGCACAACTCTATACAATTCCATCTCTTTCAACACAATGAACCTATTACACGGACGCTTCCGAGGATTAATTGTAACATTAACTGTTTCGACTTCAACCTCCGTTTACTCAGCTTGAAACTCTGTCTTCATCATCCTTCCAATTCACTCCAATCCTATATTTAAGAGCTATATTTAAGTTAGATTAATAATAAGCCTGTATTAAGCCTAATAAATGGGGGTATTGTCCCACCAAAATCAAAAAAATTAAAATTAAATTCATACTCCTTTCAAAAACCTTGGAAAACACTGAAAGCTGAAAAAAATGTCTACAGGTTATTTCACTCTAAAGTATCTCCTTTCTTATGTAGTGGAAGTACTATAGCTGTTTTAAAGAATCTGGAAAACCACTTTACGATTATAGGGAAGACGAAAAAAGTGGGTCTCACAAGTTTGTCTGTCTGTTCGACTACAGCCTAAACGTTCGTCCGATTTTCGTTAAACTTGTTACGTATCGTTTTTAAATTTTTCCCCGACACGTTTTTTTCTTTCTAATTTAAGACCAAAAATAACGGTACCTACCATTAGATTTTTTTGAAATTTTATAAATATTTTCTTTCAAAAAATTTTATTTAGTTAAAGTTAGGCAATGGTTGAAAAAAAATTCAGAAAAATGGTTATTAATGGTACAACCGATTTTGATCAATTTTTCATACTTCCTAAAAGTTTGAATATTATAGTGTTACAATTTTCCAAAATTCTTGTTTTTGGATTAAAAAAAAATAGTCTTCGAAAACCGTATTTTTCTCGAAAACGGCGCCTAGAATTTTGATATTTTTTTTTGATTAATTTTTTTTTTGGAAAATTCGATATCTCAACAACAGCTCAGTATTTTTTTTGGAAATTTAAGTTTTACTCGTACAATAGTAAAAACTTAAAGTTGGTTTACCAAAATATTTTCTTAAAAAAAATTTTGTATATAAAAGCTTATTTTTTAAGAAACCACTACCTTTGTTCTTGCATAAACCTTTGAGAAGGCTTTCGCTAGCGTTAATAGAGAGTTTATTTGGCTTGCTTTACGCAGGAGGGGTATCTCGGATAAATTAATAGCTATTATTAAGGCAACTTATGATGGAACCAAATGTCACGTTTTGCACGAAGGGAGGCTGTCTGAAGAGTTTAAAGTCTTGGGGTGGCCGTGGCGCGATGGATGTGTGCTCGCCTGTGAACCTCATGATCACAGGTTCGATCCCTGCCATCGTCTATGTCGTTTTAATTCCATTAAAAACCTTCTAAAATTGTCATCAATGGGTTGCTGGTTTACTCATTGCATGTTGTTCAGGCATAACACTAACAACATGTACATAATTGAGTTGAACTAGTATGCCCAACAAGGATGAACACGAATAAAATAATGTGAATTATAAGCGGCATAGAAATAAGACACGGCATTCTCCGCTTTAGTTCAGCCGCCATCCCTGGAGATAAATTATCTGAGACAACAACCTTCAGTCTCAGAACATCGTGCCACACATCTTTCCTATCCTTCTTTCTCTTCCGTAACTTCACGCCCGCGCTGTGTTGAAACATTTAAAGGGTAATCATAATCCCTTGAGCGCGGGTAGATTATAAAAAAAAAAAAAAAAAAAAAAAAAAAAGTGGTGTCAGACAGGGCTGAATTCTATCACCAATATTGTTTCTGTTGGTGATAAGCGATGTCCTGCGAACGGCGTTCACGGGAAACGGAGGAATTGGATGGACTCTAACGTCTTACCTAAAACATCTTGGGTCATGGGTCATGGGTCTCCACCAAATGACAACAGGGGTGGAGAGAGAAGCAGAAATCGTGGGGCTGAAAATCAACTCCGACAAAACAAAGATGAACAGCCTATGAACCCAGTCATCTTCTCTCATAAATATTTCTCAACAATCGGTAGAGAAAGTACAGAGCCTCCAATACCTCTACCGAGGTTGGCACCGAACAGGACATAAGCAGTCGAATCGGGAAGGCAAAGGCTGCTTTCGGTATGCTTAGAAGCTACGGCTGTTTCGTTTACTATACGGTTGCAACACTTGGAAAGTAACAGTAGCTGTCACTAAGAAGCTGCAAACGTTCACTAATAGATGTCTACGAAACATCCTTAGGATTTTCTGGCCTAATCGTTTATCAAACGAAGAGCTCCTCAAGAAAATGGGTCAGGAACCTATTGACTCTATTATACGAGGTCGAAAGTAGCAGTGGATCGGATCCACGCTTGGAAAAGGCGACAACTGTATTGCTGCGCATGCAATGCAGTGGAATCCGCTCACTCAAGAAGGAAGAAGAGCTGGACGACCGAGAAGCTCATGGAGAAAGACAGTCGAGGAGGAGTCAGCCCAACTATGTAAGAGTTGGAGGGAGTTGCGACTCATATCCAGGAACCGAACACGATGACGAGCTGGCGTTATGCCCCACTAGGAGTCTTCCACGGACATAAGAGGTCTGAGGACCAAAGTAAGTAAGTAAGTATAAACCATGGCATCCTGTTTTTATCTCCAACTACTAAAGGAGATATTTTAGTTACATATTTAAAAAATTAATTTTATACTTATGAACAGTTTTTCTCTTATAACATTCATTTTCGAAATTCTTAGTCTTCTAAATAAGAGCAAGATTCAGAAAATGAAAAACAGGTTTGCTTTTTAATTTTATAATTGAGCTGAAGATAAGTTAGAAAATGTTAAGTTAGTTCCAAGTCATATGCTGATCTTTTACAATTAGTTCTGCTGTTCTTATGTAAACGTAGGAATAGATTGTCTAAACACTACTAGTACTAGTTACACAAGTCGGTTCATCCACCAGAGAAATAAATCCAAAGGAAGACAGAATTGAAATAAAGTTATCCGCATCAGATGAGTCAGATATGGTGTCACCTAATAGAGCCTAATTTTTCAATTTATTGTTATTTAAAAATTCTGAAAACTCAGTCAGAAATATTCATACACTACTCGAATTGAGCCTATAAACTCCAACCTCTCATCTTAGCCGTTTAGATTGTAGTCGCATCAATAATTTATTTCAACAAGTGATAGTATTTATGTGCTCATTTGAGGAAAATCCAAGTAAAACAGACGTACTTATGTATACGTGTTTTCCCCATTCAAAAAGTTACCAAAAACAAACAGACCTCTTACGTAGCAGAGACGGTCGAAATTCAAGTACTAGTCTTAGCGTTTATAATTCTGTAACTACCTTAAAGAAATTAAAAACCTTGCCCAGAATTTAGTTTTTCAATAAAAGCCAGCTCCTCCTAGCCATTAAGATTAACTAAAAGATATAAATGTTCTTTTTTTTCGTTCACGTTCACACAATCCCCCAATTACAAACTTTAAAGTTCACACAAGTGTGCTTTAAGTTAATTAGTATTTTCAACATGCGACCAAAAGTTTGCAAATTAAAATTGCAACTGCTCCTCTTAATTAACTTTCACTCTGCTTTATTAATGACAGTACTGCACGTAATAAAATAATGACCAGCAAAGACCTTCCTAATCATTCATAGAAAATAGCGACATACCCCTTGGCTAGGCTACACCCATGTTATCCTAGGTTAACAACGTAACGTATATTATTGCATTAAATTTTCTACCAATGTTGTAAAATGAGTCTTAACCGTCACTTTCCAGACAAAGTTGATGAAAAGACGTCCTTAATTTTTCAATAACTAAATGAGCAATGATATTGATAACTTCAATGGCTTGCATGTACGTATGTGTTGCACGAAAATAGAAATTCGTCATAGTCTCTCAGTAAAGTTTCGTATGTCAGCAAAATGATGGTACAATAGTTCTAAGGAGAATGGAGGCTTGGCTATTTGACGTAGTTTCCGAAGTGAATAGAAACTAATTACTTTAAGTCAAAGGCAGTCAATGAGGTTTTCGGATATACATATATTTTATCCTTTGCTTGAATAAGGACGTCATGTTTAATAGCTTGGGAGTACTTTTAAGGATTCATCCATATAGAACTTTATAAATAAGATGAAAAGTAAGCTATTTCTAGAAATGTTATAGGACATCTCTTCCACAAAACTAAAACATATGATCATGCATAACTTGATTGCTGCGTTTCAAAATTTAAATTGAAGAATCCCTAAGGAGTCACTACATCCAATTAAATTGAAAAAAAATTCCTTATACAAAACGAAAAGACTAAGGATACGAAACTAAGTACAGTTCTAAGTTGGTAAGAGAGTCGAATATTTTATGAACAGTGCAGTCAAGTTACGATTTAACTTGTAATTGCTTGGACTTTTGATTTTATTATTCCCCAATGCCTTGAATAACACAATAAAATGGCCTTCCAAACAGAATGTATTTACTAGTAGACAACCAACTAGAGGGTAGGTATACATTACACAATGCATAAAAGGAAAATAAATAATTTTCAATTTAATGAATTGTGGTTGTTTTCTTAATATTATCCTACTGGCGTGGTGCAGGGCTACATCTAACAAAGTTTGATGGTAAAATTAAATTCATTATTGAAATAAGGACTATTCTCAGCATCTGTTTTGAATGCTATAGGGCAGCTTCCGTTAAAAAGTTATTGGTGCTGATGAATACCATCGATGATGCCGCCGCTGCCGATAACAATCATAATACAAAATAAAAAGAAACTATTCTTTGCTTTAATCTCTAGAATCTGGGTCAAATGTCAATGTAATGCTCTAGAACTTTATTTTAACGATTTAGAGAAAAATCATTAATTACAGAAATGTTATAATCTTGAAAAGTTATGTTATTATGAGATTTTACTAATCTAAGACTTATTTGATTTTGCTTTAACATCACAAAAGCCATCGCTTAAATTCAGCGGGGTCTATGAGGAAGAATCATTTCAAATTAGACCACGCGGATCCGTGCCTCTGTTAGAAGCCAAGGCGGGCATTTGAACGATTTCATATTAAATACTTAATGAATGGCATATTTGGTCCTTTCAAATAAAAAAAAAATTTTTTTTATCTTCACACACAACTTGTTATATCTCACACACAAACTTGTTTTATTTCATTTCAATATCTTCCCATCCATTTAGAAAATAAAATTTTCAAGACATTTTTATGAATTAACTTTGCTATACCAATTTTAGGTTTTTATTGTTGTGAATATAAAATATACTAGAATTAAAAAAAATAAAATTCTTTTTAAGTTTTGATATGCATTATTTTGTAATCTTTTTAGTAGCTCCTCTATAAAGTTTAATTTAAATCGGTTTAGTCAATAATGCGAGGGTTAAAATAATTAATATGGTTCTATGCTAATAAAAACTTCTTAATTTAATTTACAATTTTTTTTTGATACTGTTTAAAACTGTTTGTCAAGTTTAAAAAAAATCTGGTATGTGGTTTTCGAAATATTGAGATTTCAAAAAAATTATTATATTGTTTTTGAAAATTTGAATACATAATAAGCATTTTTGAGAAAACCAAAAAAAAAAACGGTTCTATATTTTTTTTTCAACCATAGCGATTTTGATACTGTCTTACATTTTGAAAGAAAACTTCTATTAAGGATGCCTTTATTTTTAGTCTTAAAAAATAAGAAAAATCACTTGGGGAAATAATTTAGACACAGATAGGCATACAGACTAGTCTGATCAAAATCTCAAGTTTTTTTTGTGTATTCAATTATTTATCTATTTATTTTTTTTTCTTATTTATTTATATATTTGTTTGTTTATTTACTTATATATTTAACTATGTTTTTATTTATTTATTTATATATTTAATTTATTTATTTATTATTTTCTGTTTTTATTTAATTTAACTATTTATTATATACATATATATTTACTTATTTATTTTTTTTTTTTTATAATCTACCCGCGCTCAAGGGATTATGATTACCCTTTAAATGTTTCAACACAGCGCGGGCGTGAAGTTAATGAAGAGAAAGAAGGATAGGAAAGATGTGTGGCACGATGTTCTGAGACTGTTGGTGGTTGTCTCAGATATTTTTATCTCCAGGGATGGCGGCTGAGCTAAAGCGGAGAAATGCCGTGTCTTATTTCTATGTCGTTTATAATTCACATTATTTTTTTATTCATGTTCATGTTTACTAACAAACTACAAATGTAAACTCAAGTCTTGAAAGATATGTATTTAAATTACAATTGAATGAAAATATAAATAAAAATACAAATGAAAACAATATTAATTAGATTAAAGCAATCTTTAAAAGGAAACTCGATAGAAGATGAAATAAATAAATATACATTATATAAATTATTTATTATTATTATTCACTAACTCAATTCATACTAACCTAAGATTCTTTATAATTAAAGTTATATTTCTTATTCGAGTCGAAATGTACCTGCCCTTTTTCTTTTTATATTGAAGGTTTTAATTGTATTTTTCTTAAAAAAGTAATTTCTAAATCTTTTGTCAACTTAATATTAATTAAAATACTTATTCAGTAGAAAAATATTATCATAGTATATCAAATCTCTGTGTATAAACTGTGCGGTAGCTTACCAAATGTATATGGGCAAATCTCAGAAACTTTTGACTTTCGTGTAACTTTGAAATTAAGTTACTTCATAGCCATATTTTTTTACTCTATCTCTGATAATTTTTTCGAAAATATAGTATAACAGTATAAAAAAAGTTATTTTCCACATTAAGAATTTTTTTTTTACCTATAGAACGAGTAAAAGGCAAAAAGTATAAGAAAAATTCAAAATTTTATATGTTACTATTAAAATATTTAAAAAGTTTAATGTTCTTATGATTGAAGCATCTGATTTTAGTTTGTTAAACTCAAATGGGGTACATAAGAGACTTTGAAAATCAAAATTTTTTATGAAAAAATGATGTGCTTTGCTTAGATTTATGACAATGCTTGTCTCTTATCGTCTCTTATCATGTACACAGCATGCTTTGCACCGATTTCTAAATTACATATTAATTTTCTATAAGTAGACAAAAATGAGTAAATTAAGCTTTTGTAGAGGTGTGTGCTAAAATCGCAACCTGGTTAAAATTAGCTTATACTGAATTAAAAGAGTGCGAAACTTTTTTTTTCAAGACATTTTCAGTTAGCACTCTAATAAAAAGCAATATTTCTCGTTCTTAACTATTGTTCCTTCTTCTAAATCATACTAAGAAGTTTACGTTTCGTCGCTGACGCTACATATTTTATGGATCTTTAAAATTCAGTAGTTAATTACAAAGAAAAATCATTGATATTTTTTATACATTCATTTTTAAGCAGATGAAAATTTTATTGATAAAAATTTTGAATAAAATTACGTGTTATTTTTAATTAAAAGCTTCACTTTAAAATGTACATAAATTTAGAAAAGTGAACAACCTTTTACTTAAATATAAATCATAAGTTAAATTTTTATCATTTGTTATACAAAACTAAAAATTTCTATATTAATTTGAAATTTCGCGCTCACATATTTTCTGTAGTTCAAATATTAACGAATGCAAGCTAGGGCAGTGAGAAAAGTGAAAGAAAAACAATCCTTATCAATAACAGTCTTATAAACATAGGCATAAACAAACCTACGACGAACGTTATTGTGGTATCAGTAGTCTTTGTGACTCGGCCACGTAAAGTCGTTTTATGTTACTGTTTCGATAGTTCAACGTCGCGTCGCCGGAAAATGAGTGAGAATTTTTTAAGCATTCGTTAATAAAAGAGGAACACCATCAATTATATTTTCTGATGTAACAATGGTGCTATAAACTTAATTTTAAAGGTGTGCTTAATTATTTTCTCTTTACAAGGTTTCAAAAGTCTTAAGTGAAAAGTTTCTGAGATTTGCCCATATCTAAATACCGAAAACAAAAACCTATGTATCAAGTTTTTTCTTACAAATGCATATGTAGGTATATATTGTAAATAAAAATAGAGAATACAATAGTCAATTGATCGGCAACTGGGATAAACACTTTTTTAGTATTAGCATTTTTCGAGGGATTGTTAAGAAAATTCACAAATTATAGACAGCCCCCTTAATTGAGAATTCCTTATCTTAAAAAATCTTCTTTCTTTCACGAGCATATATAGAATAACGTTCATAGAAATAAAATGCACGACTCAATCGTATGTACTTGCTCTTATGTATGAGGAATTTAAAAATCTATATAAATAAAAATCAATGCCACTCTTCGTTGTGTTTCCATAACTCAAGAACGGGCTTACCTATCCAAACCAAATTTTATGGCTTTGTTTGGACTATTTAGTAGATGGTTTATGTGAAGTTTGCACAAAATCGGTCGAGTGGTTCTTCATTTATCACATTTTTTGTAACAAATGAATTCAATAAATGTCGGATCATTTTGTTAGTGGGGATTTTGCTGTCAAATTGAAACTTATATTTTTAATTTGATTTATTCTTTTTTATATGAAGGAATAATGTCACAAGCCGGGCGAACAAATATAGGTCGGCGAACGCGTAATGCAAATGATGTGCCATTACTAAGTCGATCACAGACTGCAGATGAACGCGCACAAGCTAATGCATCGCAGTAAACGTAATGCACGAAATATGTAGATCTGTTGACCCTCTGTACCTGTACTGAACCTTGCACGCCGATCACGAATACGTCGTGCTGCTCTTTTGGCTAAAATGATGCGTGCTGCTTTTAATTACAACAGTCCACATTGTGATGCGGCTAACTTTCCACGTGAAACGCCCGGCATGTGTTGTGCTAATGGCAAAGCGAGATTTCCAGCATTAGAAACTCCACCCAAACCATTGTACTCATTTATTTTTGGGACATCTCAAACGTCGAAACACTTTTTGATCCATATTCAACAACACAATTCGGCATTTCAAATGACCTCTTTTAGTGCTACTAAAATTATTAGAGATAATTATGCCGACGTTTAAGGTAAATACTTCAACATGATTGTCCCATGTTTATATCAATCTGAATCATAAAGTATTCGATAGTTTTAAAAATTCTGATCCAACATCTACCTAAAATTGCATACATGTTACAGATTCAGGGCCAGATTTATCATCAAGCTGGTTCGTTATTGCCATATTTCGACGCTGATCATCAATTTTTGCAAATTTATTTTATTGGTGATGAAAATCGTGAATTGGATCAACGTTGTGCAATTGTTTCGAATACAAGACGAGAAATTATTCGTGAGCTACAAAGGTTTTTCCATCAGCATAACACATTAGATCAATTGTTCAAAATTGCTCTCGATCGTATGCCATCTGATAATCACAAAATCGTAATAAGGGCTGATAGAACACCTGTTGGAGAGCATGCAAGGCGATTCAATGCACCCACAATTGATGAGGTTGCAATTGTAATTCTTGGTGATCAGTTTCAATCCCGTGATATTGTACTTCATCGCAGAAATGAACATGTTGCAATTTATGTTTCGGAACTTCATCGTATATGACACAATCATGCAAGCCGTTCCCAATAATGCAGGTGGATTATATTTCTTGGATGCGCCTGGTGGTACAGGCAAAACGGTCGTTATGTCATTGATTTTAGCTATTCTAAATATTCGATCGGAACAAAAAATTGTATTAGCACTTGCATCTTCGGGAATTGCTGCTACATTATAAGAAGGTGGTCGGACTGCACACTCTGTACTAAAATTGCCATTGAATGTACAGGTGATTGAAACTCCAACTTGCAATATTTCGAGAAATTCTGCTATGGCAAAAGTTCTGCGATTAACGCCAATTATTTTATGGGATGAGTGTACAACAGCGAATAAAAAATCACTAGAAGCATTTAATCGAACAATGCAAGATTTACGTGGTAATCAACGGTGTTATGAATCAAGATGAGGCAATGAATCATCCAATTGAATTTTTAAATTCATTGGAACTAGCTGGTATGCCACCGCATTGCTTGAATTTGAAAGTTGGTTCTGTGATCATATTATTGCGAAATATTAATCCACCAAAACTGTGTAATGGCACCAGATTGGCAGTGAAAAAGTTATTGCCAAATTTGATTAAAGCTACGATCTTAGCTGCTAAATCAAAAGAAGAAGTTTGTTTGATACCACGTATCCCTATGATTCCAACTGATATGCCATTTGAGTTCAAACGATTACAATATCCTGTGCGTTTATCATTTGCGATGTCCATCAACAAGGATCAAGGGAAAACACTTCACGTTTGTGGTGTGAATTTGGAGGAATCATGTTTTTCACATGGTCAACTTTATGTTGTCTGTTCCAGAGTCGGTACCCCCAGCCGTTTGTTTATTCATGCCCACGTTTTGGATTAAGTTTTAAAATAGCTAGCAATTAATAAAATATTTTTTTGTTTGAATAAATGAATTTGATGTTGCAATTAATTTTTTTTTATTATTTCACTTTATACGTAGCGAAGCACGTACCGGGCCGCTAGTTATTTATAAATATAAAAGCATGGATTTAATTAGTGCAAAATGTTAAAATGCATAAAATTGCCGTCTGATTTCTAAAAATATAAGAATTTATGCAAACAAAGTTTAAAAATTATTATTTTATTAAATCCATTTCTAATATAAGATTTTTTTTTTTAATTTTTCTAGAAATAATTTCAAAAACTATTCGTTCACACATTTTTAAGATTGATCGATTTTTCAAACACTCAAAAAATATTTTTTTGCAACATTTATAAAATTATTTTTTTAAATATTTATATGAACAATATTGTATAAAATTCAAAGGACCTCCTAAAGAAAAATTTTACTTAAAATCGTTAGAGCTGTTATGAGAAAGTCGTAAATCAAAAAAACGGTCTCATGGCAGGTATCGTTAATACAATTTTTTCTTAATTTTTTTTTATCAAAATGTAGTCCATGATTATAATAGCACACCAATTTTTTTTAAATCTAAATCGTTAGAGCTGTTTTTGAGATAAATGAGATTTTGTATAACGTCTGTATGGCATGTACCGTTAGTTTTTGAGCTAAACATTTCTATTTATTTATTAATCTTTCGAGTACAATCTCTAGGCTAACATACCTACTAAATTAACAATGTTTATATATAAATAACAATAAATATATTCTTAATTAGTTAAAAAATTTATGTGGGATTAGAATGTAAAACCTAATCCCCTAAACTAAACAACATTCAACTTGTCATCGAGAGAACAACGGTTCAAAGTTTACAAAAAACGCAACGGTTGTTACGGAAAGAGAAACGGCAACATCATCAGCTCATCACCAGATATGTAGAGTTCCCGCAACGACCAAGACGTTTTTTTTTTCATCTGCTACGAGTTACGCAACGAGCTACGCAACAAAAGTCACGAGTTTTATTTTTGTTAAAACTTAATATTATCTTAAATTACTTAAAACTAAATTAAACTGCTTAAATTACTTAAAAATTAAATTAAACTGCTTAAATTACTTAAAATTAGTTATAACTACTAAACCTTGAATACTTAAATCCCTATATTTTTGTTAGAAACTAATCGAACTTAATCATTGTGCTTTATTTAATTGAACCTTGAATTAAAATCTTAAATAAAACATATTTAAAAGTGCGAGTTTTCAATTAACATCTTTTTTCCCCTCCCCACATTTATTAAAAATAATGTGTTATAACACTAAATCACTCAAAGCATTTTTAAACTTTACTCTACTTAATTGTAAGTTCATTACATCACATACAGAGTTAAATAAAGTACAAGATCGAGATATGGGGTTACTTTTTCCATAACTAGTGTAATGGCGCGGGACAAAAAAAAAGATGTTTCTTTCTCTGAGAGGTCTTGGAGGAGCATAAATTGGGTAAAGTGCGAGAATCATGGAGCAATCAACATGGTTACATAAAACATCTCTGGCTAGTAAAACTGAACTATGTTTTTTTCGTAATTCGAGTGTTTTTATGCCTAAAAGTAAGCATCTCTGATTATAGGATAAAATTGTCTACCCAGTTCAATTTCCGGAAAGCATATTTAGTAAATCTTCGTTAAACAGCCTCTATCCTATTGATGCCTATTGCATATATTGGACACCAAATGCAGCAGGCATATTCCAACGAAGATCTCACTAATGAGTAATATAATAATTTCAAAGTATGTGGATCAGTAAATTCCTTTGAATTTCTTATTAAAAATCCGAGCATTTTATTGGCCTTTGAAATCATATGATCATAGTGATCATTAACAGCCAATTTTATATCGAAAAATACAGTTATCTTCACACCACAGGAAAATCCTATTGAGATCAAATTGCAAATAATTGTAGTCAACTAAACAATTGATACGTCTAAATATTTTAAAATCATCTGCAAATAGTAGGCTTTCAGAGAATTTCACACAATTTGGAAGGTCATTAATGAAGAGTAAAAACAAAAGCGGTCGCAAATTGCTCCCTTGTGAAACCCCTGATAAATTATGTATTATCTTCGAAATTTTACATCCAATTTTCACTAACTGTGTACGTTCTTTCAAATATTGATCAAACCATTTCAACAATTAAGAGTGAAAACACATCGTGCTGAACTCGGTCAAAAGCCTTTGAAAAGTCTGTGTATATGACATCAACTTGGCTTCCACGTTCAATTCCTTTTGTATAAAAGTTTGAAAAAAGAGACAAGTTTGATGTAGTTGAACGTTGACTCACAAACCCGTGTTGTTTATCTGAAATCCCCTGTTTAACATTTTAATAAATCCTTTTTTTGACAATGGCTTCAAAAACTTTTGGAATTGTCTGAAGCTTAGAAATCGGTCGGTAATTTAGGACGTCCTGCTTGGAACCTGTTTTATGAATTGGTATAATAAAATTGATGTTTTCCAAGTATGAACTGACCCAAACTGAGGGATAAATTGTAAATTGCAAGTAAAAACGGAATAGAAAATACAACACGTTCTCTTTTACGATGGACACTTTAACTATAATAGTATGTATAGTCTATCGTAAGTAAAAATCATGTTCAGTGAAGACCGACGCTAAAAACCGAAAAGGCTTGGCAAAAAAAGGGAACCTTCCAAGTAAATACTAAAACATTTTTAATCGCTTTTTCGTTTATTTTAACACTTTACATCAAAATACCATCAGTAGATTTTGAAGTTACAATTACTATCTATTTTTTTTTTTTTGATGAAAACATATTGACAGAGCTAGGACAAAAATAAAATACAAATTCTCAAAACAATGAGAAATGTAAATAATAACACACTAAAACGTGCGATGTGTGCAGAAACGTATTTTCGCTACGAAAAACCACTCTCGTATTTAAATGAGAATATATAGAAAAAAAATCCTCAATGAAATACATACAATAGACATAACATTAATTTTCCTGTTCATTGAAAAAAAAAAGGAAAACAAAAATGGCCATACACAAGTCCTTTTATTGTCAAAAACCTTCGCAGTGTAAACAAACTATACAAAAAAAAAGAACAAAAAATAAAAGATAAATACGAGTCTGAAAATTGAAAACAAAGAGACACTCACCAATTGCTGTCTTCGTCCTGACATTCCTCGAATACGCCATCGGATACAATATGGCCCAGTATCTGTCCACAGATACAGCTACCAAACAGAAGATCGATATCGTGCAGAGTACAACCAGCAGAGATACTGTGAATAGGCAGGCATGTAAATTCCGTGGCAGTCCCACCGAGGCCAAAACCGCGAACGGCACACCCAATAATCCCACCAGGAAGTCGGCAATGGCTAGCGAAACAATGTAGTAGTTAGTCCGTCTACGCAACTTCCGTTCACGATGGAAGACAATAATCACCATGAGATTGCCAACGATGGCAAATACAGCAACGAGAATTTCAAAAACGACATATGGAATGTTGAGCTGGGTGGAAAACTCTTCGTCATCTAAATTAAAGGGACGGGGAGATGGC
Source organism: Chrysotoxum bicinctum (assembly GCA_911387755.1). Taxonomy (NCBI): domain Eukaryota; kingdom Metazoa; phylum Arthropoda; class Insecta; order Diptera; family Syrphidae; genus Chrysotoxum; species Chrysotoxum bicinctum. The sequence goes on from OU426989.1 coordinate 49,711,768, forward strand.
TGACTGAAGGGTAGGTTGAGGAGGTTTGCCGAAATATTTGTGTGGTAATCGTTATCAAAGGTAAAAAATCGGATATCGGACATTGCTGGACCGCGAGTTATGAGTTGATGACTGAAATTATCCTTGTCGGTAGCGGTTTTTGCTTTTCCCTGTGGATTTCCTTTAAATTAGGTCGAAATCAATTAGCCTGGATGAGCTTTCAGCAAACTAAGTTATGTTACTTGTAGTTCGTTTATGTATTTTATCCTTTTAATTGGATGAGCTGCAGTCTATCTTGACAGTTAGCTTTGTATTATTTGTTGCGAGATTCAAAAATTGCAGATTTTGAAACATCTTTCATGTGTAATTCTTGGCTGGAAAATTGACAAGTAACTTTCTCATTGGGCGCAATGCTGTGTTTGTGTTAAAGTAATGCTCAATGGTGGTTGGAGGGATAAAGGACATCATTGGATTGCAATTGTATTTGTCGTTCACGTATGAATCCATTCGTTTAATTGAAAACAATTTCCAGCCTTTTGAAGTAAGTTTAGGTTTTGCAAGGACCCAACATGATTGGGGTAATAAAATGTGTGTTATAGATCTGAAATGAGAGCAAGGGAGAAGGAAAAAATTAGTGAATTGAATATTAATTCTTGTTTCAAAGTGTGCGCCATATTATCGTACATGGGTTTAATAATGTACGATGTCAATCGTATCTAATTAAGAAGCAGCTGCTCATGTTGCGAGCTGATTAACTCATTTTATGGGAATGGAAACGAAAAGTTAAGGAAATATAATTTGATAAACATGCATATATAATTAGATTAATTGTCTCTTTGTTTTACAAGAATGTGTCTAGCAAAGAAAATAACATGCACGAATTGATCTTATAGTTAAAGTTGCTAGAAATATTGAAGAGTTTTAAATGAAGGATTTTTTTTTTTACTTTAAATTAAAGAAACAATTTTTAATAGCAGATACTGTTAATAACACTGGGCCTTTGTTACAATAAGCTCCGATGACTTCTTGGGCATTTCTTTTTCGACACCAGAAGTTAAAAAAGTCATCACGAAGCCAAATTGAATAAAGCACCCGGGGATGATCGCATTCCTTTTGAATTCTGAAAACCACTGATGACTTCATATCCTTACTTGCTAACGAGTTCGATCGAATTTTTGAGCATGCAATTGATTCCGAAACATTCAGAAAATCAATCATCTTTGCGCTCCATAAAGAAGGAAGTTATGAAGACCAAACAAACTATAGAGGGATCTCCTTTCTTAATACCTGTGCTTAATTGTTCGCTGGGCTTATTCATAACAGATTGTCTCGCAGTGGGTAGAAGAAAGGAATATCTTATCTGAGAACCAAGCCGGCTTAAAAAAAAAAAAACAAATACTCAACAATTGACAATATATTTGCACTTTCTAATTTTTCGGATTCTTGTAAAAGAAACAGAACATTCTTTGTCGACTTCTGCTCAGCTTACGACTTGATTGTGAAGCATTTTTCTACTAGCTGTATGTGATGGATGTGTCGAGTAAAACCATAAGCGTTCTGAAAGCGATGTAAGATCACAAGACAGCATACTATTGGGAAGGAGATATTATATAAGTTTGTAACAACAATTAGACTCAGGCAAGGTTGTATCTTGAGCGCTTTGCTTTTTACATTGATTATAAATGACATTACGAAAGAAATAAGAGATGGAATATTGTTGACGGGAGTAACAATACTTGCTTTAGTGTACGCAGATGATATCGTTTTCTTCACGGATACTGTGGATAAAATGCGGATGACGATAAACAGGTAATCGGTGGAATCTGGAGGTGAACATGCAAAAATTGAAAATTATGGTGTTCAGAGGTGAAGGTGGCAAGGACCGAAAAATGATAATATCATGGAGAATCAGTTAAAATAGTGCGACAGTGTAAGTACCTAGGAGTGTTAATAGAACCGAATTTAAATGTGAATGACACCTAGAAGCGAAATTAGCGGAAGCTAAGCGAGCAATCTCTTCGCTACGGGAGCGGTGCATAAAGAGTAAATATATTGAACACAGTGCAAAGCATGAGTTATTCCGAGCAACAGTAGCATCAAATCTTCTCTATAGATAGCAAGTTTGGGGCTATCATTCTTTCGAAGCAGTTGGAAAACTCCTTCCATATTTAATTAAAGGATTTATCTGTTACCAAAAAATAGACCAAGTTATATGCTTTATCTGGAAACAGGGATACTATCAAAATCGTTTCAGATAATATTGAGGGTCAAAAGTCTTTTGTATAGCTCCACAAAAATAAATCCAACAGCAACAAATCACACAGTGTTGGTAGCCAGTACATCATCACAACGCGAAAGAACTCATCCAGAAAAAGTGAGTGACATTCTATTGTTGAAACTAAATGCCTTCCACATTCATATTTTCGAATTAAGGGTAAACAATTTAGTTTTACATTTTATTATAGTTTGTTAAAGTATCATTCTGTAAAATACATCAAACATACTACAGATTCGAAATATCGAGAAGGGCGGGTATTCAACATTCGAGTAGTGCGGCTAAGGAAAGAATCTCTATATTTGAGCATACATCCGAAGTTAGGCTCAAGGGTAAACTCATGTGCAGTACGAGAGAAAAAGTGATAAAATAATGAAAGAAAGAAAACGTTACGGTGGTGTTCAAGAGAGATAAAAGTTTTCTTAATAAATTGATCGGTCTCCTATAAATTTTATGGCTCTGCTCTGGATAAACAGGCTCAAATGAGTAATGGACCCAGATATGAAAGTTATATTCAAGTTTAGGGCATATTAGGTTTATATTAGGTTTTAGGCATATATCCAGCCTTATAGATGGTAGTCAGATTAGAGGGAGCAAAAATATCTTAAATCTTTTAAGAAAACCTAAGCATTTAGTTGCGTTTTTGCCTAAGTCGAATATATGATCATTCCATTAGAGATGGTCATTAACACACATGCCGGCTATGGAAAGCTTTTCAGGTTCTCTGACGCAAGTTCCATTGATAGAAAATGGCATGTGTGGTCTATTTTGCTTGGCCGACAGAAAACAGCTTTGTGTTTTCGAAGCATTAAATTCCAAACGAATGTGAAAAGTTGAGAACGCTGTCGTCAGCGAAACAATGAAGTGGATTAAAATTCTTAGACAAAAGATCATTGATGAAAATAAGGAAGAGTGTTGGTGACAAAATGGAGCCTTCCGGGATACCAGTATTTATTTTGTAAGCCATCCAAAACAACCTGAATTAAAAGGTCAGAAATTAATAATTTCTAATAAAATGAAGGGTAGAATCATTGATATCGAATGCATGCATTTTCGATAAGAGAGATTAGTGTCAAGCTCTATCAAATTCTTTAAAAATATAAATTGCAATAACCTTTCTTTCACCAAAATGATGATCATGATGATGTTTTCTGGATTTTTTTAAATAATGGTTTGAAAATTAAAATAAATTAGGCCACACTGGATGAGCCAAAAGTCCGCAGGATTTCACATAAGCTTGTTACCCATCAAAATGTAATACAATTTCGCAATTGATATGTATGTGAATTTATAATCTACACAAGTGGGTTGAAAGTCTATTGTCAACTTTTGACATGTAAGCTTATTACCCTGCGCCATCTTAACATGGTTTGCCTGTAAAACCAAAATAAATAATTATTTTCGTCGAATTGTTTTCAATTTTTTTTAATAATGTAGACAAAAACTTAAAGTTAAATTAAAGACCATTTTGTATGCAATCAGAATTTCATATTCAATCGAATTACTTCACATTAACATGTTAAACATTACAATGCAAATGATTTCATTTACATAGGTTTTATCTCTAGAAATTGATTATACACTTCAGTTTTTTTTTAAATCAGGTATTTATCCAATCAATGCAAATTTTTGACTGTACACATGGCACAAGTTCATTTTAAACACACTTTACAAACAAATGGAGAAATAAAAACCAACAACTGGGTTGTATGAATTTGTTCATGTACATACATACAGGGTGCGTTTAATGTTTTTAAGGTCGATTTTATTAGATTGAAATACTCGAGTTAACAGCTCGCTATAGACGACTGACTGTCATTTTTGGCAACAAATCATTATAATATACAGAATAGCCCCCAAAAACTTTTTCATTGTGGACCACTTGGGACGATGACGTCACTGCGCCAAATTTCATTGAGGATGCCATAGGCAATATGGTGTAACAGTTACTGGTGACAGCTATCGGGACTTGTGAGAAAAGTTTAGGTACGACTTGTAGTTAAGAAAAGAGGGTACCACAACACAATAGTTATTGCTACGATGCGAATTTTACGAGAATTTTTTCCCAACCGAAAAATGTAAAAAAGTGGCAATATCGAGTGTCTCTACGATCCCCTGATTTGACGCCGATTTCTTGAAATGGAAGTAATTAAAGAAGGAAATCAACAAAATTCTCGACGCTGAAAGACAACACTAGAAACAAAATTGCAGAAAAAACAACAAAAGCTTCCGAAATTATTTTGGAGAACGTGCTTAAAAGTGTTCGCCTTTGCCCCATAGCCCAAGACATGCAAAAAACATAAACCATTACAAAATATTATTCTTACTTCCGCTTTTTGTATTAACACATATAATAAGTGAATCAAAAGAAAAATATTAATAAATCCAATACTTGCTGATTTTTATGATAAATAAAAACAATTTCTCCATCATCAGCATAAAACGCACAGAAAAGATGCGAAAATTAAAAGGGTTTTTCATTGTCAATAACAGAACAATGTAATTCAATTAAAATATTTGAGTTTTAATGTATGTACATATGTAAATGTGTCTTAGTTCAGTTGCTTACCCTTGATAATTGGCTGTGGAGAGACTATTTTTACTGTACCATTATGAAACTAACTTTAGGTCGTATGTTAATTTTTAAAGTTTGTTGTCTTTGTGTTCCATTTTTTTTCCAATATTAAAGGTTGATAGAATCCTTGTATTTGCTACTAAAATAATTAGGAATACAATTTTAATTCATAAATTAGTTCATAAATATCTCTATCTTTTTATAAGTAGATTGCAAGGGCAAACTGCTAATTTATAGGGTTGGTTATTGTATGTGCGCTGGTCCCACTTTAGACACTATTCGTTTCTATAAACATGCTTTGAGTTTGAATTGGGTTCCAAATATGGGATAATGAGATAATTAAAAACTCCCTCTCAATCTATTTATTTTCTATACTTTTTACAAGTCCCCATAGAATACCTATTTTATTTAGAGAACCAACTTAAGGGGGTTGTTCTCTATCACCATACAAGCTCTTGTTCGACGAAAAGTTGGCACCTACATTATACATGAGACCGTAGTCTTATTCAAAACTTATGTACATTTTATAAAAGTGTACAAACAGAGTAAACAGGTCCGTTTAAATATTAACATACATGTAAACCAAAAAGATTTCATTAACTTTGTTACTTCAAAAATAAAAGTATTTTTTTTAGCAAAATTGTTTCTTTTGAATGAGTTTTATATTATCAGTATAATGTTGAAAATTAAGGAAATCCGATATAAAAGTAGATACATACTCACAAAACTTAATGTTTTTTTTTAATTAATTTATATTTTTTAGTAACTTATTACTATTTTAAAGCTAGACAAAAATTCAGCTAGCGTTATTATCTATATTTTACAACTTACTCCAATTTAAAGGCCTTAAAACTATATTAATTCTGAAATCTATAAGTCATGGCTTATAATTTTCACTGAGAAAAATTAAAAAAAAAATTCGGTATCGAGATACATACATATTTACATACTAAACTAAGCCCTATTAAAACTATTTAAAGCCATTTAAAAAAAAAAAAGAAAATTACTTAAAACTGGAAAACTGTATTTTTAAAATTTATTTGGAGTAATTTGGTTTTTCATTTTTTTGTTGCCAAAGTGACTGCATTCTTCTGTACGCTATTAGATTGTCGGCTAGGAACACACTTGCGATTTCAATCGCGCGGTTTTTTAGTCTCATGAATTTAAATGAGAATGAACGCACTTGATACCAACAAATCGTGACGATTTAAAGGTCGCAATTTGTTTCATTTTTCTGGCGATCTGATTTTCGTAATTTAAAATAAAACAAATGCACTCAAATCTGTATGCTCATATTTGCGATTTAAATTACTATGAATTAAAAATCTTAGTCGCAATAAGAAATTGTTATGCACGCACTTCTGATTTTCAATCGCAGGATTTTTTAGCCGCAGAAAATAAGACACATGGCGTTAAATGTGAATGCATGCACATGCGACTTAAAAATCGTAGCGATTATAAAAATGACACAAGTTCCATTTTTCAAAGCTGTTTTTTTTTTGTCACTACTTATTTGTAGCAAATGCTGCACTCATATAAAAAGTAGTGTCTTTTATTTGTTTGCAATTAAATAATTGTGTGGAAAAAAAAAAACACAATTGAGTGCATGATAATAATGTGTGGCGACCGCGATTTGTTAATCGCCTGAGCAAAAAATCGCAAGTATGTTCATACCCTAAGGCTAGGACCGCACTTGCGATTTTTCGTCGAGGCGATTAAAAAGTCGTAGTCATGCACGAGTTACGTACCCAGCAACATACAGCTCAACATTCATAATCCTACATTAAATATGTATATTAAGTTACTTGTGAGAAAATAATGTTTTTCATTTAAATCTTTTTCGATTAATATAAAATGTTTTCATTGTATTATATTACATTTCATTATTTCAAGTATGTAATCATAAACCTTTGTTATTTTTGATTTCAAGCATTCCCACGGATAAAGTGGTGAATAAGCACAAAAAATTAATAAAAGCAATTTCAAATGTAGAATGTCGTTCAGTAATTCAATAAAGATCTAAGGTGCAAAAATTAAAATTTTGTTTTTTTTCCTAATCGCCGCTGCTCCCACCGTAACTGGCGCAGTCGAAAAGTCGAGTCCGTGAACATTGAATTGTTAACATTATCACAAGGGAATATTGTGAAAAGTTGAATTGTTTTCATTGTTTTAAATTATTATCATTATCACAAATGAATATTGTGAAAAGTGAACTTTTATAAACAACCAGTCAACAGTACAAAACCAATAGATAGATATTAAAAAAAAAAAATTGAACACATCTAGTGAACAATAAAAGATATACAAAAGTGAACTTTTATAAAACAACCAATTGACAGTAAAAAATTAATCGTGAAAAAAAAGTGAACTTTTATAAACAACCAATCAACAGTACAAAACCAATAGATAGATATTAAAAAAAGTGAACACACTAGTGAACAATAAAAGATATACTTATAAAAGAGAACTTCTATATCATCAGTGACTCGGAGGACCTAGTGGCGAGGACGAAGTGAACCATATTATTCTGAACCATGATTATACCAATCATCAATTGCATGTAAGTCAAGATTATTGCTATCCTTATTTTCCTAAATCATTATCCTTTTCCTAATTAATAACAAATAAAAAAAAATATATAAGACAAATATATACATATGAAAAGACACTGCAAAATACATAAATCAACTCTAAAACCCTATTTTAACCCTATTCAAGAAGAAAAGGAAGAGGAAATAAAAATAGAAAATTATAATCAAGAAAAAGAAATAAAATTAATCATGAATGATAAAAGTAATTTGCTGGGATTTGCCAATGGTAGCGCCGCAGTAAACGGAACCAATGGTAATAACCCTGGAGGAGAGATAGATAGTAACAATACTATAAACCCTAATTTTTCTAACGGTATCGCCGCAGTAAACGGAACCGGTAGTAGTTATACAGAAAGTGAAATAAATATATCAAATGTAAATCATGTTTTCAATTCTTTAAAAATACCGGATGCCATCAAGGATCTCCCAAAATTCAATGGGAATCCTAGGCTTCTTTATGAGTTCATAAAAAATGTTGAGGAAATTTTAGATATTATGAAATCTGTCAGCAATACGCCATATGCAAATATTATTTTAAGAGCTATTAGAAATAAAATAACAGACGAAGCTAACGAAGTACTAAACATGTTTGGTACAACGTTAGATTGGGGCGAAATTAAAGAAAATTTGATTCTTCATTATTCAGATAAGAGGAATGAGACTTCTCTCATTAGAGATCTCCATTCCGTCAAACAAGGAAATGATACAATTGAAAAATATTATTCCAAGATAATTGAAATCCTTTCTACATTAAATAATCACATACACATTCATGAAAGTGAACATAATGTAATCACAGCTAAAACACAGCTATATTCAGACATGTGTCTAAACACATTTTTAATAGGAATTAAAGAACCATTGGGTTCGACCATAAGAGCAATGAAGCCTTCCACACTTCCCGAAGCCTTCAGTTTTTGTATCAAAGAACAAAATACTTTTTATTTAAAATATTCTGCTCCTACTTCCAATCCTGGAACTTATTTTAGAACAAATTATTCAAACATCCCTGCACAGAAAACCAACTACCAACAGAATACCCATTCATTTAAGCCAAATCAAAACCAGACCGGCTATAATTACCAGTCACCAAATTTAAGATCTTATCAAAATCATCCAACATATTTTAATAGGCCTTATCAAAATAATTATAGTCAAGGCATAGGACAACGTCCTATAAATAATACTAATAATTGGAATTCCCCACAGAACGGTAATCAACAGAAGTTTTTAAATCCCAATAGAAACCAAAATGTTTCTGCCACAAGACCTGATAATGTTTTCCCTTGTCCAACACCAATGTCAATTTCAAGTGGAACAACACGGAATACACAACAACGTAACTCAGAACAGTTTCGCACAAATCAAAGTAACAATTACAGGCCAAGACAAAATTCTTCACTAAGAGAAGTACACAATATTAACGAAAACCCTATTGAATACCAAAATGAATACGAAAATAATATTCAGCCTATTGAAGGAAATGAAATAGATTATTCTCAATTAGATAGATTTATTCCAGAAGAACATATTATAGATGAAGAAAATTTTTAGTTAATTGCCTCGGAGACCAAATAGGATTTTTAGATATAAACAAACATAGTTCAAACATTTTACCCTACATAAATGTCACATTGCATACAGGACAAACTCTTAAATTTCTTGTTGATACTGGAGCTTCTGTTAGTTTCATAAATCCCGAATACATAGATCCTCAATCCCAAAAATCCATAGATCCTATTAACATTACCACAATACTGAACAAACACACACTTAATAAAAAAGCAATACTTCCAGCATTTCCAGAATTATGTACGAAAGATAACTTCGAGTTTTTAATATTCAAGTTTCATAGTTACTTCGATGGGTTACTCGGTTTAGAAACAATGAACGCCCTAGAAGCAAATATCAATCTTAAGGATAAAGTTCTTGAAACAAAAAACGCTATAATCCCACTTCATTTCAAACCAAACCTTACTTCCCAAATCTATAAAGTTCCCCCTAATTCAAAAATTATTGCACAAATACCAGTAGATATAGAAAATGACGAGGTATACATTCCAACAACCAAAATCGGAAGAACTCTTCAAATTTCGGAAGGAATTTCTAAAGTATCAAATTGGTTTTGCCGAGCTGAAGTTTTAAATCTTACGAATCAAGAACAAACCTTTTACTTAGAACAACCCATAAAAGTTAAAAAACTAACAGCCTTTCAAGAAATAAACAACTCGAACATTCAATACTCTTCAGATAAAATAGAATCCATTAACACACAAGATATAAGTAAACTACTCAGAACAGACCACCTTAACAGTGAAGAACTTAAACAATTAATAAGGCTTTGCCGAGAATTTGATGACATTTTTTTTAAACAAGGACAAACTCTTACTTTTACTAATGAGGTAAAACATCGAATTAGAACAACAGATGATATACCTGTACACACAAAATCATACAGATATCCAGAAATACACAAAGAGGAAATACAATCACAAATTCAAGAGCTATTAAAACAAGGAATAATCCGACCAAGCTATTCTCCTTGGAGCAGCCCAATTTGGATTGTTCCAAAGAAAACAGACGCTTCTGGTAAACAGAAGTGGAGGATGGTAACTGATTATCGAAAGTTGAATGATAAAACTATTGGTGATCGTTATCCTCTTCCTAACATATCAGATATTTTAGATAAACTTGGGCGCTGCAACTATTTTACAACCCTAGACCTTGCATCTGGGTTCCACCAAATTGAAATAGACCCTAGAGACATAAATAAAACAGCCTTTACAGTAAATAATGGACACTATGAGTTCATAAGGATGCCCTTCGGGCTCAAAAACGCTCCATCGACCTTTCAAAGAGTCATGGATAACGTCTTGAGAGACCTGCAAGGAAAATCTTGCCTGGTTTATATGGACGACATAATCGTCTTTTCAAGCTCTCTACAAGAACACATAGAAAATTTACGAAAAATCTTTGCGAGACTACACGACTCAAATTTAAAAATCCAACTGGACAAATCAGAATTCCTTAGGAAAGAAGTATCATTTCTAGGTCACATTGTAACCCCTCTTGGTGTAAAACCTAACCCTGAAAAAATAAGTGTCATTAAGAAATACCCCATCCCTAAAACAACTAAGCAAATCAAATCATTTTTAGGACTTTTAGGCTATTACAGAAAATTCATTAGAGATTTTGCAAAAATCACCAAACCCTTAACGGAATGTTTAAAAAAAGGTCGTAGTATAAAATTAGATGACAAATACGTAAAATGTTTCGAACACTGTAAGAACATTCTTATGAATGATCCACTGTTACAATACCCAGATTTCACAAAAACTTTTAACTTAACAACAGACGCAAGCGATTACGCAATAGGTGCTGTTCTTAGCCAAGGACCTTTAGGTTCAGACAAACCTATTTGCTATGCATCAAGAACACTATCTGACTCTGAAATAAGTTATAGCACAACAGAAAAAGAACTCCTAGCCATTGTTTGGGCAACCAAACACTTCCGTCCATATCTCTTTGGACGAACATTCAAAATAGTAACTGATCACAAACCACTTACGTGGCTATTTTCACTCAAGGATCCCAACTCCAAGCTGATAAGATGGCGGCTTAAACTCGAAGAGTTTGACTACGAGGTTATATATAAAAAAGGTAGGGAGAACACAAACGCGGATGCTCTTAGCAGAATAAAACTAGATGAAAAAAGCGAAATTGAAATCAATATTAACGAATCGAATTCCACCCGAGCAACAGCAGGAACAACAGTTCATTCAGCTCAAGAAGATCTTAACGATGGAATTCCTATATCAGAACAACCATTAAATTCATTTAGCTTTCAATTAATTCTCGAAAAATCAAATAGGACCCCACCTATTTCTCTAATAACGCCATTTAGAAATAAACAAAGGCGCATTATAAGGCAACCCAATTTTACTGAAGCAAATGTAACAAGTATTTTTAAACAATATTTACCCCCAAAAAAGTTAACCGCAGTATATACAACAGACAATGACATATTTCGAATTGTTCAAGCAGTCTATTCAAAATATTTTTCACAATCAAAACTCTTTAAACTAGTTCGATGCACTGAGATTCTACAAGATGTTACAACAGATGACGACCAGGACAAACTTATTAATGATTATCACATAAATTCAAACCATCGAGGCATAAATGAATCCTTGTTACACATTAAAAGAGACTATTTTTTTCCTTTTATGAAAAATAAAATCACGAAAATAATTAATAATTGCAATAAATGCCAAACTTTGAAATATGATAGAAATCCGCATAAAATTGAGTACCAAATACCAGAAAACCCTTCTCAACCTCTTGATATTGTTCATTCTGACATTTATACTGTAAATAAAAAACTAGTTTTAACAGTCATTGATAAATTTTCTAAATATGGAGCTGCTTACACATTGTCCGATAGAAATAGCATTACCGTCATTACTTCTCTTAAACATTTCATGAGCCTTCACGGTATACCTAGAAAATTAATAACAGACCAAGGCCCTGAGTTTACCTCTCTTATATTCAGTGACTTTTGCAAACAATTTAACATAGAGCACCATATAACATCCTTTCAACAAAGTTCTAGCAATGCCCCGGTAGAAAGAATGCATTCAACCCTCACTGAAATATATAGAATTATTTTTGATAAGAACAAAACTAGAAACCACGAAGATATTCTGCACGAAACATTAATTACATATAATAATGCTATACATTCTCAAACTAAGCTTACCCCTTTTGAACTCTTTTATGGTCGTACATATAAATTTAAAAATATAAGTTACAATAATGTCCATGATTATTTAGAAAAACTAAACGAATTTCAAGAACATTTATATTCATCTATTAAAGAACAAGTAGGCGAAAACGTAACAAATAATATAGAAAAATTAAATAAAAATAGGGAAAGCCCTAAAAGCATTAAGGAAGGAACTGTTATTTTTAGGAAAGAATGTAGAAGGAATAAACTAACTCCGAGATTTAGTTATCAAATCGTTAAGAAAAATAATAGAGTAACATTAGTTACCATGAAAAACAAAAAATTACATAAATCCAAAACTAAAAGAAAACGAAAATTTCAGGTTTCTTCTAGCAACAGCCCAGAAGATAGAAATTCAGGATCTGAGTAACACAAAAGGACTTTTATCTTTGAAATTGGGATCGGCGAAAATCATAGAAGATTACACAAATATAGTTCACATTATCGACCTAGAACTTTATATAGCCAATGTCGAAAAGATTCAGAAATCTGTAGATATAATCAACAAAAATAAAAACCTTAGTATATTGACTGAAATAACAAATTTCAAATATAGAGAACTAGAACGCCAATTAAATGTCATTTTACCTAGAAATAGAAATAAAAGAGGAATTATTAATGGACTAGGCTCAATTATAAAGAGTATAACCGGTAATATGGATGATAGTGATGCAATTCTTATCAATAAACAATTAGAAACTCTTAAAGAAAATCAAGTCATTTTAGGCACGGAAACTGCACAGCAAATAATGATCAATAAAGAAGTAAGCCAAAGGTTCGAAAATATTACCAAGCATATAAATGACCAACAAGAGATTCTCGAAAATTTTCTCAACAAATACCAAATGGCTCTATCTAATAAAATCCGTTCAGAACAAGATACCATTCAGTACATGCAATATATATACCAAACAAATTTCAATATAGATACACTAAAATCTCATCTCCAGGATATTGCAGAATCAATACAATTGGCAAAACTCAACATAATTTCTAAACAAATACTCAATCCTCTTGAACTCACATATATATGTAACAACCTTGAAAAAAATAATATTACAACCACATCTTTTGAAGAGGTTTATAGTCTTTTAGAGTTGCAAGCTTATTATAACCACTCAAAATTAATATTTAACATAAAAATGCCAATTCCATCTCAAGAAATATTTTCACTACATCATCTAATTCCACTTCCCATTAATAAAACTCATACCATCCATCTACCCAAACCTTATGCCTTATTAAGTAACCTATTTATGCAATATCTTGATAAACCATGTTTAATGATAAATGAGGTATATTACTGCAAGAAAACGAATCTAAAGAAGATCAACAATGATGACTGCATCCCGAACCTAGTGAAAAACACTCAAGCAACATGCGAATTAGAAGAACAACAATGGCAAACACAAATCATGCAACCAGAAGATCATTTCATCGTTTTAATAGACATCCCAGATACCAAATTAATAACAACATGTGGAATCGACCAGAAAATTATATCAGGAAACTCATTAATTCATTACGAAAATTGCGAAATAATCATCAACAATATCGAATATAGCAGCAAACCACACATCTTTTGGGATAAAATCGAAATCATCCCATCATCTTTCATCCAAATAAATGGTACAAAAACTCTCGAAAAATTAAGTCTACACAAACTAGAAAAATACAACATGAAAAACCAAAAAACTATAGACATACTCAACCTCAGAACAAAACAGCAGTCCAGCATATTTTTGGGATCAACGACACTTATAATCATCATCATAGCAATTATCATCATTACATATCTAAAGCAGCATACATTTATCCACACCGAGCCAATCACCCAACTTCAGCTACCGAGCCTCAGTCCGAGGGGGGAGGAGTTACGTACCCAGCAACATACAGCTCAACATTCATAATCCTACATTAAATATGTATATTAAGTTACTTGTGAGAAAATAATGTTTTTCATTTAAATCTTTTTCGATTAATATAAAATGTTTTCATTGTATTATATTACATTTCATTATTTCAAGTATGTAATCATAAACCTTTGTTATTTTTGATTTCAAGCATTCCCACGGATAAAGTGGTGAATAAGCACAAAAAATTAATAAAAGCAATTTCAAATGTAGAATGTCGTTCAGTAATTCAATAAAGATCTAAGGTGCAAAAATTAAAATTTTGTTTTTTTTCCTAATCGCCGCTGCTCCCACCGTAACTCACGCACTTGTGATTATTTTGCCGCGCGATTATTCAATCGCAAAAAATAAAACACACTACTTTTAATGTGAGTGCACGCATTTGCTACAGATAAATAGCAACGATTAAATATTTTTTTTCCTTATTTAGCTTAGTATTACAGATAAACGTTCCTCAAGGATATTCGATTTCCCCGTTTTGTATTTGTATATACAATTCTGGGTCCGAAGGGTTTCAGTATTTCCTTAAAGCATTCAATACTCATTCTTTAGTTTTGCACAAATTTCTGTGGCTGTTCTTTTAAACTATCGTGGATCTTATGAAACGCTTTTACGTGTTTCAAAAGACTTTAAACGTAACGAAAGAGCCACTATACAGCACTTCCTAATGAAACCTATTTAAATATCTACTGAAAAGAACTTTATTAAAAAGTCGCAAGTGCGTTTAGGGTTATTTAAATACTTTTGATCTATTTAGCTTTGCGACAGAAAAATCGCTTGAAAAAATAAAGCTTATTTTATTTTTATAATCGCTACCATTTTTAAGTCGTATGTGCGTGCATTCGCATTTAACTCCATGTGTCTTATTTCTTGCGGTTAAAAAGTCGTGCGATTGAAAATCACAATTGCATGCATGCCAATTTCTCATTGCGATTATGATTTTTAATTCATAGTTATTTAAATCACAAGTGTGAGCATATCCATTTGAGTGCATTTCTTTTAATTTAACTGACTAGAATCGCATCGCCACAAAAATGAAACAAATTTCGACCTTTAAATCATCACGATTTTTTGGTATCAGGTGCGTTCATTCTCATTTAAGCTCATGTGTTTTGTTTTTTCGACTAAGAAAATAGCGCGATTAAAGTCGCAAGTGTGTCTTAAGCTAGGAACGCACTTGCAATTTCAATTTCGCGAATTTTTAGTCGCAAAAATAGAACACATGAGTTTAAATGAGAATGAACGCACTTGATACCAACAAATCGTGACGATTTAAAGGTCACAATTGGTTTCATTTTTCTTGCGATGCGAGTGTCGTAATTTAAAATGAAACAAATGTATTCAAATGGACATGCTCACACTTGCGATTTAAATTACTACGACTTAAAATGTAGGATTTTTTCAGGCTAACCAGCAAAGCCGTCGGGTAACAGATGTTATTAAATAAAAGAAACATTATGTAAGTACTCTCTAAAATCTAATACTCAATATGGTTTAAAAGCAGCTCATCATTATATTTCTATTAATAATCCATTAAACTGAAGCTTTCATTCTTATATCCATGACTCTTATGATTACCAGTAAATTTTAAGTCTTTTATTACTTTTTGTTTTTGAATTAATTTTTTCTCCCTTTTTCCACGCATACTTTCACACTTAATTTCCATTTAATCCACATCAAGGTATTAAAACTTTTTACATCTGTTAAGCTTGAATATTAATTACAACCCTTTCAACAAAACAAACTTCTAGGTACTACAACAATGCCTCAAGGGTAAATGTAATTGTTATACTTTTTTAATCCTTTGGTGTTCTCATTCAAGTGAACTCGTGTAGAATTAGTAGTTTGTGCATTCAGAAATTCATAGTTAAGTTCTATTTGTCTCATGTGGAACCGTTATTTGTTATTTGAAAATAGCAAACACTTCATACTTTAATCTTTGAAAAAAGTTATAAGTATTTACTAAAACAAATTATTCATTTAAATTTTAAAGAAACTTATTTTAGAAAATCTATCTACGTTGGTTATTTAATTACAAAAAAACTTACTTTTTTCAGGACTTGAGCTACAATAAAGAGCGGAGTTGATAAGTGAATTTAATAATTAAATCTTTAATAAGCAAGGCTAATCCAAATATTAAATTAATTCAGGGTTCTTAAATTAAATAGGGAATTTGATAAATTGATTTGCTTTAAACTTCATATAGTGCGATATTCGAGCAGTGCCCTAGTTATTACATTAAAATTGTCTTAGAGATTTTAAAGCCAAGCTCGATAGAGAACACATCTTGAATGACACAATTGGAAGATTCAGCTTGCACAATAACCTCTATAACGGATTCAGTCTGATTGACTCTGTTGCAAGGCGAGACGTTTCGGTAGCTAGTACGAGGTTTAAACATCTCAATATTCACAAATGGATATGGAGATCTGCCGATCAATCAACTGTGAACCAAGGCACTTCTCCAGGATAGAGGATGTCCGCAAGTTCCGACGATTAAACATCGACTCGGGTCACTACCTCATTGTAGCTAAGGTACGGCTGCGGATGGATATCCCGAACCAAGCCAAAACAAGGAAGTACTACGAGGAAGTTCGACGTTGGACGCCTACAATCGCAAGAGATCGCCAGGTTCTTTTCCGATCGAGTCCTTAACAACCTCTTAAGAAGTTCTATGCCGCCAGCATCAAGTGTTGATGGAATCGCAGTCCATACTGAGAATATGGAAAGACTATTTCTCCAAAAATTTATAACGGCAATGAAGAAGGGAATTCCGCTGCTATAGTTATAATACCATTCGATTTACGCAATGCAAACCAACAATACCGCCCACCCAGCCTAGATGAAGTGAATATAGATATATCGACTCTTAAGTCTGAAGCTTTTCGTCAACAATCTGATAGCTCTATATCAACGCAGGAAAGTCCACCATCGACCAAATATTGACATTTCGCAGATCTTGGATAAAAACCCGGGAACTTCAAAGCGACACCCACCACCTTTCATCGATTTAAAAACTGCGTATAATAGCATCTATAGGGACCAACTATAAATATCAATGTCTAGTTTTGGTATCCCTGACAAACTTGTCCAATAGAAAACGCACGTTGCTCCATCAATGTCAGAAAAGATCTCACCAATGTGTTTGGTGTCAAAAAAAATGTTTTAGGCAAGGCGATGCTCTCTCCTTCGACTCCTTCAACATCGTTCTTGAAAAAGAATAGTGCAAAAATCCCGCGTCAACATTAGATGCTTGGTCCAATTACTCGGAATAAATCTGGTCAATCGCTGCTTCTTTGGACCAAGAAGGCAATTGAGTAACTAAAGTGTCCCTCTACAAAACTTCAATCATCCCAATACTCGTGTAAGGTGCAGCAGAGACATGGACCTTGTCGAAAGTAGATGATTCGAGAGGAAAATTCTCCGTGTGATCTTTAGTGTTGTTTGCATAAATGGAGAGTGGAGGAGAAGATATGATTATTAGCGAATAGATGCAAATGCTTCGGGCCAGAAAGTCTTCGAATTCAATCCCGAGGGATGGCCCAGTAGAGAAAGACTGCACTCAGTTGGCGCACACAAGTGGGACCAACTTGGGGTTCAAAACTGTGAAGACAACTAGCTAGGGACCGAGCTAGCTTGAGACGCTTGTTGGTTGAGGCGAAATTAAAATGAAATTCTCAATACATTTTAATTTTCTTATTTTCATTCATTTTTATTAATTTTTATCAGAATTTTTCTTCAGAATATTTAAAAAAAAGTATTATTTTTAAATCTGTGTATGTATTCCTCGATAAATTGTTAAAAAAAATATCACAAAGAAATATTACGTATACGCCATAGTGATCTATAAATCTATTTTGGCTCATAAAAGTTTTTATAGCTTAAATAATGACATTTTTATGACCACAAAATAAGTTGTTTTTAATTAGTATCTATGTTTGTTTTGTTTTTTTTTATTTTTTTTAAATGTATAAATATTTTTTGTATAAAAGCTCAAATTTCATTGATCTATAATAGCGCCTATATCTACATTATGTACAATTGTACATATGTACTTATGTCGCAAGTGAAAACATTTTTATAAGAAAATATTATGAGGTTAAATCAATTGAACATTCTAGAAAGTAGGTTTTGTCATGCTACTATTTTCCAATTTGAAAATACGTCCGTCCAAATGAGCATATTTGAATATTTTTATATTAGATCCATGCAAGTACGTGCGATGCAGTCGTTCATTTTATTTTTATCTAGCTCTATGATTAAATCGCACGTACTTGCATGGATCTAATGAGATAAAAATATTCAAATGCAAAAATAATGCATAGGAAATAATTTAAGAAACAAATTGGAATTGTTTTTCAAAAACCAAAAAAATATTTTTTAGACTATTTTTATACACAATATTATTTTAAAATGAAAGAAGCTCTCAAAAATGTTGGTCAAATCGCTAGAGCCGGTAGTAAGAATGTCAAAAATAAAAAAAATATAATAACATTTTTTCCGAATTTTTTTTTGACAAAAATGTAGTCATAATAGCACACTTATTGTTTTTTTTATCAAAATAGTTAGAGCCGTTTTCAAGATAAATATGATTTTTGTATAATGGATGTATGGCATGTATCGTTAGTTTTGGAGCTGAAAAAACAATTTCAATTTCTCCTCTACGGAATCCGGTAATTCCGACTGTCTGCCTGTATGTATGTATGTCTGTATGACTGTAGCTCGACCTACAGCCTTAGCTACTGGAGGTATCTTCTTCAAATTTGGTACTTAAAGGTTTTTGGTGATTCTCTAGAGGAGAAATTGAAATTTTTCTTGGCTCCAAAAGTTAGTACCTGCCATACAGCCGTTATGCAAAATCTTGTGTATTTCAAAAACAGCTATAATGATTTTGATAAAATAAAATTAAGTGTCAACAAAAATTTGGGAAAAAATGTTATTGACGGTTGTAGCGTACACCTTTAAAGAACTTAATGCAAGCTCATCATAATTTGAATAATTTCTGTCTTCGAATTCTGAACACCTTTAAAAGTTAAGTCGAGTATCGAAAGCCCACTTGAACATTTTTCCCTCGCAAATCATCCTATCTTAGTTTTTTGATTTCCTTAGTCGATCTTTTCTAGTCCTAACTTCGAAAGTGGCGTCCGCAAATCTGTAGTTAAAACTCTCCTAGTGTCTATAAGAATACCTGATCTGAAATATGAAATGGAAACATCGGGCTAAATCTTCTACTAAGCTCTTCATCAATGTAGTTAAGTAATAACATCAAGTCAGACCTAAAACCAGATTGCCCATAGAATTAAAAGTATAAATTATTTAAAAACCAATACTGAAAACTAAGTCAAAAGTTGACTAAATAATAATTCAACACACGAAGACAACGAGGGAAACTTGTGGCCACAACTTTTGCCGTAATGGGATATCACGTGAAAGTACGATATTGTACACTTATAGTATTTCTTTGGCAAATAAATATATTTTTTCCTTTTTTTTTCAGAAAGTTAAGCGAAAATAAACGGTATATAATAGATGTCAATACATTTATGCCCGAAATAAAGTTACCTCCTTGATTCGCTATATCAAACGTATGTATTATCTCAAGCGTCTTGACCCTAAGTTGAACTTGAACTTGAAAAATGTAGTTGTGTGATCGAGAGTGAAACTCCAAAATACGATTATAGTCCTTCTGAAATGGGCTTTAGTTCTTGTCCGAAAATCGACCTATGAGGTACCGTTTGAATTTGGAGATGATTACTCACCAGTATGCTTTGCATGAAAATATGCCAAAATTATTCCAATTCTGAAAAAAATCAAATCTTACAGATCCTTCACAGTTTAGTTTCATCAGTTTACTACCATTTATGTCAAAAGTTTTTGAAAAGTTACTCGCCCAACAGATTAAAGAAGACTTCGATAGATATAATAAGCTTTAAAAATGTCGATCGGGGTTTCGAAGAAAGCATGGCTGTGAATGTGCAGTATTAAAGGTAACCAATGACTTAAGGACAGCTATAGATCGTAACGAAATCAGTATGATGGTGATGCTTGATTTCTCAAAGCCATTTGACTGCATAGATCATTCAATATTATTAAAAAAAAACTCAAAACCAATTTTCAATTTTCCAGGTTTGCTCTTGAAATGGTTTTAAATTACTTAAAAAAAAACCATTTTCAAAGTGTAGAAACTGAGAAAGGAATGTCCAGTCCGTTTCTTGTTAATTCAGGTGTTCCACAAGGGTCGGTTTTGTGACCCCTTCTTTTCTGTGTCCTTGTAAATTATTTGCTGATATAGTTGTTAATAGTAATGTTCATATTTACCCAGATGATGTAACCATTTATAGGCCTGGGTTAATCGAAGACTGTGTACCTAGAGTTAATGAAGACCTCTTCCATATTTAAAATTGGTCTGATACGAACAAAATACGTCTATACCCACTTAAATCTGTCGGTATGGTGCTCTCAAGAAGTAAAATATCTTTACTAAATTCTCCTACTCTTGATATCAATGGTATAACTTTACCTTATGTGCAAAATATCTAGGTTTTATTATTAATCCGACATCGAGTTGCTGTGATGCTCTCAGATACCATAAGAAAAGTCTATGGTGGATTAAGAAGTCTTAGGTCATCTTTGAGTTTATTGCTTCCGAATATAAAATTGCATCTTGTTAAGTCCTTATTACAACCATTTTTTTCTTATAATTGTATCGTTAATCCCTGTCTAGATTCTGATTGTAAACGCAAAATTAATGTCGCATTTAATGACTACTTAAGGTACATTTACAATATACCACTACATATGAATGTTTCTAGGCATAAAATGTCACTAATAGGAATGAGCATGGATGATTTTTTCGAATTCAGATCAATTCGTAAGCTCCATTCCATAATAATTCATAATCATTGTCCTGAGTATTTGTATGAATATTTAACTTTTTTACCCACGCTTAGAGGTCTTAAGCTATTGATACCACGATTTGCATATACAGTAGGGGAGCGATTTTATTTTGTAAAAGCGATTCGATTATGGAATAATCTTCCGCATCGATTGCAAAGAATTATTTCATCGGGTGTATTTCCGAAGAATCTTCAAAAAAACACATCTCACAATAATAAGAAAATCGTTTTCCTTAGGAATAATAAATGGACATTTTATTTTTATTTAATACCCCCAGTTTCACAGTGGAAGTTTTAACGTCACTTTTGACTTAAACTTCACTTCAATGAAAAATTTGGTTTCACAGTGTCATTTAAACCTTGAACAGAGTTCATTCTGTAGTTTAGGTTAAACGGTACTATTCTGCCGTTTAAACCTCAGTTCCACAACCCTTTACACAATTGAAAATATTATGTACTTTCATTTTTTTATTTTGTTTCCTGTCACAGGTCACAACTGAAATAAAACAAACTTTCCTTGATTGTGTTTTCCTTGATTCAGATGGAAAGAGAAGACAATTTCCTTAAACTACGTTCAATGAACTGAAGTTCAGATAAGACTGTGAAACCGGACGAGTTGAGCTTCGAACTTAAACTCCAGTTCAAGTTCAGCTGAACTTAAGTTTAAACTCCCACTGTGAAACTGGGGGTAATTCATTATATCTAACACACTTATTTTTTTATAAAAAAACTATGTTATTAAATATTATTATCCATTTATTAGTACACAAAAATTTGTAATTTAAATTTGGATACTTATTTTAATATTCAATATCTTGAAGTATAAAATAAATTTAATACGAAATAAATAAATGAAATGAATTGAAAATTTTATATAAAAATTATTTATTTAAAAATAAAATGATTTTTAAACTTTGCTTGCATAAATTCATACTTGTTTTTAGAAATCTGAGGGTAATATCACGCTTTTGAACATTTTATCTCATTAAATACATGTTTTAATTCTAATGTACTTTTGCATAAGATCGCATATATGTACGTGCGAACTAGTCGTGCATTTTAATTCATTTCAAATATAAGCTAGAACCAAATTTGAATTCGAGTTGTTATCAACATAACAGGCGTAAAATAGAGCTTGAACTGTTAAACCAATACTACATGACACTAAACGTCGCATGCCATGAGTACATAAAAAGACCAGAACTGGACCCAAGATCGTGCACGATCTAAAGGGCGTCGCACAGTGGGTCCTCTCCATACACATCAGTGCTCAAAATACAATTTTTGATTTTTGCCTTAAAAAAAAATAAAAATGTATAATTAATATACATATTATAGAACATGTCATTTATAAGTATTATCTTCCCTCTCTGTCTAATGGCCAAGTTACGGTACATTCAAGTTGACTCTTTGTCATTAGTTTTTATTAGACATGCGCAAGTTTTAATTTTGTGTAGTTTTATTTTATTTTTAAAAGTTAACTCCGTTAAACAAAAAAAATTAAAAATATGTTGTTTGTTCAAGAAGGCATGTAGATTGCAAATACATTTTTATTTTCGATTGAAAGGTGTTACTTAGTGTATAAAATACATAAATGGATGACGGGTTTACTCACGGGCAATGAAATTTTTAAAATGATTTTTTTTAACTGGCGCAGATAACTTTTAAATCTAAGTACACAGCATGAAAGAAGAAATATTTGTTATTAAAAATCCGAAGACAGAAGTAAAAGTTAGGTGCGCCAGTTTGAAATATCACTGTTTGAGTTCGCGGTTGAATAAATAGATAATACAAAGGCCGACAAAAAATGTTGGTAGTGGATGTTTAGCTAAAATATGAGTATGTGGGTTTATTGGTAGGTTTATCATGATATCAAATCCGAAAACTCCGGCAGGTTTTTTTCTCAGCCTTGGGTAGGGGGTAGGGGTGAAGTTCAAAACTATCTATTTTTCGTATCTTTGTTCCAGGAATTTAACCACTTATATAAATATAAAATTTAAATATGTAATTTGATGCTCTGTAATTAAACCTAAGCTAACATACCTGAATATTGACCATCCCACTGATAGAACTTAAAATATAAGCTTTTTATTGAGTCATATCGATTTTTTTGTTAATTTTTTGCTTAATATAAGATCGGTTTTCAGATACAGGCAAAAGAATTTAGGTGTTTTTTTCCCAGAAACAGCTCGACTTTACGTGAAGCTCTGTCCTTGGTATCCCATGACCACAAGTCTGCACCAAATCCTTATCAATGAAAGTGAAATAATGACTCATGCCCTACTTCCAATTAGCCAGTTATCCAAAGAAGACCAGGAGGTGCGAAATAGAGATTTTCATATATCGGCAACAATTCAACGGGAAGACATCACAAAAAACAGAAGGATAACATGTGAGATGTTATAAATAGGTTGTTTATCTCTGCCAATCCCTTGATAACATCGCGCACAACGACAGCCATTCACCGAAAAATTTTTTATCCTGAAGTCATAAATATGTTACTCGAAGAACAATTGTTTTCTTAAAATAAATCAATCAATAACCTTGAAAATGTTTACTTTGGTCAGAAATATATTCATTATTAATAATATTTTCATTTTCAACAGCAGTTAGTATCTATTTATAACAGTTCTTAGCATTTGAAACAAGATTTTGAATTTTGAGCACTGCTTAGTATGAAGGGGACCCACTGTGCGTCGCACAGTGTGCGATTTTGCCCATCTAGGTGGGAAAAATTAAATTTTCGAAATGTTTTTTTTTTTTTTGTAATAATTGTTTATTTTTTATGAGAAAAATAATGAGTCTTTAAGATTTCACTACATAAAGCCAAAAGAAACAAGTAAAACTTAACGGGATACTTTCTTAAAGTTCCTGTTACTTTTATTGAGAAATTGACCTGGACAAAATGACTATCAGCTGCTTCATTTTTCGTGACAAGTGCAATCGATCTGTTTGACCTAAAGCTTATTTTTTCTCAGTTTATTTACTACTTAATTAACTTTGCAAATTAAATTTCTTTAAAAACATAATTTGTAATTCTTCATTATCTTGTTTAATTGGTGAGTGATTTGTGTAAAGAAATTTCAAAGTTCATTATTTAGAATAGACCTTTTGTTTATTATATCACAGAATATCGTTGTGAGGCCATCCTCATTACGTACTTTTCCCTCCAAGGTAATAGGAAGCAAACAAAAATATTGCGAAAGTTTGCGAATGAGTTAGATCTGTCCGTTATAAAAAATGGCTAGTGAAATTACATATAGATCAATTTTTGATTTTTGGAGTACAGTTTTAAGCTCTAAAAGATTTGATGCAATTAGAGATCATATTTTAAGAGAGTTTGGTTATGTAATTTTATCTGATGCAGTACTTCAGGAAATTAAAATTAAAATAAGTTTATGGCTTCAGAATTGTATTCAATTTTCTGACATTGTGACTGATGCGATTTCAAGTACCTCTCAAAATAGTGAAAATAAAAAGCCAGGAAGACCAAAAAAGATTTTAATTCATGTAGTTATTGGTCTAACAGACGTAAGGTTGACGATCTTATCCAAAACAGAAGTCGAGAAGAATTGTCGTTGGCCACCAAAATGAAATTAAGAAGCTTCTCCTCAAAGAGGTACAAGAAAGGCACATGAGTCTTCTTTCCAGAAGGCGGCAAAATTATATGCAGATCAGGCACTTGCCCTTATAGCTGATGCAGATCTTTCAACGCACCAGTATAAAATTTTGCGTCAACAAGTCGAAGCACAACATTTCAAATTCTATCCACCATACAATAAAGTTTAGGATGCCAAAAAATTATGTTATACCTGTGGTACTATTATAACAGAAATATCAGCCGAAATAAACCTTCAATCCCTACTCGACCACACTGTTATTCGTCTTTGTGAAGTTCTAAAGGGAGTTTTTCAAGCTTTGAATTTAGCGCAAAACTCTGATATTAAAGCTATCATAAAGTGGGGATGTGATGGAGCTGAACAATCTAGATATCGACAAAAATTTTCTGAAGAGCAAATCACAGACGAAAGCCTATTCAGCATATCAATGGTTCCTATACAAATGTACTATGGCGATGACGATCTCAAAAATATATTTTGGCAAAACCCTTCACCATCTTCGACAAGACATTGCCGTTCTATTAAATTTATATTCGCTAAGGAATCAGCTGATGTTATATGTAAAGAAGTAAGGCTTATTGAAAATCAAATTGCAGATCTCTCTGCAACAAAAGTGACAATATTTAATTCAGAAGTCTTTGTTGAATGTATAATGCTTTTATGCATGATAGATGGGAAAGTCTGTAATGCTGTTTCATCTTGTGCTTCAGCACAAAGATGCTATTTGTGTGGAGCAAGGCCCAGCGAAATGAATAATTCTAAATGTATTGCAGAAAATCCTGTAAATATCAACTTCCTCTCTTTTGGATTATCTCCACTTCATTCGTGGATACGATTTTTCGAATGCTTGCTCCACATTTCTTATCGATTAGAAATTAAAAAATGGCAAGTGCGTGGTCTAGAGAACAAGCAAACATTTTCAGAGAAAAAGAAACTTGTGCAGGACAGGTTTAGAAGGGAGTTTGGCCTACTAATCGATTGCCAAAACAGAAAACCAGCAACATGAATAATGGTAACACGGCTCGTAAATTTCTTAGGAATGCGGAAATATCCTCCGAGATAACTGGTGTATATTTAGACCTTATCAAGCAGTTTCATATAATACTAGAGTGCCTGAACTGTGGCTTCAAAATAAATGTTGAAAAATTTCATGAATATTAAAAAAAAACACGTGCACTATATCTTACAGAATATTCTTGGTATTCAATGGGAAATATATAATAGCATCCTCTATTGTTCCGATTGGATAGCTCTCTGAAAAGGCACAAGACGCGCGCAACAAACACAACAGAGAATCATTCACCAGGAAAACGTCACGGATTGACACCACAACACTGATTTGCTTCATAGGCTTCTTTTTACGTCTGATCCCTAATAACAAGCTTGCGGGCACCTCCCAGGACAAAAAAAAGCAGGTTTACTGGAGATGTATTGCAGCTTTTAGAAGATATCACTTCTCAGCAACAAAATACACAAAATGTTGAAGGTCAGGTTAACATTTCGTCAGATATGTCGGGTTTAGATGATTCTGATATCGAATAAAATCAATTTTGAAATAAATAGTTTGTTTAATATATGAAGGTTTTTATAGTACAAATTCTATATACTTCTGAAATAAATCAGCCAAGTAGAATACTTAGCACTATTAATGGACTTGTTGAATTATTGACTCAAGATAGCTTTTTTGGCCTTTAGTCCACAAAATTTAACAAAAATTGCGTATGTGAGATCACCCGGACGAAACGCCAATTTTTGTGGACTAAAGGCCAAAAAAGCTATTTTGAATGAATAGTTTGTTGTTTGTCATATTTCGATAAGATTATGATCGTAAAAGA
This sequence comes from Chrysotoxum bicinctum, assembly GCA_911387755.1. Taxonomy (NCBI): domain Eukaryota; kingdom Metazoa; phylum Arthropoda; class Insecta; order Diptera; family Syrphidae; genus Chrysotoxum; species Chrysotoxum bicinctum. The sequence goes on from OU426989.1 coordinate 49,738,238, forward strand.
AATTTACCATAATTTTTATTAAAGCGAAATAATTTTGCCCATCTAGATTGCTCAAATCGCACACTGTCCGTCGGTTTGTATATTTCTATTGGTTTGAGCACCGCGAAAAAAGAGTTTGTTTGGCATTTGTGTTTAATTAACTGTCCTGTCCGTATTCGAAATAATCACATGATTTCTGTCATCAGCTTTTTCTACACAATATTTCCAACAGATACCACTGTTTTTTGAAATCATCCAATAACAATATCGTTGTCATAAGTAAAACCATCTGTTTTATTTTTGGATCCCATAAAGAAAGATAACACGTACAAATTCTAATAAAAGAAATATTTGCATAGGTTCAAAGTACAGAATAATTTTGTGCATTTGAAAGTCAAACTAAATGAAGTTGTGCGAAAGACATTTCGTATCTAGTTTATTTATTTTTATTTTTATTTTTATTTTAAGGAGAAAGCGTAAACAAAAAATTCCCAAATCCATCAATCCTTTCTTCACAAAAAAAAAACTCATACAAATCCATGTTATCAACAACAGATAACCTCCAGAGATTCCTTCAACCAAATCGATAATCACAAGTATTCACACTCAAAACCCTTGCAAACCAAAACCTCTAAATCATGTGAAAAGATGCCAACGCCCTCACAATACTTTCTTCAAATATACATAATCTATATATATATTTACGAAAAGAAACTGCCACTTGGTCGAAATTTCAACAAGATTGGAAAGTTGTATTTTTTCACTCCCTCAAGTTCATCCTTTTAAGGATAACAAAAAAATAAGATTTCCTTTCACATCATTAGAATTCTTAAAGTATAGGTAAACTCATCAGAAGTTTATGAACAGAAAGGTTGTTTGCACAGTAAAGTATTCTACTCTTTCGCACGATGAGCGTCGTTAAAAAAAAAATGGTATAGGACCCCTAAATTCAATATCATTAAGTGCTCTGTGGAAAGTGCAAAGTATATTTTAAGCTTAAGTGCGTGGTTAAAAGTATAAGCTCGTAAAAATCAGGACGAGTCAAGTGGTAATTAAACCAGCGAACCAACGATAGATTTTTATTGTACACATAATTCAGCCATAAACATTTCACTGATTCGGTACTATGATGAGTTGTATGTGGAAGGACATGCCAAAAGATCTGCGTGATTCACTTTTAAGTAAACGTAGGTTTCGTATTCCAGGAAGATTTTGTTTCAAATTATTTATCATTGCGAGCATTTGGCAAGCAAACTATTTCGGGAGCTTTCGCATTACTTCGAATTAAAATTTGAATATTTTGTCGAAATTGTGGTATCGACTCGGAAAGACAATACTGATTTAAGTGTCCATATTTTTAACTTAAATATCCTTTGGAACTGGAGCGAAGGAAAGAAGTAGAGAAACGCAAAGGACACTCGAGAGAATAGAGAGGCCCGCATATGGGAAGGATTTGTTGTAATGGTGTTTTAAAAGACTGTCAGGGAGTATTAAGGGCTATTAAATGTTTCCAGGCCATTTGGCTATGTGAGTGGTTTTACAAAAACCAAAACACTTGACACCAGTTGCTTTCCTGTATAAAATATGTAAATGAGAGCTTAGAAGGTATTTGATTTAAAAATAGATATAAGAGTACGCTTTGGCCTATTGACGATACCTTAATATCGATTTATCACTGTTAGAGTTTGAATAAGACAGCTACGTGAACGAAACGGAGTTAATTTAAATTGAATTGTAATATTGTATAACATCTATGTAAGCTTTGAAAACTTTTTTTTTTCAAGATTTCTTAGTTAATTTTTGCTTGGTGTGTAAGGCTTCAAGAGTAACTAACTTGATAAAGGCCATAGATAAAGAATTCCTCTCAAGGGGCTTAAGACTACCCTTAAGATAATAAACACAGTGCAAGAATAAAATAAAATTATAGCATGATTTGCGTGGTATTATTGAATTACAATGAAAATAAAAAAGATAGGTACGTATACGATTCCTCATTCGCGTAGTGCGGGTAAATAAATATCCTCTGTACTGGACCGTTAGTTTGAAATTGGGCTCTAGGGTAATGTGTTGAGCATTTTTAGAAGTCTGAGCATTATATTAAAAATATTGTAGAGTGGGAATGCAACTGGTTCAGTGACTTCGAAGCAAGAAGTAATCATAAATAATGGGAGAGGAGATAAGTTCCTTTTAACGAAAAAAGGCAGTTGTTCAACACTAGCTGCTGATAGAACTGCCAAGTTTCACTTAACACCTTCATCCTTTCAGCGCTTCAATTATTTTGATTTACGTGTTAATAGCTTATGTAACTTTCAGGCTTAATTACATTAAAATTTTTGACAACTGAAAATTCTAAACTGAAAAGTTGCTTTTGAGTTTACTTGCATTCAATTTAATTGCAATATCTACTAACTCTGGGTTATCTTAGAGTTAAGCCCAGAACTGAAAATGTTACCCTTTTTTAATGCCAAAAATTTGCGCCCAGTTTTCAGTGCTGATGGTAACTTTGAGTCTAACGTGTCGCACGAACTTGCTCATATGTAAAAGACTAAGAATTCTAAAAATGAATGTTATTAGAGAAACTGTTCATAAACATAAAATTCATTCTTTAAATGACTAAAAAACTTCTTTAGTACTTAAAGGTAAGAATAGGATGCCATGTGATTCAAGCAAATATAGATTTGTGCAAGAACAAAAATTATAAGTCTTTGTAGTGGTTTCTTAAAAAATAAAGTTTTATATAAGAACATTTTAAAACATTTTTAAGAATAAAAATGTTGGTACGCTAATTTGAAGTTTTTATTATTGTACGAATAAAAATTAAATTTACAAAAAAAGTATTGAGCCGTTTTCGAGATATTGAATTTTCAAAAAACAAAAAATTGATTTTTTTTTCAAAATTCAAAAAAAAAATTTTTCTTAAAGTTTTGAAATGCAATGTTTTTTAAACTTTTTAGAAGCTTATATCTACGAAATTTCATTAAAATCCGTTGTGCTGATAATGAGAAATTCAAAATTTTAAAAATCGTTCTATGGTAGGTACAGTCAGTTATATCTTGTTTTCAAATTTTTTTTATTAAATTACAGATATTAAAAAATAATAAAAATGAACAAAATTTAAGCAAAATTCTCGGAACCGTTTTCGAAAAAAATACGATTTTCGAAAACCATTTTTTAACATTTGTATGGAGGGTACCTTTATTTTTAGGTAAAATGAATTTATTTTTCTTATATCTTGTAGATTATTTTTCCAAACTTTTATTTATCAAGTTTTGAAAAAGTCGAACATGGGGTTTTCGAAATATTGCGTTTTCAAAAAAAAAATTTTGAAAGTTTTCTTAAAAATCCAAAAATTTTTTTTTTTGGAAAATTTGAATAAACAATAATATTCAAACTGTGGGGTAGCTTTAGCATAAAAAAATGATCAAAATCGGTGGTACCGTTTTTGAGAAAATCAAAAACAAAAAAATGGTCCCTAGGGGGGTACCAAAACTACTCATTTTTTGGAAATTTTTTTCAACCATTACCTAAATTTAACTAAATTAAATTTTTCGAATTTTTTTTTATAAAATCGTTGGGACGGTTTTTGGGAAAAAAAAATATTTATAAAATTTCGAAAAAAAATCGAAAAAAAAGCAGGTACCCTTATTTTTGGTCTTAAAAAATTAAATCAAAAAAACATCCGGGGCTAAAAAATTAAAACCCATATCTACCAAGTTTGAAGAAAATCGGCCAAGCCGTTTAGCTGTAATCGAACAGACAGACAGAATTGCGAGACCCACTTTTTTACTCTTCGCTATCATCGTAATGTCAACTTTGATCAAAATCTCGAGTTCGATTTTTTTTTTACGAAGGCATAACTTGCCTTATAGTACCTATAAGTCGCAAGTAAAAATTGTTTTCGAAAATCGTATTTTTCATGAAAACCGCACCGAGAATTTTGATAATTTTTTTTTTCTTTCGTTTAATTTTTACGATCGATAATAATTTAAAAAATAAAATGCACGACTGGATCGCACGAACTTGCTCTTATGTAAAAGTACTTTGGAATTTCAAATACATTTTATAAATATAAAACATAGATTTAATGAGATAATAATGTTTAAATGCATAAAATTGCCGTCTGATTTCTATAAAAGTATGAATTTATGCAAACAAAATTTAAAAAATCGTTTTATTATTAAATATATTTTTTATGTAAGAAATTTCTTTAAAGTTGTTCAAGAAAAAAATGTGGGATGCGAATTTTAAGTATTTAATAATATTGGCGCAAAATTTTAATTGAATTAGTACGATGCTAAAGCTGTTTAATTATGATACTAGATTAAAACAACGAATTTGCAAATTTTAATCGAATTTATCATCATACTTTCTCTTTCCTTTTACTAAAGTTAAAATCATCGAATACCTATTTTATTTTTTTAGTATCGTGCTAGCTTCACATGACTCTTTGATATTTGCAAACATCAAAAAAGGTTCGTGTACTTACTTTTTTGCACGAAAGTCATTGTCTTATGTGTGTTCAGAAGCAATTTATTAAGAAAATTCTTTTAGTACGATACTAGTTAGAAAATGTTCAAAATTAAGAGTGAGTTAGTAAACTACTATAAAGTAAGCAAATTGGTAAGTAGTATCATACTAATAGATACCTTAATAATAGGCTGTTTAAAATTTTGCGCCATTGAGTTTAGGAAATAATTTCAAAAAATAATCGCTCATAGGTTTTGAAAATATTGATTTTTCAAAAAAAAATTTTTTTCTTAAACCCAACAAATATTTTTTTCGAATATTTTTATATACAATATTATTTCAAACTTAAGGGTCTCCTGCTGAAAATTTTTGGTAAAAATCATTAGAGCCGTTAATGAGAAAGTCCAAAGTCTATGGCAGGTACCCCTAATAACATTTTGTCCCAAAATTTTTTTGACCGAAATGTAGCCCATGTTCATAATAACACACCTAATTTTTTTTTTATCAAAATCGTTAGAGCCATTTTCGAGACAAATAAGATTTTGCATTACAGGTGTATGGGGGCTATCGTTAGTCTTGGAGCTAAAAAAAAAAATTCAATTTCTCCTGTAGGGAATCAGCGAAGACCCTTAACTACCGAGATTAAAAGAAACAGGTCTAGTGGTTTAGGCTGTAGTTCGAGGTACAGACATACAGACACAGTGAAACATGTTTTTTGTGTACTAAATTTTCCTTAAAATTTTTATAAAAAAAAATAATATTTAAGTTGTTCGTATTTAATAAAATACATTTTAAAACGTAATTTAAATTTAATCGTGTATCGGTTTTCACGATATTGAATTTTCAAAAAAAAAAACTGTATTATTTTTTTAAAAATCCCAAAAAAATCGAAAAAAATTATAAATTATAGTTTTTTTAATGCAAAGCAGCTTCTGCATAAAAATTTTGGTTAAAATCGTTAGAGCCGTTTGTGAGATATTCGAAAATCAAAAAAACGGTTCTATGACAGGTACCCCTAATAACATTTCCCCCCAATTTTTGTTGGACCAAAATTTAGTCCATATCCATAAAATCACACTTAATTTTTTTTATTAAAATCGTTAGAGCCGCTTTTGAGATAAATAAGATTATGAATTATGGGTGTATGGGGGATACCGTTAGTTTTGGAGCTAAAAAAAATTCAATTCCTCCTCTAGAGAAGAAGAGAAGTACCGAGATTGAAGAAAATACCTCCAGTAGTTTAGGCTGTAGTTCGAGGTACAGACATACAGACAGACAGACGGAATTGCCGGACCCACTTTTTTCGTCTTCGCTATCATCGTAATGTCAACTTTGATCAAAATCTCAAAGGGCATAACTTGCCTATAGTACCTACCTGTATCGCAAGTAAAAACTGAAATTAAGATAGATATTACTGACTGTGTTACCATAGAACCGTTTTTTCGAATTTCTCATTGTTTCCATAACGGATTTTAATGAAACTTTTTATATAGAAGCTACTAAAAAGATTGAACATTGCATCTTAAGATTTAAAAACAAAATAGTTTATGATTTTTTGAAAAAAAAAATCTATTTTTTTGGAAAATTCGATATCTCAAAAACGGCTCAATATTTTTTTGGAAATATAATTTTTAGTCGTACAGTAATCAAAACTTTAAGTTGGCGTACCAATTTTTTTTCTTAAAAAGTTTTAAAAATTTTGTATATAAAATCAAATTTTTTTAAGGAACCAATACAACGACTTATAATTGGTAAATGGCATCCTGTTTTTAGCTTCAAATACTATAGGAGTTGTCTTAGTCATTTAAAAAATAAATTTTGTGCTTATGAACAGTTGTTCTCTAATAACATTCATTTTTGAAAATCTTTTACATAAGGGCGTGTTCGTGCGACCCAGTCCTACATTTTATTTATACTATATTTTTAATTTTACGAGTATAGTTTTTCTTAGTAAAAACATGGGGCTTTTAGCGTAACAGGTAAGTTAAATGTTTAATTTATGTACGAGTATTATACTGACAAACAAACAAAAGTACACTTTTATATAATAGTATATGTAGATATGTAATATGTAGAAAATAATGATTTCTTAACCTTTTATTGTAACGACTTTTTTTATTCGGGCTTATTCGGCAAGTATTCTTTTATTACTCACAATTTAAAAGGTTATGAACCTTACAATTTTTAGTCAGTAATAATAATAAAAAAATGTTCCCTTATAATTTGGACTTGTTTCGATATTACTCTACATATTTAAGAAACTTCATATTAAACCTTATAAACCTAAAACGTGACGTACGAGTACTTTTAGCTCTCACTAATTTCCACGGCTGACTTGTTTTTGTAAATATGAGAACTTGTTTTTTTTTTAACAATAGTTTTTTGTTGTGATCCAAACATACAAGTCCATCAATTAGTCTTAGAGATAACGGCTCAACCAACTTCGTAGTGTTTGCCTGAAATTTATTTTGCATGAATAATTCTAAAGACCTAAACTGAGCCTAAATGTTTAACGTTTTGGACCTAAGGCAGGGGTAATGGAAGAGTAAATTTTTTTTCTTTGAATAAATCTCAGATTTTTTTACTTCATTGGTAACATCCTTCATTGCCTTGGCTATAATTTTATCTGTAGATCCAGGGTGATTTGTTAGACAAATAAACATAATCCAAAACGTCAAATCAACTTAAATACATTTCGAAAAGATTTTACGAGTCCTCTAGCATCGTAAGAAAATGGTTAGTTGATTAAAAAAAAACCCAAATATATACTTGAAATACATATGTAAGTATATATAGTTAAAAATCCGAATAAAATAATTTAAGACTTGAACAATACAGCAAAACCAAGAAACTTTAATTTAAAAGTATTTTCAACGAGAACAAAATACTTTTCCTATTCCACAAGCTATTTATAAACGTTTCAACTGAAAAAAAAACATACATATTTCCAAACAAATTTTCTCAGATTTCAAATGAAGAAAATAAACGGAAAAGAACATGTTACAAAACCGATTAAGAAAAAAAGCAACTTTAAAGCTACATAATATAGAAGACTTAATGGTGTGAGAAATTGTAAATAAATGACACCTAGAACCCATTTGTGTCTGTGAATTTGCATTTGAAATCTTTTTTCTTTTAGCTTCCAACAACTTCTAGCAAAGTACTTGGCTGAAAGTGAATCCTTGATGCCCTTTTCAAGAATAAATTAACGTGGTTTTTACTTTAATTCATTTTTTCGTTGTCGCTGTGTTCTGTGTACATCTGAGTGCCTTTTTCATGTTTTCTCATTCTCATTCTACTTTTATCTAATTAATTTATGTGGCAAGCAATCACCCTTTATAGTTTTCCAAGGACGAACTGTGGAAAAAAAATTTGCAGAGAAAAAAAGAACATGAAACATCGGCTGGGTGGGTCGTTGGGTTAGAAAATTTTGAAAACCGCTGATATATAGACCTTTATTACGGCTACTTTATTTACTATAGTTTTAAAGATCTAAGACACTAACTTGTATTCAAATGGCACAAGGCACCAGTGCATAGGTTGTGAGAATACATTGCTCTATTGTTGGAAATTTAGTCCTGAAAATCAAAACCTGGCTTAAATCTTGGCAGTCTGAAACGAGGTGGTTGTAGGAAAACTCATATCACTTAGGTATTATTCCATATTGATATCTCAAATTTATTTTTGTTTTTTTAAATATTGCCTAACAAAGAACAACGGTTGTAACATTGGATCTCGTCCCTTCAGTCTTGCCACCCCCAGTGGCGTAGCGTGCCATCTCGGCGCCCGGGGCAGGAGATCCATTTTGCTGCCCCCATTCAATACTTAATTAAAGTTAAATTTCGAGACATCATTTCACAGGCAATGAGGTATCTTTTATTGAAGGTAAAAAAGGATCAGCGGTTTCACAAACGGATTCTACGAGCCTTACGAGCAGCGAATTTAGAAATAACTTTGTCAAAATCAATATTTGCAGACAATTCTTGCTCAATCGACAATATATCAAAGTTTGATAGTCTAGTGGAGCCCATAGTGGATCTGAGATAATTTTTGATTAGCTTGTCTCACAACTAGCGACACTAATTGCCAAAGTCAAATATATACGAATCGAGATGACTATATTTACGAGTAGAACCGAAATTCCCAGATTCTGATTTTGAATGAACTGGAGGAGCTTCAGTGGCCCTTTGCCCCTTATATCTTCCTCTGATTCAGAACTGGCGACAAACTGCTGGAGACGCTTCCGCTCCATCTGAAACTCGTCTTTGTCGATGTCTTCTAATACATGGGATAGATCACACTCGTATTTGCTGTCCAAAAGTTTCGCTGGCGTCAAAAATCCGAACTTGTCCGCTATTTCTTGAACTTGCTGGAATCGAGTCGTCATTTCTTGAATGATCTTGTCAAATGATGCGAACACCTCTCGACTAGTTCCTGCTCGTGAGACAAAGCTGCATCTGCGGATTCATCGCCATGCATGCGTTTTTTCCTGCGAATTCTTCTCGTTTTGAGTTCGATTCCAAGTTTCCTGCGAATTCTTCTCGTTTTGAGTTCGATTCCAAGTTTTTCGCAGAGAGTCTTAGCAAAGTCGATTGCGACTTAAACAAAACGGTCTCTGCTCTTCACTAGGAAAGCTTTTAAAGTTTCGGAGCACACTTATCCACACTCAGTCCTCGTTGCTGCAGGTTAATCTGTGCGTCATCTACTTCAGGTAGCACTGCAGTCCGAAGGCCAAGAAAAGTAAGGAAGTTCAATGACTGCATGGCTGTCAGAAGAAGACTGGCTCCCGATCTTGTTGCGGAAGCTTGAGATGAATCCGTCAATTCTTCCAGTACCTCAAGAACTTCCTCAAACTTATTTTTAAGTGTCTTGACAGCTTCATGTCTAGCGCTCCAGCGCGTTTCACTGACTCGTTTCACTGCTTGACCTGTGAGTTGATGCAGAAAGGAAAACAAATAGCTTTTCCAGAGGTCCAAAAAACGTCACGGAATTTAATGATTCAGAAGCAGCGTGTACCCCAGTGCTTTAAGCCGGGCTTGAACTCCATTGTCGATCCCTGACATTGTGGCAGCGTTGTCATATGCCTGTCATCTCAAGTTCTGTATGTCCAGTCCGTCTGATATTATATTCGCGGTTATATCGTTGCTTAGATCTTCTGCATTTTTTCCTTTTGGTTCGAAGAAGTCGATGAAAGATTCCACCACGGCGACCTTTTCTCCTTCGATATATACGTATCGCAGAACCTGGCTCATTTGGTCTTTATGAGTGATCTACTCGTATGGTGTACTGTCGAAGATTACGTAATAATATTTAGCTTCTTGAATGCGACGGATGATGGTGGATCGAACTTGCTATCCCAGTAAGTTTATCAATTCATTCTGGGTTTCTGGAGATAAATACGAAACTGGGACTCTTGCTCCCAGCTTTATCTTTGTCAGGTGTTCCATTAGAAGAGGGTCATATTTAGCTAGGAGGTGCATTTACTCCAGAAAGTTCCCGCGATTGCCAATATCATCTCCTCGAATGTCTTCTCGATGTCCTCTGAAGGCTAGATTTTGTTTGGCTAAGAAATGGATAATATTCAGCAACCGGTACAGTACATCCTTCCACTTCTTCTCCTCACTTTCGAAAACTTCTTGTTGTTTCTAGTCTATGGTTGTTTTACGGTTCAGGCGAACTTCCAACTCCTTCCATTTCAAGAAACTCTGCTCATGGTGCAGGCTGTTCTCATGGTCTCTGATTCTTGGATTTAGCTTCCGCCATTTGTTGAATCTTTCTTCAAATGCGAAGTTCGAGCCGGATTTGCCAAATAGCTTGCAATAGAAACAATACAAGGATTGCTTCAAAGGCGAATACACCATCCATGTTCGGAGAACTTTTTTACCGTTAGATAATGGTTTGTAGAACCACTCTCTGGATAGTTTTTGGGTACCGCCTTTCGTTGAAGTCCCTGATTGAACAACATTGGCAAATTTGGAATCGATGTGCTGTACTGAGTCAGATCCGCGACGTAGTAGAAGCGTTCTGACTTCGTCGATCATAGTAGAAGGCCAGCAACCTACATCGTCGAGATTCACATCTTTGGCTTGTAACTAGATGCTTGAGGTACTTCTGGTGAGTCGACTTTGTCTTGCCCCTGCTTTGTGGGACCAGAACGACTTACAACTTCGACGGCAGGCACGTCTTCTTCTTCTGCCTGTAAAATAAGTTATCCATTTACGTCATTGTTGTTTATTGACTTGTCAAACGATCTGTCATGAAACATATGATCTTTACTCTAACCACTTCACACCGGCGACATTGTGCCGCCCACGCTCGGCTGCCGCCCCCTCCGCCCCACCCACGCTACGCTACTGCCATCCCCCAACAATAATCGGAAGTAGATCCTTAAAATTTAAAAAAATTGTATTGCGCCAACTGTGTCTTCTGTCGGCTTATTTGTAGTTGTTTTTTTTTCAGCAATTTAATTTTGTACTGCAGTTCAAATAAAATGCACGACTGGGTCGCACGAACTTGCTCCTATGTAATAGGCTAGGAATTTTAAAAACGAATGTTATTAGAGAAAACTGCTCATAAGGATAAAATTATCATCATTTTTTAAATTGTTTTAGTAGTAAGAGACAAAAACAGAATGCTAATCAAATATGAATTGTGGTTTCTTAAAAAATAGCTTTTATATACAAAATTTTTAAAAGATTTTTAAGAAAGAAGATTTGGTACGCCAACCTTAAAGTTTTTATTACTGTACGAATGAAAATTGAATTTCTAAAAAAAATATTGATCCGTTTTTGAGATATAGAATTTTTCAAAAAAAAAAATACTTTTTTTTCAAAAATTCAAATAATATTTTTTTGAAGTTTTGAAATGCAATGTTTTTCAAACTTTTTGGAAGCGTCTCTATAAGAAATTTCATTAAGATCCGTTTTGTCGATGATGAGAAATTCAAAATTAAAGAAAATGGTTCTATGGTAGGTACATGCTGTAATATCTTAATTTTATTTTTTTTTATTAAATTAAAGATCATTAAAATTAATTGAAAGAAAAAAAATTATTAAAATTCTAGGCGGCGCCGTTTTCGAGAAAAATAGGATTTTTGAAAAGCATTTTTCAACATTTTCGTAGTGGGTACCTTTATTTTTAGGTAAAATAAATTTTTACTTGCGACTTACAGGTACTATAAGGCAAGTTATGCATTCGTAAAAAAAATCGAACTCGAGATTTTGATCAAAGTTGACATTACGATGATAGCGAAGACTAAAAAAGTGGGTCTGGCAATTCTGTCTGTCTGTCTGTATGTCTGTCTGTATGTACGATTATAGCTAAACGGCTCGGCCGATTTTCTTCAAACTTGGTAGATATGGGTTTTAATTTTTTACCCCCGGATGTTTTTTGATTTGATTTTTTAAGACCAACAATAACGGTACCTGCCATACTATTTTTTTTCGAAATTTTATAAATATTTTTTTTTCTCAAAAACTGTCCCAACAATCTAAAAAAAAAAATTCAAAAAATTTAATTTTGTTAAACCTATTTAATGGTTGAAAAAAAATTTCCAAAAAATGAGTAGTTTTGGTACCCCTCTTGGGACCATTTTTTTGTTTTTGATTTTCTCAAAAACGGAACCACCGATTTCGATCATTTTTTTTTATGCTAAAACTTCCCAGCAGTTTGAATATTATTGTGGATTCACATGTTCCAAAAAATTTTTTTTGGATTTTTAAAAAAACTTTCAAAATTTTTTTTGAAAACACAATATTTCGAAAACCCCATGCTTGGGTTTTTCAAAACTTGGTAAATAAAAGTTTGGAAAAATAATCTATAAGATATGAGAAAAATAAATTACATTTTACCTAAAAATAACGGTACCCTCCATATATAAAACCTTTTTTTTTAAGAAACCAATACAAAGACTTATAATTTTTGTTCTTGCATAAATCTATATTTGCTTGAATCACATGGCATCCTATTCTTTTTTTTTTTTATAATCTACTCACGCTCAAGGGATTATGATTACCCTTTAAATGTTTCAGCACAGCGTGGGCGTGAAGTTACGGAAGAGAAAGAACGATAGGAAAGATGTGTGGCAAGATGTTCTGAGACTGAAGGTGGTTGTCTCAGATTTTTTATCTCCAGGGATGGCGGCTTAACTAAAGCGGAGAATTGCCGTGTCTTATTTCTATGTCCATTATAATTCGCATTATTTTATTCGTTTTTCATCCTTGTTGGGCATACTAGTTTAACTCAATCACATGTTGTTAGTGTTATGCCTGAACAACATAAATAATGAGTAAACCAGTAACCCATTGATGACAATTATTTATAGAAGGTTTTAATGGAATTAAAGACGACATAGACGACGGCAGGGATCGAACCTGTGATATTGAGGTTGACAGCACACAACCATCGCGCCACGGCCACCCCCAACAGACCTTTAACTACTAAAGAAGTTTTTTTAGTCATTTAAAAAATTAATTTTATGCTTATGAACAGTTTCTCTAATAACATTTATTTTTGAAATTCTTAGTCTTTTACATAGGAGCAAGTTCGTGCGACCCACTCTTGTATTTTATTTTTCTCATATCTTGTAGATTATATTAAGAAACTTTTATTTATCAAGTTTTAAAAAAATCAAACATGGGGTTTTCGAAATATTGAGTTTTCAAAAAAAAATTGATTTTTTTTTAAATCCAAAACATTTTTTTTTGAAAATTTGAATACACAATAATATTGAAACTGCTGAGGAACTTTAACATAAAAAAATGATCAAAATCGGTTGTACCGTTTTTGAGAAAATCAAAAACAAAAAAACAAAAATGGATCCAAGGGGGGTACCAAAAATAACAAGTTTTTGGAAAACAGTTTTTAACCATTACCTAGCTTTAACTAAATGTTTTTTTTAAATCATCCGAACAGTTTTTGAGAAAAAAAAATTATTTACAAAATTTTGAAAAAAAAATCGTATGGCAGGTATCGTTATTTTTGGTCAAAAAAAGAAAAAAACATGCAGGGGGACCAAATTAAAAAAGATATCAACCCAATTTAAGGAAAATCGGCCGAGCCTTTAAGGCTGTAGTCGAACCCACAGACAGACAGAATTGCGAGACCCACTTTTTTCATCTTCACATTACGATCAACTTTGATCAAAATCGAGAGTTCGGTTTTTTTACGAATGCAAAACTTGCCCTCTAGTACCTATGTATGCATATCGCAAGTAATAATATGGGACATAAATGTATGTACATATCAAAATAAGATCAAGTTCATGGCACCCAGTTGTGCATTATATTTCTTATCCATACTCTTCCATTTTTTCCAAAATTCGGTCTATTTTTTCGCATCTTATATGAATAGCCCTAGCATATGCACGCTCCTTATTAAAAGTGGCAACCCTGTTTTAAATCATTTATTCTAAGTTTTTCTATCATACAAATATTTATTGCAATTTAAATTAGTCCATAAAGACCCACGAGCAATATTGATATCATTTAGAAAAAAAAATGTATTCAATTTAATATCTAGGAACACTTCCTCTTCTGCTGCAAAAGACAGAAAAGTATATTGGAACTTTGCCATGTTTCTTTTTTAAACTTAAAACCTGCATTTGATAAACTTTTTTCTAGAAAATATAAAAAAAGTTAAAAAACATTCACCTCCTTAGTTCTGGTTCTGAGAGTAAAGTGAAAAATAATATCCTCTTCTGGTATCCTGAACAAGGATATACTCGTATATTGATGATTTTTGTTACATATGGATGCCCATCAGAAACCATACTGTAAGTGTTTGAAAAGTAATCCGCACTTCCAAACACCACCAGAGCGGCTTAGATTGCATAAAGATGTGGTTTGTAGAAGCTTTTTTATGACTTCCAGCCTTTGGGAGTTTTATTTACGATTGAGTGGGCAATATAATGACCAACTGTGACGTTGGTTATAACTGTGGGTTCCCTTCATACCGTGACCAAACGAACTGTTATACTAAACTTCAGTTGTATATGAGACTAACCAAAAATGGCAAGAAGAATACTCGTACCCTAAGCGAAAGGATATTTCTTGCATGTTTCATGTTTCATTGAAGTCAATTTAATTGAACGCAATGAAATATTCTGCCACCCATTTCATTAAGACAAGTTCATTTTTATTGGACATTATTGTTATGGGCTGGGGATGAATAAGAAAAAAAAGGAGAATAAAAACAATTTAGGGAAAATCAATATCTTTCCTTAGGAAATATGCCATGTCACAATCCAGACCGACGCTTCAAGGCAATAATAAATTGCTACCGTGGTTTCATGATATAAAACTTGATACATCTTGTATTGTGTGTGGGGTCATCGTTTTCTAGGAATAACTTTATAACACTATATTATATGCCTATGGTGGAAATCTGAGAATCGAAAAAAAGCTATTAACAAGCAATATTCGACACAAGGAGTTATTGCCAAAAGGACATCATAATAAAGTGTTCTATAAGGGAGAGTTAAGAAGACATAGCGAAAGGCATTTTTTGTGTTCTAAAAATATCCTAAACAAGGATATTACCATAGATGAGTTAGCATCTTTGAGAAGAACAAAAAAAATACGATCCCAGATTAAATGTATCTAGTAACAGGTTATGAATGTGTTTGATATTCTTCAGTCAAAACGATGGCTAAAGGAGGATTCTCATTTATATACAAAATGCCTTAGGAGCTAACAACGATTTAACCTAAAAATGGGGTTTAAGTATTTGCTCTTGTTTCTTTCTTCTTAAATAAATTGGAAGGGTTGCTTCATTTTTTTTTCTTTTTGTGCGAGTAATAACTCCTAAGATTAATGACTTCATTATTTGTGATATGCTCTGAAAAAGTTTGAATACAATCTTGACTTGTTGGCAATCATTTTTCAAGATAAATAAATACTCCAGTCACTTTTGGAGAAAAAAAAATTACATTACGAAAGTTGTTCAGTTTTTTTTTGTTCCAAAATATGGGGTTCCTATATAGCTATATTATCTATAACTTTATTATATATTAAAAAGAACTCTTGTAATTTCCTTAAAAAAGTCGAAAGGATGTCTGGAATTTAAATTATTGCTATTTTCATTTCTAATAATCCTTTTATAATCAAAAATAAAAAAAGCTTTTTGGAATGTACAGTAGGGTGTGTCACTTTTGTATGGCCGCAAAAAATCTCATTTTTAAATCTTATTTTTAAATGTAATAGTGCTCAAAAGTTGTATTAGGGTCT
This sequence comes from Chrysotoxum bicinctum, assembly GCA_911387755.1. NCBI lineage: Eukaryota > Metazoa > Arthropoda > Insecta > Diptera > Syrphidae > Chrysotoxum > Chrysotoxum bicinctum. Next base: position 49,753,909 of record OU426989.1, read on the forward strand.
GAGGTTTAAGAACATGTAAAAAAAATAAGATATCGTTCGTCTTTGGCTCGTTCAAATCGGTTGAAGTTGAAAAAAATTTAATTTACCGTAAATTTTTTTTTTACGTATACTAAAAAAAAACTAAACAAAATACTGAAAGAATTTTTGTCTTTACAAAAAGATATACCTATATGTTGTAGGTGGTACCGTTGATTTTTTAGAATTTTTTTTTGTAAAAAAAAAAGATTTTACATAAAAAAATGATTTTTCTTCCTTCTTTTATTATTTCATAGCTTCTTTATCAAGTATTCAATTTAAACAGATATAAACTTTAAAGTGTTTCCTTGCAATTATCTTTGACTTGAAAGCCTAAAAATATTTTATATAATTTTTTTTGTATCCACACGGTGCAATTTAAAACAACACATATTTCAAAAATCTCGAAAAATCAAAATTTTTCGGATTTCATCCTATTTTTGAGCGAGCCAAAGATATTAATTAAAATGAAAAATGTAAACGCAGGATTTAATTTTGATAAGCAATGCAACTTTTAAAAGCTATTACATTTGAAAATACCATAGTTGAGCACTTTGACACACCCTAATGTACAGTCTATATTTATCCAAAAAAGCAATGTAGAGACATTTCAGCCACAGGAGAGCAAAGGAGCATGAGACCAGTCAATGAAGATCCAGTCCCAGTACCCAGTAACGAAGAGGTTAAGAAAGAACAACAAATCCGCAGGCTCGGATGGTCTACCTGCGGATCTCTTCAAGCATGGATGAGATGCTCTGATAGGGTGCATGCATCAGCCCATCAACCAAGTATGGGAGGAGGAAAGTATGCCCGACGACTGTTCAAATAGCTCCATAATGCCCAATCTGCAAAAAGGCGATCATATGTCCTGCAAAAACTACAGAGGCATATTCCTGCTTAATGTTCCCTACAAGATCCTATCCACCGTATACTATGTGAGTGTCTAAAACCTTTCTGCAATACTATGATCGGCACGTACCAATGTGGCTTCAGGCCAGGTAGATCAACGATAGACCAAATAATCACATTGAGGCAAATCCTGAAAAAGACCAACGAATTTCGCCATCTTTTCATCAATTTCAAAGCCGCATATAACTATAACCAAGAGCTTCAATTGGCAATGTCGGAACTCGGGATCCCGAAAAAACTAATCCAGCTATGCCGCATGACTTTACAAAATACGCGGTGCAGCTCATCCGAGCTATTCCAGACGTGCACAGGGTTCAGACAAGGAGATGCGCTATCATTTGATTTGAGCAGATAGTGCGCAAGAGTGGTGTTAACCTGGAAGGTACTATCTTCAACAGGTCTTCCCAACTGCTTGCCTATGCGGACGACATCGACATCATGAGCCGCTCCACTCGAGCTGTGCTAGAAGCGTTCACAGCTATTGAAGAAAAGGCGAAACGCGTTGATCGTGAAGTTAATGAGGACAAAGCAAAGTATATGCTATCAACAAGCAAAGTCTCAGCTATCCAAAACGTCACTGTTGGTAGCAGTAATTTCGAGGTAGTCAAGGAGTTCACCTGCCTCGGAACAAACATCAATCCCACGAACGAAACCTCTGTGGAAATCCGACGAAGAATTACCCTAGCGAACCGCTGCACTTCGGTTTGGCCAAAGAAATGGGTTAAAACCTCCTTTCTCGAAAGACAAAGTGCACGCTTTACAAAATCCTAATTTTACCAGTCCTACTCTACGGCGCCGAGTGCTGGACGATAAGTAAAAAAAGGGAATTGATACTCTTCGAAGGATATTTGGTCCTATATGCGATGCGAAGAGGGCGAATGGAGGCGAAGATTCAATCGTGAAAAAGTTAAATAGGATATTCAAAGGAGATACTGATGTATGTGGTTTTGAATGTCTGAATATAATGGGAGGGAAGTATAGAGTAGGGTAAAACCTACCACATTCGTGTAGTGCCTTTAATAAAGAACCTCTAAACAGTACTTTTGAAGTTGGGGTCAAGGGTAAACTGATGGGTACTCTCTTTCACTTCCTATATCTAAAAGAATCAACATCAAAAGTGTTCTTAGAGCACCTGCCCAAATATGGGAGTTTTACTCGAGATTTGGACGAATTTAAACCTTATAGATTAGAGCCTGATCAGAAGGGGTACAACATTTCTTGCAACTTCGAAACGAACCTAAGCACTTAGATAGCGGTATGGGGGATATGTTGCGCTTTAGAGACAAAAGGCAAGGACGGTATTGATTTGTTGAAAAATTAAATTCTACGCAGTTAATGGTTGTCCATTTTACAATGCTATCAAGATCAGAATTTAGATCTATCGATCTCAAGAACAACGACATACATCTGGAAATGAATATGAGAAGCTGAGGGTCCTGTCATCAGCAAAACAATTTTATGGATAAGAAGTTTCAGACAAAAGATCATTGATGAATATCTTAAAGAGAGTCGGAGACAAAACGGAGCCCTGTGTCACACCAGCATTTATTTTATAAATTTCAGACTTAAATGCATCCAAGAGAACATGTATTGAAGGGTTTGTAAAAATTGAGCACTCTTCTATGAGAAGAATAACAATCAACACTACCGGGGCTAAAAAAGGCAATTCATTACTATTGTTGAGCCAACATGATTTAATTTTAAAATAAGTAAGTCTTAAGTCTAATTGTATACAAAACAGATTAAAAAATAAAAATTCTTAAACTTAAAACAAAATTTGAGATTCACTTTAGGAAAGTGAATCTACTACGTTTTTGATTTTCATCTCATTTTAGTTATATCTCTCATTAAGGTTAATTCACAATTATTAACTTCCCATAGGGAGTTATTGTAATCGGTCCGATTTGTCAAATTGGAATTTTTGACATTTCTCGACGTTTCAAGGTCCCTAGAGGCTATATCAATCATTTTTAGAGAGATGTCTGTGTGTGTGTGTGTACGTACGTTCGTACGTTCGTACGTTCGTACGTTCGTACGTTCGTACGTTCGTACGTGCGTACGTTCGTACGTTCGTACGTGCGTACGTTCGTACGTTCGTACGTTCTTGTACCATTTTTCGTCGTCGATATCTCAAGAATGAGTAAAGATATCAACTTCAAATAAATTTTGTTTAATAGATAATAACTTCGAAAGAGGCTGAAAGGGCGTTTATTAAAATTCAGTGAGTAGTTTTTTCACTATAACGGTTTAAAAAAAAAATAAAAATTTTGGTTAGTGTCAAATATCTCACGAAAAAATAATGCTATTGATTTCAAATAAAATTTAATGTACTCATTATAAGGTCATACAGATTTGATATGATTTTGGAAAGAAATGAACATACCGTTATTTTTTTAAATAAAAAAAACTGAAAAAAAAATTTCATAACCCAGATATTCTAAGAACGGAAAACAATTTGAAACTCAAAATAATTTTATTTTACGAAAAATAATGTGTTTGACAACTGTTGAAAATTTCAAAAAAAATCAGTTTACAGTTTTTTTACAAAAAATAAAAAACTATATAAAATTCTATTGAAAATTGGTAAACATTGTTTTTCGACTCAAATTTCTCGAGAACTAGTAGTGATATTGACTTCTAATTTAGTTTATTTTATACATAGTATAATTTTGTACAATTGGTAAAATGTTGACAAATATTGAATTAAAAGTTTTTTTTTTAAATAAAAAAACTATTAAAAATTCTAGTGAAAACTAGTTAAAATTGTATTTCAAGTCGAATTTCTTGGGAATAAACACCGACAGTGTCTTCTAAAGTACATAAGTTGTTTTATACATCGATACCTTCCCGTAAGAATGTATACTAAGCGACATTTCTAAAAAAACGAAGAAAATTCGTTGGCGAAACCCAGGCCAAAACGTGGCCCTTAACATATATTATATTTCCTCATCAAAAAGTCATTTTCGAAAAAAGTGCCGCTTAGTACATTTTTACGGGAAGGTATCGACATAATACAATTATTAACATATGGTTAAATTTTGACAAGTATCGAATTGACAGTTTTAAAAAAAATATAAAAAAAAAAAATCTACTAAAAAGTGGTAATATTTGTTTTTCGACTAGAATATCTTGAGAACGAGCAATGATATTGACTTTGCCATTATTTAATTTTATACATAATACAATTTCTAACAAATGGTTTATATTTGACATATATCTAGTTTTAGAGCGGATATATTTTGTAAGTACCCTTCCATCAATAACCAAACCATATCTTTTATATTCGAATATTTCGTTTTTAAATTTTTTTCAATTAAAATGTTTGGAACCGAAATAATAAAGTAATTTCTATAATATAATATTAAAAAACACGGAAATCTATAATTCAGTATATAATATGTACCTACCAACCTTCGTAATTATAACAAGTTTTCAAGACCACAAATGGGAAGTTATCAGTGTGGGTCGCACCCAGCCTCTTTTTTAAATAAAAGCCGTAAAGTATGCAATTTCATTTAATTTTAAAATTTTAAACTTTTGGGGTTAAACTTTAGTTTATTCCATGCTTTTTTCGCAATTTTATTTAAATATGTATCACTTTGCATAGCATAGCTTCAATCTGCAACTGGGGATTACTTCTTTCAGACTAGAGAGATGTATAGAGAGCGTCATAACTTTAAAAAAACAACTGATGATATCCTGGTTTAAAATTGGACCTATTGAATTAGGCCCAGTAAACCCTTATTGAAACCATCATTTGAATAAAATTGTCTTTAAGAAATCTTATCGATTGTTCATTATGTACTTAAAAGAAATATTTCACTATCACGTTGAATTTGATTGAACCTCAAGATGTGCTTCGAAAAGTTATACAACCATTGTGATTCAATATCGAATAATACTAATTTCAAAATAAGAGTTATATTTGCGTATCATTAAGGCCAATAAGGCTTCGAATGATGTCACTGTTTCACTATGGCATCGCATTACTTTTATTTTCTCCACGTTACTTCAATAATTCTACACTTAAATTAGCATAATTACTTCTTAGATTTGTAGTAAGAATTTAATACAAATCCATGGAGTTTCAAGGACATCATACGAAACAAAAATTGACCATTGTTTTTTTTTTTAACATAAAATATTTCCTTATATATTTTCATAGTTTCATTTCCAATTACCTAACAACAATTTATTGACACGCAATCTTATTTCGAAGAAAAATTTAAGGTCTGTGCATTCTCTGCTGGCAATGAAACCCTAAAAGAAAAGAAAGTCACCGTCACGACAAGGACATTATTATCCCCTTGTACTTTGAACTTGTATTGATATTCTTTATTCCACCAACTTAAGGTCATGGAAATTTCCACTTAAATTATAACATTTCTCATTAGCTATTTGTTGCATAGTTTTTAGCTGTTTATTGTAACTACGACGTGAACATTTCAGAAGAATTCGATTATTATTTTAGGTAGGGTGCAGGGAGGTATATGAAAATAATAGCTCTATAAAGTTATGTTGTCCAAAAATTCAATGATACGTTAATATATTTTCTTTGTATAACAGCTGCAATAGCATCAACATCAATCAATCATTTAAGGAATCCAATATTGGGGGAAGATATTGAGGTCGTGACACGAACAATATTGCCATGACGAGAAAAAATCACCATCGTGAATAGAATTTCATCACCTTGGAAAGATGTTGACAAAGTGGTGTTAAGTCCTAAGCTCTGTTATGGATGTTTGATGCAACTTTCTTACTTCGTATATCAAGTGTCAGATGGAAACAAAAACTATTTAGGTCAACTAAAGTTAATCGATTATATCTTTTGTGAGTGAGACAAATACTAATGACAAGAACATATATGAAGTTTTGTTGGGGGAAATGTATCTTTTAATTTGTTTCTGGAAGTTAAGACGTTAAGATTAATCTGAAAATTTTGTTGAAGATGAGTTTTTTTTTTATTTTACTCTAATGCCTAAACAAATGAAATGAAATACGTTCTTTGAAACAATTCTCTTATAATTCAAAGTCATATCTGATTCCTTGATGAATTATGAATTGATACACTTTAGTACTCAAAGGGTGTTCTTCTACACAGCAAAAACTATTACCCAAGCTTTTCCATCTATCCGGCTCTTCCTACCTTTTCTGATGAGATGAAAAAAAACATTTACCAGCTGGTCGAATCTTCCTCCGTTCCAATAACCTACCAATTGTATTATCGTCCTTTCTTTTTAAGGTCATGGAAGTGCTGGTAATATTTTTAAAGCATTTCATAGAGTTTGGCATTAAAAATTACATTAAATACAAAAACAAATCTCGCATGTCAATTTTAAGTGTTTACTAATGTTAATTTAAATTCTTAATTTTAAGAAAAAAAAAAAAAAAACAATTTTTGTATGATTGAAGTTCCAAAAAATGTTGAAATGTTACCGACAGGAACGGGTAGACACTGATAGCCCCCGGCCGCCATGTTGTTTTATTTGTTGTTAATTTGGAAAGTTACACGATCATGGCAAATACACTTTTTGCAGCTATACCCGAATGATGATCTTCAGCGATGAACCCGTTTTTGGATGGATTGATATGTTACGAGTAACTAGGTAACTTGTTAGATTAACGATGATTTAACCGAATGGGAATGCATCCACAGAAAGTGTGTTTGTTGTGAATTATGGCCCGGCAGCCTCGTCCGTATTCGTTTGGCAACAAATTGAATACTAAATACTATGGATGTGTGGTTAAAAAAAGTTTTCAGAAACATATTGAGCATATTGTAGAAGAAATGCAAAGATTTAGTATCCAAAAAAAATCTTCAAAGCTGTTTGAAATTTCAGTTGTTAAATTGAAAAAGTTTTTAGGTGTCTGTCTGATTATGAGCTAGGTACCACTACCAAATATCAGAATGTATTGGGCAACTAAACTGAGTATTCCTCTGTTCTGCGATGCTTTTTTGTTTCCAGCTGAGGTAGGTCAGCGGGGTCCAGGGTCAACCGAAGAAAGCAGTAAAACTCAGCCAATAGAGGGTTCAAAGCTCCAGTTCCAATTTGTAATTATTCAATGTTTATAAGTAAAGTAGGCTAACAAAATATTTCATATAACTTTACAATATTATTTACGATCTTATAATAAGCTAGCAAAGTATTTCATATACTTTTAACAATATTCACGGCCTTACAATAAGATAACAGAGTATTTCATATACATTAACGGTTGATTGCCATTGGTACAAAAGACACGGTGGCAAGAAAAATCTGATTTTCGATGAATTTCTCACTCTTACTTGTCGACCTGGCGGCCAAAACCAAATGTGGATTGTAAAACTTACGAACGAAATTTATTTGCTGACGTCGCCAACCATCTGTGTGTCTGTGTCCTCTTTTGCATGTTTGCGTGGGCGCCTTAAGGTATGCAATACTTTCTAGTCATTTCATCCGGAATAGTAATTAAAGTAGAATTTCGACGTTCTGTCTTCTTTGGGTGGTAAACGGTGTAATTAGGTTAAACGGTGTAACTTCGTTACAGTTCATGGAGAAAATGCCGCTAAATCGTTGCAAAACGACATGCCAGTTCCTACATTTTAATGATAACTCCACTCAACCTCCATCAGATAGTCCAGGGTATGACCGTTTGCATAAAATCAGGCCAATATTCGAAATACTAAAAAAATTATCAAAGCGTCACATAAAAAAGAAGCCCTATCCGTCAACGAGCAAATGTGCACGACAAAAGATTCCAATCTTTTGCTGCATTATCTGCCTAACAAGCTACATAAATAGGGCTAAAAACTACTGGTTCCTTAAAATGATCGTGGCTTTGCTTACGACTTTGAAATTTACTTTAATGGAGAACGATTCCGGACTAAGACATTCAAGTGAGCCAGGCTTATCAGCAAGTTCAAATATCGTAGTACGCTTAGCTTTGATCTCCAGAACTGATTGATTTTTTCGCCAAAGAAGGAACAGTCAACAAAGGTCGTCTAGGAAATGAACTCAAAATACATCTTTTGTTGTATTAACAAATTTTTTGTTAGTGTTATTGTTTTTTATTATTATCGGATTAACAACATTTTTTTTTTAAATTAACAAAATTTTTTTGTTAAATTAACAAAATTGTTTTGTTTAATTAACAAAATTGTTTTGTTACATTAACAAAATATTTTGTTAAATTAACAAAAATTCCTTGTTATATTTTGTTAAATTAACAAAATATTTTGGCAATTCAATTTTACAAATTTCTTTTGTTGAATCCACAAAAAACAAAATTATTTTGTCAAATAGTTTTTTCTTTTTGGGATTTAAGTCCACAAAAATTTGCGTTTCGTCCCTACGATCTCACATGCAACCATCTGTGAGGGCGTATGGACAATACGCAGTTTTTGTTAAGTTCAGTTAATCTTACATCGATTTTTTAACAAAAACCAAGTGTGAACTATATCATACACAAAAGAATTTTTTTGGTTTCCTTACAAAATAGTTTTACCTATCTGATAATATTATTTTATCAATATTACAAAATAATTCAACCCCAAAACAAAACATTATATTATATTATATATTCTATAAAGGACTTAAAAAAAGAGAATGTTCAGAGAGGTTATTCAGATGAATGGGTGATAACACAGAAATCATAAACATTATATGGTACGATAACAAACAAACGTTTTATCATCGTCTTTTGTGGGCCAAGAGCCAATACAAACATTAAGAAGATACTGCAAGAAACAGAAAAAGTATATAGAAATTTACGTCCCCAAATTGGACCTCCTGGATTCGTTCCTAGAGAAATATAAAATACTTGAGGCTATTTTTTCATCTTTTTTATGTTACTCTTTTCAATAGCTGGTTACTGTACAAAAGAGTTAGGGACCAGAGTTATAAGCCAACCCGTCTAAAATAGAAAGATTTCAAACTTGAAGCAGAGAGAAGTGTATTTATGTGTGGACCATCGATGAACAAGAAGAGAGGTAGACCGTCCCGTTTGTCAAATGAAATTGAATATAAGAGAAAGAAGCCTAATACAACGATCATACCTCCTCGTGATGTCGAATGTGACGGGTTTTAGCATTTTTCTATTTGGGATGAAAAAATACAACGATGCAAATTTCCTGGTTGCAAAGGAAAAACCTTCATATCTTGTAAAAAATTTCGAGTAGAACTTTGCCTGAATAAAGATAATAATTCTTTCATAAATTTTCATCAGTAGGTACTTTTTTATATAAATTTGTTAGTTATTTTATTTTTTATTATGTAAAAGCACAGTTTCAAATGGGAAACTGTTTCAAAAATAATTCATTTCTTCTAGTTCAATACTATAAAGTATAGTTAAGGCTCAATGTACCATATATGGAAATTGATTTCCAGTCAGTGGCGTAGCGTGGGTTTTTGCCGCCCGGGGCAGAGCCAATTATTTAAATTTAAATTCAATTATTTAAAAATCATTTTTTATATTAGGTATATGTAGGTATGTACATTTATGTATATAAAATTTTCAAAATATTAAAAAAAAATTGGTACGCAATTTTTTAGTGCTTATTAATGCGGAATTAAAAATTAATTTTGAAAAAAACTATCCACCCATTTTTGAAATATCGAATTTTCAAAAAAGTCAAAAGTTTAGTAAAAATCGACCAACTTGTTTTCGAGATTTTTATACGCGCTGAATTTTTTGGTTTCCTTACAAAATAGATTTATCTATCTGATAATATTATTCTATAAATATTACAAAATAATTCAACCCCAAAACAAAATATTTGTCATTTTAACAAAAATGTTTTCATTTTTTGTTAAATTGACAAAAAAAAATTAACAAAAACTTTGTGATATTGACAAACATTTACAAAACAGTTTTTTTGTTGATACGAGTACAACAAACATTTTGTTAACATCACAAAAAAGTTTGTCGATGTGACAAAAATCTTTGTTTTATTTTGTTTTATTAACAAAACTTGGTTTGTTAAACTGACAATATTATTTGTAGTGCATATTTTGTTAAACTGACAAAAAATCATGCTGAATTATAAAAATTTTGTGAAATCAAAAAAATCATTCTTTCGTATTGACAAAATTTTAATCAAAACGATAATATTGTTTTGTTAAAGGTCAACAAAACGTTTTTGTCAATATGTTACGGTAAAATTTTCCGTAACAAGAATCATTCTTTCGGTTTCGGCTGCGTCCCCAACCTAAAACATAAATTTTTATTTCTATATATGTAAAAGATGGAACGTTAACGGCTAATCCCTATACATTCCCCAAATCTGCGCAAAAACCCAACGAATCAAGTAAATTCGCGAGGTAGAAAATTACCACCAACTTCCTCTAAATAGTAGTTTATAAATTATAGCAACTTTCTTTGCACAGGTTTTCCAGTGTTTCTTACCGGGTTTTATGTTAGAAAAATTAAGTTCCTTTTTTTTTGGTTTTTACAAAATTTTGTTTAAAAACTTGTATGGGGATGTTAGGTAGCTGAATGCACCCATTGAATTGCCCGCCACTGGAAAGTCATACCGGAGGTCGGCGAATTCAATGATGATGACTGTGCATAAAGCTGGGTGTAAAGTGCGAGTATGAGAAGGCTGATGGGTTCCAACTGCGTTGGCGCACTCTCGCCAATGTGCTGAGTGTTGCTGATAAATGACGCGATCGAAGCCCACGTCACTGATTGGCGGAAAGCACTGGGTTTTAAAAAGAGAAGAGGTCTTCCAGGCAAGGTGAAAGCCTGGGAGGACACTTCTTTACGGAGATTAAATCTAGCGAGAACAAAAAAAAAAAAATTATAAGGAAGAATTTTTATAACGAAGAAATTTTTTTTGAAAACTAAAAAGAAAAGGAATTTTATTTTCGGAGCAAGAAAGGAAAATATCAGAAAATTTGAGTTGGAGAAACGCAGGAAGATTTGGACGAAGAATTTGCATAGAAAAGTTGAAGTTGAACTCGAGGATAAGAGAGGAATTTGGTGGAAATTAAAGCTAAGTATAGTGGTTATAAAATCAAAGTTGTAATTTTAAATTTTCATTGTTTGGTCGATAATTTCACTTAAAAATTCGTTTTTCATATTCGTTTGGTTTTTGTAATCGAAAAATTCCGATATTGCGGAACGCGCGACCCGTTTCTTAACACCGTTTCTGTGCTTTCGGGACCGAGTGTTAACGGTCCATCTTAATAACTTCATTTTTAACTGTGTTCTAATTGTTTAAAAGATCTTGGGTTTTAGCCCTACTTAATTGCAAGGTTTCCCAAGCAATTGAATAAAACTTTAAAATTCCCATTCGGAATCATAAACTTAAATCTTTTATTTAAAAATATCTTTCACCGTCGGTTTCGCTCCAAAGGTTTGTGATTTCCTTATCTTCAAAATAAAATCACTGGCGCCCTTTTTCATTTTTCAGCTACGCCTCTGCGTTGATTAAAAATAAATCATTTCACTTTTTTTATTATATTAATAAATAATCATCATCAAAATAATTCGCGAACCCACCCCCTTGCTGAGCCTTGGTAGCATACATTGTTGCTATCAGTTGCAATTTTTTTTTCGCTGAACTTGTCTGTCGATAGTTTGACAGTTCGTCATCGGTTTCTTTCAGTTTCATCTTTCTTTGACCTTTTCAATTAAAAAATATAATTTCTAATTCGCGAATTAAAATTGTAATAAATATTACCTAGGAATTTATTTTCAGTGTAGGTATTTCGTTTCATCAATTTACTTACTTTGTGTAATCAATCCGAAGGGGTAAAATGAAAATCTCTGCGCTTATGTAGGTAGGTACTGTACCCGTACACACAATTTTTAAAATTTTTCACAACACACGAAACACAGACAAGTTAAATGTTAAACTGCAACTAATTTTGTATTTAACTATGATGTTTGCAAAATTTACTGCATTTTACGATAAAATAAAACAGACAAAAATACAACTGAATAACACACCTTAGATAAAAGATACAACAATATACGAATACATGGACTCTTATGAGCCAACTCACATCGAATCAGTCGAAACAAACGAAATGTTTTTGTCTCAACTTCTAGCCTTACGAGCAGGGTTCGAACCGCAATAGTAAAATTTTGGAGCAGACTTGTAAAAAAATAAACGAATTGAAAATTTCTGGAGTAGATTTAGATTTAGTAATTCAGAGTCAGAGTTGGTTGCAAAATTTATTAACACAGTGGTCATTCCCTTTCATGTGGTTTGGCTAAAGAAATTTTGAATTTTTCATTGTGGAAAAAAATTAGTATCTACCTAAATCTTAAAAAATGGAGTAACGAAGTAGATCTATTTTCTTTCGTAAAATTGAAGTAAATTTACTACGATTGGAGTAAGATTCGAACGCTGCTCATGAGTGGTAGTCGAAAGAAGGCAAACGAAAAAGCTTTGCACCAGAAAACACATAGAATGAAACAACCATTTACTTTTCCAAATCAGAGTCATTGTCGATCATTGTTCTTCACAATTCCTTATGGCGCAATACACATCTCAGACGCAACATGACGATGACACAACAACAACAAAAAAAAAGGAAGAGAAAGACGTGTATCATTGCCGACAGCAAAACCGTGGCTAGAAAATATTTTGTATTATGTACATACCTACGTCTTACGCACACACAGGAACTTTCAGCTCAAAAGGAAAAATATATTTCTGAAAAGGACAGTATATTTTTTCACAATTAAAATTTGTTAGAAAAGTAAGCTTACACTTAGCTTAGAAAAAATATAAAAACATAACATACAAAAACCATTTACAGTGGATCTCTTCTTACCTTGAAAACCGTTATTACAGCGTTCGATTTAGATCTGCCACCTCATGCCCTTTCTTAGCTACCTCCGGTGTCCCCCAAGGCAGCCACCTCGGCCCACTTTTGTTTATTCTTGCTATTAATGATATTGATAGGGTCATCAAACATTCTTCTGTCTCTCTGTACGCTGATGATACCAAGTTTTTCAAGACCATTTCCTCAACACATGACGCTTCGCTTATTCAAAAGGATCTAGACAGTTTTTCAGTTTGGTGTCTAAAAAATTGCATGGAGCTTAATGTCGTCAAATTCCAATCAATTACTTTTTCACGCAAACGTAACAAATCTCCTCCCCGTCTCTACCTGCTCCATAATCAACCCATACCCACAGTTGATAATATTCGTGACCTTGGCATTATATGTGACCCAGAGCTTAATTTTCTCACTCACATAGACGATATCATTTTCAAAGCAAACTCAGTGCTCGGTTTCGTCAAAAGATGGTCCAAAGAATTCTCCAACCCCTATGTAACCCGGTCCTTATACATATCGTTTGTTCGTCCACTGCTAGAATACGCCTCTCAAGTTTGGAGCCCTTACCAAATTACTCATATTTCCAGAATCGAAAGCATCCAACGTCGATTCCTACGCTTTGCTCTTCGAGGTCTATCATGGAACAATCCTCTGATTCTGCCTCCCTATCTAGATCGACTTAAACTAATCAATCTGAATTCGTTGGAAGAACGAAGAGAGATATCAGACATTCTCTTCATTCATCGACTACTCTCCGGTTCCGTTGACTGCATGTCGCTCTATAACTCCATCTCTCTCAATACTAATCCCCGTAATACACGAAACCCTCGTCTCTTTTATATACCCACCCACCGAACCTCTTACGGCTCCAACGAACCTGTCTCTCGCATGCTACGGGCTGTTAATTTAAACATATGCTTCTTCGACTTTAACCTGAGCACTCCTTCCTTAAAACTCCTGCTTCTGAACCGTCCTCCCCCTCACTAACCTTAGCTTAAGTTCTTAGTTTTTAAGTTAGATTAAGAATTAGCTTGTATTAAGCCGAATAAATGGGGGTTTTGCCCTCACCAAAATTAAATTAAATTAAATTAAATTAAATTAAATTAAATTAGAAAAATTGCAGCAAAGTGCTGGCCGGATATTTTGAAAAATGTCCGCCCCCAAGCAAAGTGCCGCTCGGGGCCTGTGCCCCCTTCGCCCCCCCTCGCTACGCCACTGTTTCCAGTAAAATATTGAATTAAATTTAATTTTATTATTTTTCCCTAACTTCTAGTCACTAACTACATCATATAAATATTTTTGTCGCAAACAATACAAATTAAACAATAAAATTAATTTTACGAGGAAATAAAGAAAAGTCCATTTAATCGAGGCCATTCCTCTTTTAAAATAAAATGCTATTTACCAAACATGAGCCTTGTGAAGTTAGCTCTACGCAGTTAAAGTGGGAAAATTATCCCCTGGTAACTTATATTTTGTTTAAGTTCATATTTTCCAGTTATAAAAGCAATGATAACATAAAAATTCTTTGCAATAATTTATGTCTGAAAATCTTAATTTTCGACGAATTCTGGGTGTAGTGTTTATTGCACTTTATTATAATTTTTTAGTATGATTTAGAAAAGGCTTAAGATCCAGTAATTAAATTTTGTAAGTGTTTTCTAAGGCTAAAGCTATAATAACAATTAATTCATTGCTTTAATAAGTCACGCTTTAACTACAGGAAATTAAATTAATTTCTTTCTAAGTTCAAACACAATATTATTCTTCCTAATCCACTTAATGTGTTCTCTTCATTATACTCGTTAATCTTATCAAAGTGGTGCCGAAAATAAGAACCCAAAGGACCTACGCAAAACATAGAACGACAACGTCGAACCTCTTGAATCTCAAAAAATATAAACAAAGCCCACTTAATTCACCCTTAGATTTGAATCTGTTAAGATTACTTTTTTTTGCGTTCCATTAATTCTTGAACGATGTCCGGATGCCACAAATTTATTTTTAATTAAAAAAAATTAAGGACTTACACCATTTTCACACAACGGCCATTGGCGTTGGCGTTGGCAGTTAGCAGTCAACGGTTTATTCACACATATCAATGACTGCAAAGTAATAAATATCATTTTAAAATGAGCACAACTGAGGGCGCAAAGTGATGGTAACTGGAAACGGTTCTCAAGCACTTATATGAAAGTTTATGTTTCATTATAAACAGGTCATTATTTAAAGACAATGATGTCCTTATCTCGTTTCCAGCTCGTCGTGCTTAGCGGCCCAGAACAGCATACTCGTTCACATAGGTGAAAGTGTGTATCCTTGATCTGGACTCTTTGAAAATTTATGGCCGCTGCCCTAGGGTGTGGGAGTTTGCTTGTCATGATTACAAACAACGCTGCAGTGATGACAGATACTCCTTCAAAGTCCTTTTGAAATATTGCTTGGTTGCATTGAGCTCATATATGCCTCCACATAGACAATACTTTCATTGAAACGTATCCATCCCGTTGTTGTCGTCCTTAATGCAAGCAATCGCCTAGACGAAATTTCCAAGTGTGTTGAGGACTTTAAGTGGCGCTAAACATACCGCTACACTAGGTTGTCACCATTATGACAGAGAATTCGAAGAAAGATAAAAGCTACTAAAGTGTGAGGATAAATGGAAAGTGATAATAATGTAGGTAAATTAAATTTAAGGAAAGTCAACTTCGTCCTTGGCATAACCTTAATACATGGGATACAATTATATATAAGATTCTGAAAGCTTTTAGTTATGCTCACGATGCCGATGTGACCTTTTGATTTATGATAAGTCTTTTGAATGAACTTTAACATTTTTTTTTCTGTTAAAGTTTGTTAAAAGTGGCATTTACGTGCGCCGCCGGCCGCGACCTTCAAGTGATAATTTAAAATGTTATCATTGTATGTACGAGTATAATCTAATATCGTGTTAGGTATAAAAATATAATTCGGAATTTTTATGTGCGTTATTTGGAAATTAATAAAAAAAAAGATTTGTCAAAGCGTGCCGGTGTATTTAGGGTCGAAAGTTTTCTACTTAATTATCATATTTGATAAGTTTTATTTATTATTATTGCTTTTTTAAGTTATTACATTATTTTATGCCAAGAACTTAGAGATTAATCAATTAGTGTAATTAAATCACAGTTATACAGGGTGTCCCACAATCAATTTGGTTACAATGTGGTAGGTACAAAAGTTCTTCATTTATAGCTTAGGGATTTCAACAAGCTAGAAGGGATGCCGCCCTTTTAACAGTTTGTGTTTTACCTTTTTCTTTAAATTTCTTTGAATGCAGATTTCAATCAAATCTTGTGTCTGGAAGTTTTCCGAGATCAAGATTAAAGATGTTTTTATTAAAACGCACATGTAACAGAAATATTGTGGTGGCCTAGTTTGACCATATTTTCTTTCAGCCTCATTTTTCGTAATTGTTTTAAGTGAATGAATTATAACATAAATAAAACTAAAAAAATGGGGGAAATTCTAAAATTCATCACAGATCAAACTTTTTCATAAAGAAAATAGGGCGATGATGTATTTTATTTTATATAAACTGTCCCAGTTTTGGTTTACTTTGTCGTATATCTCTTTAACAGACAATAGCCGTGTTTTTTTGGAAAAGTTATCCGTAGTACAGTAGGATTTTATATGAATAACAAATACAACATCCGCAGTAGGATCACTGCCGATACTCGAATAAACGTCAAATCTCTATCCGCAGCAGGATGTAACTTCTCCTTTTATCGGCAGTGATCCTACTGCGGATGTTGTATTTGTGATTCATATAAAATTCTACTGTACTACGGATAAATTTTCCAAAAAAACACGGCTAATGGTGTCCTTATGTCAAATTTTTTAAAAGCGATTGTTTTAAATTCAATAGTATACAAATATTTTTAGAAGAGAGTTGTTATGTTTTTAAAAAATTCAAGCATTTGCTTAGGAACAGCTTATTGAATTTAGATGAAACCTCGCAATTTAATTTTCCGAAGATGTATACACTATTCAATAAAAAGGTTGTTTTGTTTTTTTTGAAAAAATGTGTATTAGCAAAATCCTATGTAATTACAAAGGTATTTCCTTCTACAAATGTAGGTATAATAAGTTATTCATTCGCAGGCAGTATTAAGCTTGGCCTAATGATGATAGGGAAGACAAAAAAATGAGTCTTGTAATTATATATGGCTGTGTATTTGTAGTTACACGTAGCGTGAGGAATGGTCCGTTAGAATGTCTTGCCGATGATTTGACGATCGATTCTCGCCATTGCCCCATAAAAACAAGAAAAGAAAAACAAAATAATTTTTTTAAGGAGTAATTCATAAGTATTTAGTTGACGGTTGTAGGTCGCTAAGAGCCGATTGTCCACTAGCTATTGAGCCTCAAATTATTACTTGCGATATACAGTGTTCCACAAAAGTCATGGTGCAACATTCATTTTAAGGCATAAGGCTTGAAATATTCCACAATATGACAAAATTTAAAAAAAATTAATGTTATATCAATTCATATTTATTTGCTCGTAATTTCAATACCAAGAACTGAACCAATTATTTCATCAACAAAATTAAAAAAAAAAATATTTTAGCGTAAGCACATGAAATTTCTTCCACAAAAGCCATCGTACACCTTTCAAAAAATGTTCTTTTCATTTTCATTTCAGAATATAACGCTTGTGTTAAAAATTTACCTTCTTAATGTTTGGTTGCATAGCCTTTCAATTTAATAACGGCTTTAAGTCTGTTTTGCATTGAATTAACCAAATTTTCTGTGCAAGTTTGTGTAATGTTCTCCCATTCTTTTACTTAAACTTCCTTTAATTGAGATTTGTTCCGAATAACATTGGCTCTTATCTTTTCTTCAAGAACATCCCAAAAATGCTCGATTGGGTTCAAGTCCGGGCTTTGAAGTGGGGTTGCTAATAGGTGGAGAGTATTGTAAATTAGCCACATACACACTTTTTGGGCTGTATGCTTGGGGTCGTTGTCTTGCTGGAAATAATAGTTATTGCACAAACCTAGTTTCCTCGCACTTTCTTTTAAAAATTATCTTTAAGAATATTGAGATAAACATGTTGATTCATTGTATTTTCTATTAAGACAAGATTTCCCACTCCAGATGCAGCCATACAGCTCCGTACCATCACTCCCCCACCACCTTGTTTTACTGTCTTAATTGTGTTTTTCGGATTTAAGGCATCCCCTCCTTTTCGCGAAACTTTAACACTACCATCTGAGCCAAACAATCTATACTTAGACAAGTCTGAAAACTTACTTTGCGCCAGAAATCAGGAGTCTCATTTATCGTACATACTTTTTGCGAATGTAATCCCTTTTTTCCTATTCACCTCACTGATTGATGGCTTCCTTCTAGGTACACAAGACTTAAGACCGGCTTCAACGATGGCTCTTCGGACAGTTTCAGGATGAATTTTTTTTTTGTGATATTTTTCAAGCTCACCACTTATCTTGCTCGCACTTATGAATGGATCTTGGGCTACCAAGTGCTTGATTTTCGTCTTATATCTCTTGAAGTGAGTTTTGATGGACGCCCAGTACGCGGCTTATTTTCTATGCGGTTTTCAATTTTGTAGCGCTTTATAACATTTTGAATAGTGGAACGTCTTCTAGAAATGATTTTCGATATTTCAGAGTAAGATTTGTTTTGATTTTGATGAAGATCAATAACTTAACGCCTTTCTTCTCCGGTAAGCCCCTTTCCTTCCATTTTTTGACTCTTTTTGACTAAAAATTAATCACAAAACTTAACAAATCTAACTCAAATAATTTATTTACATAAGCTGCATGTCTTATTTTGTCTATCATTAGAATATGAAACAAAAAATTCACCGTTTCGCGGTTGTTTAAAAATGCATAGGAGCTACCAGGTGTACCATGACTTTTGGGGAATAAAATTCCTGTGATTACCTTAAGTTTTTTTTTCAATTTAAATAGGGAAATAATGGTTACTTTCTTGATATAAGAATTAAGAGGAAATATGTATCTGCTAAAATAAATTGAAAAATTTCGGAATTGTCTGTTATTGCGAAATATTTTAGCATGTTTTTCTTTAAAAGCACGTTGTACCATGACTTTTGTGGAACACTGTAGGTAATATAGGGCAAGTTTTTCATTTGGAAAAAAATCTAACACGAGATTTTGATCAAACACGAAAAAAGTGGGTCCCGCAGTTCCGTCCGTATGTCTGTTGTTCGACCTACAGTCAATCCGCTAAAGGGATCTTCTTCAAATTTGGTACTTGAGGGTGATTCCCTATAGGAAAACTTGATTTTTTTGGCTTCATAAATAAGGGTACAACCATTATAAAAAATTGTATTTATCTCAAAAATGGTTCTCACGATTTTAATAAAGACTAAGAATTTTAAAATTTAATGTTACTAGAAAAAAAAATTTCGTAAGCTTACATTTCATTTTTAATTGCAAATTATAGGTGCTATAAGGCAAGTTATGCATCCTTAAAAACAATCGAACTCGAGATTTTGATCAAAGTTGACATTACGATGATAGCGAATACGAAAAAAGTGGGTCTCGCAATTCTGTCTGTCTGTTCGAATACAGCCTAAGCGGCTTGGTCGATTTTCTTTAAACTTTGTAGATGGTATTTTTATTTTTTTTTTTTCAAGATCAAAAATAACGGTACCTGTCATATGATTTTTTTTCTCAAAAACTGTTCAACAGTTTTAGGAAGATTTAAGAAAAGAAATACAAACAAATTAAAATGGTTGAATAAAATTTTCCGAAAATGGTTATTAATGGTACCCCCATATTGATTTTCTCAAAAACGGTACAGCCGATTTTGATCTTTTTTTTATGCTAAAGGTCCCCAAAAGTTTAAACAATATCATTGTTTATTCAAATTTTGAAAAAAAAAAAAAAAAATTGGATTAAAAAAAAATCTTTTTTTTTTTTAAACTCATTATTTCGCAAACCCCATGCTTGATTTTTTTAAACTTGATAAACAAAAGTTTCATTAAACTACAAGATGTGATAAAAAAATGTATTTTACACAAAAATAACGGTACCCTCCATACAAATGTTAAAAAATGTTTTCCGAAAATCGTTTTTTTTTTTCTCGAAAACGGCGCCGAGAATTTTGATAACATTGTTTTTATTTTGATTAATTTTTACGATCTATAATTTAATAAAAAAATTTGAAATTAAGATATTACTGACTGTACCTACCATAGAACCATTTTTTCAAATTTTTATTTCTCATTATGGGCGTAACGGATTTAAATGAATTTGTTTTTATAGAAAAGCTTATAAAAAGTTTGAAAAAACATTGAATTTCAAAACTTTAACAGAACTCCAATTTTGGTGTACTTTAAGGCAAAACAAAATAAGCTATTTGAATCAATAATTCAACAAGTCCAATAATAGTGCTTAGTTTTTCTACTTGGCTGATTTATTTCAGTAGTATATTGAATTTGTATTATAAAGACGTTAATTTAAAAAAAAAAAACTTTTTTAATTTTTGAAAAAAAAAGAACAAAATCATTTTTTTTTGAAAAATCCGTCACCTCAAAAACGGCTCAATATTTTGTATGGAAATTCAATATTTATACAATAATAAAAACTTTAAGTTGGTGTATCAGATTATTTTTCTTAAAATGTTTTAAAAATTTTGAATACTATCAAATCGTAAGAAGACATTTAATTTTGTTGTGAGGTTTCGAAAATCATTGACAACCTGTATAACAAAAACAGAAATAAAATCAAAGGGAATTCCCATTGAGAAGAAAATGTATGTCTAGTTTGTAAAGCCTACATTATTCTACATATAGTCAGGAGCTTTAAAATGTCATAAAACTGTAGGATTCTTATCATCGGGTACTCGTAGTACATAATAAAAATAACGTGACGGTTGTGTCCTTAATTCCATTTTAGCTTAGTCATTTTACACTTAAGCCCTTAACCCTTCTATTTAACAAACCCAATGTGATTTGTTTGTATCTCATACACAAAATGTAGATTATAGACGAACAGATAAGCTTGCTTAACAAAGGACATGGGTAGTTTTAGTGCTCCATATATAATGGAGGTATCGACTTGTCTAGAGAGTAGCTACGTCAGCTTGATATTTTGATTAGAAACAACAGCTAAAGTAGTAGTTTTTTTTTTTGTGTGTACTGTTGATTTACTGCACCTGTTTATCTAGAGTGAATTCACATCAGACTTGAAGCTGGAATACTCGTATGAATGAAATTCTAACTGAATTGTTAAACAATTTGAAAATATCACGTGAACGACGAACTGGAAGCTTAACTTTATCAAAATTGAAGAACAAAAAAGATCCTGATTGTAGTTTTCCGGTTGAATTTTATAAAAATAGAATAATTGATCATCTTAAAAAGTATATTTTAGAATTTTCAACCTATTTTTTTAATATACCAAATAATTTAAGTAATCCTGAAAACTATAAAGGGTGTTCTATTCTTGCTTAACTATGAAAAATATTTTCTAGGATTCTATTTATGTACATAAGTAAATATTTTTTTTTCACTTTTTTTCAATTTATTTTCTTGTTCTTTAACAGTTATATAAAATTAAATATAATAACTTAAAAAAAATCAAAAATCAAAAATCAAAAAACAAAATTATATAAATTTAACAATATTTACAATATAAAACATTTTTTTTTTCAAGTGTTTTTCACTTGAAAATATGCAAAGAAAAAGTAAAGGCACGATCTGTTGTCTAACGACAAGTGTAGAAAGTGCCAAAGAAATATATAATTCAGTAATACTTAAATAGATATTTAATCAACAATTGTTGTGGGGTAGGATGTCGAGAAAATAATATCTTCAAATTTTTGATTTTGTAAGTGGATAAAATTATTCAAATTACTATAAGTTTAAACCAATATTTTTATAATTTAGAAGACTGCATCAAAATCGAAGATAGAAGGCCATTTTTAAATTTTTTAATATTTTTATTGAATGAATGAGTTGGTCGAATACTTCGTATTTTCGGGGGTAATGTATTGTATTGTCTAGGTGCTATTGAGTTACATTACATTACATTACATTACATATTACACTACTCCGTAGATAAATGTACGAAGTAGAGACACTGAAAGAACTGGCAACTGAGGCCATCGGCTTAGACAATACAACAGAGAGAGACACACAGAAAGAAAGAACCACAGAAGAAACACATGTCAACAGCTAAGAAAGCTAAGAGTATTGTGCACAGGAATGATAGTAAGATTTCTATCGCTACTCCATAATGTGTAAGCTGGAATATTGAAGCTTACAAGATAACCACTTCGACAGAAATAAATTTTTAATACTTTATAAAAATAGAAGTTTTCAAGAGGGAGAATACCCGAGAGGACAAACAACGAAAAACTATGTTCAAATCTCTTCTTCTTCCAGATGGTCCTTGAAATATGCTTTTGGGTAACTAACAAAAGAATGTATATAGTTTTTGTAAGTACCACCTCAAGAAATTATTTCATATTGTATTTTTGATCAAACTAGTCCATAATAAATGGTCTCCATAAGTTCCTTGTTAGAAAGGTTTCTCAAGTGAAACATGACATAAGTGGTTGACAACAAATATTTTTTTTACGCTAACGTGTAAACTTTCTAGTTAATTTCGTTATCCATTATCAGGCCAAGGTATTTATATATAGGTTCGATACGAAAACAACTTCGATACGAAAACATTTAGGAAAACGAACAACATCCACTACAATTTTTGGGACACTATTAGAGACGCAAAAAGATAAGCTACTTAGCGGGAATTTTCTACAGTCTGCAGTTCTACAGTGTGCTGAATAAGAAGTGGAGGATTCAGTTCTAAAAACATAACGCTTGTTTTTTCACTAATAACAAGCTTATAAATGCCGAACCAATGTCTGAATAACTCCAAGTCGAAATTGTTATCCCAAATTAAATCTAACATTGTGGGAGTAGAATAAACACAAGCTATATCATCAGCAAAGCTACTTACTTTCCCTTTTAAGTTAAGACTAAATACACTATTGATATAGATAAGGAAAAAATTGGACCCAAGACTGAACCTTGAAGAACTCCTTGGTTAATACTTCTGGTTTCGCTGAAATGACCGCCTACTTAACCCTTTGCTTCCTGTTTTTAAGGTAGGAAGAAAACCAATATAGCATAAAACGTCTGAAGCCAGCTTTTTCTAATTTTCTCAATAATATGACATAGTCTACTGTATCGAATGCTTTCTTAATATCAATCAGACCAAAAACATAAATGTTAAAAAAGAGCCAAGTTCTTATATACAAAAACCTTTGTGTAACAAGTCAGCCGTGAAAAGTAATGAGATCTAAAAGTGCGCCATGTTCTTACTTTATGAAGATTTAATACCGAATATTTAAAGTAGAATAATATTGGAACAGCTACAATGTAATAGAGAAATTTTATTATTTAATGATTACTCAGTAAAATTTGATGGGCTTACTGGTCAAGTTTTTAAAACCGTTTGAATTGGGCATACAAAAAAAAACTTGCCAAGTAAGCCAATCAAATTTTACTCAGTAATCATTAAATAATAAAATTTCTCTATTACATTGTAGCTGTTCCAATATTATTCTACTTTAAATATTCGGTATTAAATCTTCATAAAGTAAGAACTTGGCGCACTTTTAGATCTCATTACTTTTCACGGCTGACTTGTTACACAAAGGTTTTTGTATATAAGAACTTGGCTCTTTTTTAACATTTATGTTTTTGGTCTGATCTCACTCCTTTTTGCAAAGATTTAAATATTTTTCCATGTCAAAATCTTGAAAGATACGGAAAGATAGAAGGGTGGACTCATCCTACTAAAATCAACTTAGTTTATAGCTTCCTATTTCTTTTGGTATATTTTCTTTTTGTTATTGGTTGTTTTGATTTGCGCTTCAATTATTTCTTCTTATCCTGGCAAGATACATAACACTAACATACCTACCTTAATTACAGTAATCGGAAGTGCTCCATATAAATTAAACATACCACGCCCCCTGAATGGAAAACCTCAATTTTTTTTGTTGGTCCTTTATATGCGACTTGAGCCCTACCGTTCTACCAAATTTCATTGTTCTACTGCAATTGGAAATACGCCATATATAATTTACATCAGTTCTAAGGAAGTGGGCGGATACCACGCCCCTGAATGGAAAACCTCGATTTTTATTTTCGGTCCCTTATATGCGATTTGAGCCCTACCGTTCTAGCAAATTTTATTGTTCTACTGCAATTGGAAGTGCGCCATATATAATTTACATCAGTTCTGAGGAAGTGGGCGGATACCACGCCCCTGAATGGAAAAGCTCGATTTTTATTTTCGGACCTTTATATGCGATTTGAGCCCTACCGTTCTACCAAATTTCATTGTTCTACTGCAATTGGAAGTGCGCCATATATAATTTTCATCAGTTCTGAGGAAGTGGGCGGATACCACGCCCCTGAATAAAAACCCGCTAATTTTATATTTTTTTCTTCGAATGCAATTTGATCCCTATCACTTTACCAAATTTCATCATTTTACAGTAGTTGGAAGTGCTCCATTCAACCAACACCAATTCGGAGAAAGTGGGCAGATACCACGCCCCCCGAAAGGAAAACCTTGGTGTTTATTTTTGTTTCTTTATATACAATATAAGCCCTACCGGTTCACCAAATTTCATCGTTTTACAGCAGTCGGAAGTGCTCCATTCAACCAACACCAATTCGGAGACAATTCGGTGAAAGTGGGCGGATACCACGCCCCCTGAACGGAAAATTTCAAATTTTCGATTTTTTCCTCTGCTTGCATGACAAGACCTACCGTTGTGCAAAATTACAAGATTCTACGATGTCGGGAAGTGCTCCATAATTTTGATGATCAGTCAGTCAGTCAGTCAGTCAGTCAGTCAGTCAGTCAGTCAGTCAGTCAGTTACGGTTTTTGTGATTTTTGAGGCCTTATATCTCAGGAACCAATTATGCTAGAAAATTGATATTTGGTGAGGCGCCTGTGCCTGACTAGCTTAGTATATAATCGGAGTTATAAGTTTCTGACTTCATTGGTACTGAAGATAAGAAGGGGTCAAAAATCGCCTGAGTTTGTTCCTGTAAAAAAGGGTGTAGTGCCAGAACTTGGCTGGGCACTACCGTGCCCTTTGATATAAGGAGTAGCAGTGTATTTTTTTTATCTATACTTTCGTAGATATGATAACAATGTGCTAAAACTGTACCTTCAGTTGATTTACCAGCTCTAAATCCGTACTGATTTGAGCTGACAAAATTTTATAAAAATTTTTTTTTTCTCAAAAACTGTCCCACAGATTTAAAAAAAAAATTCAAAAAATTTCATTTAGTTAAAGCTACGTAATGGTAGAAAATTTTTTTCCAAAAAATGATTACTTTTGGTTCCCCCCTTATTGGAAGCATTTTTTTTGTTTTTGATTTTATCAAAAACGGTACCACCGATTTTGATAATTTTTTTATTAAGGCTCCCCAGCAGTTTCAATATTATTGTGTATTCAAATTTTCAAAAAAAAAAAAATTTTCGATTTTCTTAAAACTCAATATTTAGAAAACCACATGCTCGATTTTTTTTTTAAATTTGACCCAGTCGTGCATTTTATTTAAATATAGGAATTACTTCAGCTACTTTCAAACTTTGCGGAAATTCACCTTGAACAACACTTTTGTTAAATAAATGTGTTAAAATGTCAACCACATTATGGAAAAACTATTTGCATAGTAGAAAATGAATTATTCGAAGGTTGAATAGTTTCATAGACTTCAAACGAAGATATCGTGTTGAAGAAAAAACTATTTGATTGATAATAGAAAAGTGATTTATGCCAGCATCAGAAATAGTATTTACGGCTATTTGAATTAAGAATTCATTAAATACATATCTTAGCCATTTCAGAATGATCAACAATGTTCATATTTCCAAAAGTAAGATTTGAAGGAAAATCAAAAGTCGTATTTTTGTTGAAGAACTCATTGACTATTGGCCATTCTTTTTTTAAATCTCCTTTGGCCTTATTGAACTTATCCATAAAAAAATTTTTCTTGCAAATTTGAATTTCAAGACTAATCTCTTTACATAGAACTTTAAAGTTTTCACGGAATAAAACGTTATTTGCGTGTTTCATACACTTAAGCCTCAATTGATTTTTAGAGTGGATTTTGTTTATTAAATAAAATTAGACATCCATGGCTTGAGTTTTTTTTAATTTTCCTTTACTGCTTACAACTACTTTTGAACTTTGATCGACATAACCTTTTAAAATTAATACAAAATTGTCAAAAGCTATTGAAGGTTTATAATCGGTATAAGCTCTTGCCCTGTTTTCAAAAACCAAATGAGAGTTAAGCAGTTCAAAATCAGTTTTGGTAGTTTGCTTATGGGATATACTGTTTTCTCATTTCAATTTGACTATTTTGAATAAAATTCAAACATAAACACGTCATACAATGATCTGAAATTTTAAAATCAGATATTGTACTAGTTAGGCTTAAGTCAGTTTTTAGCTAATATATGATCAATACATGTTTTGGATGTTAGAGTTATTCTTGGTGGTTCATTAATACAAGACTTTAGACCATAGGCTGGAGAATAACGACTTTTATTTTTCAACCATTAAAGTATCAGATAATATTAATGTTTATGTTAACATTTAAAGTATTAAAATAAATTATCATCCCTCACAAATTTAACTAGTATGTTATTGAAATACTTCAGAACTTATATTGACATATTAATCTAAATTCATAAAAGCAATTTTGTTGGTACTCTAATAGAGAATTTCTTCAATATAGCCAGAAGTAAAAAATCTTCTTAATTATTATAAATACTACCCTTCATAATTTAAAAAGTGTTCCTAAGTATCCATTGACCTCGCAAAGTTCTTGAAGGACAATTCCCTTCAAATTAGAATAAAAATTCTTCTTTTCTTGTTTTCTTCCAGGGGCATATCCATCTAATGTTTAATCTTTATGAGAGCCATAAACATAAATACCATACTGTGATCTCTTTTTCATGACCTTCCCACAAGACTCAAATCCATAATCCAATATGCTACAAAATTTACATTTCGGTTTAACAACAGAAAAAAACCCAATCTTACATAATGTATGTACAAGGATTTATTGTTGTTTTATTTCTCGGAAATACAGCAGCTGTAAATTCTAAAAATTGAATTCTTATCTTCAAACGGAAAGGTTTATTAAACCAATTAGAGTTATCAGAGTTCGAAAATACCAAGTCCTTAACGTCTATAAGAATATCAGATGCCTATTGAATAACCACAACGATTGCTATGACATGACGTCTTTTTCAATTTCTTCAGGCTTTTTGATAA
The DNA here is from genome assembly GCA_911387755.1 of Chrysotoxum bicinctum. Lineage (NCBI taxonomy): Eukaryota > Metazoa > Arthropoda > Insecta > Diptera > Syrphidae > Chrysotoxum > Chrysotoxum bicinctum. The sequence goes on from OU426989.1 coordinate 49,780,969, forward strand.
GAAAATTGCGACTACCCCAATGAACATGAGCATCAAATCCCATGTGGCGCATATCATGCATCATAATAATCTCAAGACCGTCTGGGGGAAAAACCACCAAGTCTCTGGCCGAATATCTCTAAGTACGTAATGCTGATGGCAAAGATTTATAAGAAAAACGTAGTTTGAAAAGAAAAATCACAACAATAAGACTTGATGGAGGTTGGATCCCTGTACACGTTTGTATATGAATGCACAATTTGTTGCTTCTTTAATGACATGGGTTGAAGGACCAATAATTCTTCACTCATAATCCAACCAGGAAGGAAGGAAAATGAAAGGAAATGTTCCTCATGTCTTTACCCTATTTACATAACCGTCATCACGGCAGAGTATAATCTACTCGATCCCGCTGCTCTTGCTTTGGGTGCCACGCAGCTTTTCTTCAACTCATTTGAATACATTTTTACCAAAAATTAAATGACTAGTCACGGATTCTATTTTCATCCTCAGGAAGAAGAGGAAATTCAATTTTTTGAAGATGTTTGTTTTGATGGGTTTTCGTGTTAAATACATTGAAAAAGTATATTTTTGATTTTTGCTTCCACATGGTAAGAGATAAGCGTGGATTTTTATGCTGCTGATTAGCTGTGAATTTTCTTAAAATTGCTGAAGGGTATTTTGATTAAAATTCAAGCACACATTTTTATCATTCTCAAATGGGAAATAAAAGGGGTGCTTAGGATATTAGGTTGTCATTAAACCCCTGAAAATACATACATTAACTGATGAAGAATGGATGGGGGTACTGATGCTTATATCATTTTGTTAATACTTTAAATTGTATAAATAGATATATCATACAAGAATAATAAGGTAATATGTATTACTTGCGCGTTTTATAATAATACATCATTCCTTTTTTTTAGGTGGCAGTGGCTGAGAATCAATCAACAGACCTGGTCGTGATAGCCCAACGCGCTAACCGTTGCCCTACGAGTTACTAATAATAATTAAAAAAGCTGAATAATATACTTAAAGTGACTTAGGAGATATTGTTGGTTAAAAATACTGCACCCCATTTTTTAAAGGCATCTACGAATAAGTAGTAACTTGTATGGCATTATATTAATTGCAGGTAATGATTTAAATGGTTTCGGTATTTTGAGTTTCTGATAGATCGTCGTCGCTGTAGTTGTAACACTTTGTAAAACTGGATGCAGTAACAAATATTCCGGATACGATGGAAAAAGTCCCATAAGCTTCATTAAAATACTATTATTCATAGCTACAACCGAAAAAGTATAATACCTCATAATCCACAACGAACTTTTTTGGAGGAATAACTCGTGAGCCTTAAACTTGTATTCTTTTTCAATTTAAAATATGCCACGAAACTACCTCGTATACCAATAAATTACAATATCTCTTAAATCATTTCCAACCAAAATTAACTTTATTTTTAAATATCTCGTAATCCAGTGAATCATGCTAAGAAAATACCTCGTAACTACTCGTACGAACTATACCGGATTACAAAGAAATAATACATTGTAAGCCGATAAATCTCTCAAACTATAATTTAGCAAAAACAGACTGTTAATTCCTCGTAATCTAAGCCATTTATTTAAAATAACTTTTTTAGTAGCTGTTAATTATTCAACTAAATTTTGATCACTTATCATTGCTTTAATAAGTTTTTCGTGTCTCCTAAGAAATTAAATTTTCCGAGTTACGAGATATTAGAACTGAATCGACGATATACCATTCGCAAATTTATTCAACCAAATAGGAAATCAATTTAACCTTAACCTAAATATATTTAATTTTAACACAAATAGATAATCGTAACGAAACCCGCAATATTTTATTCTCGGGAAGCTCCAAGACAATGGCAAACTACGAGATGCCCAGGCGATAAGGCAGTCTTAACTGTGAACTATAAACAAGAATGTGTTTATTCAAAAAGATTCACTTAATAGATTCATGAAAAGTTTTGACGACGGATATTTCTACTGAAAACACTTTATTGAAAAAAGCCAAGCTCCTAAAAAGACCGCAAACATAAAACCTGCCGGTCAAATCTCATGATCAATTTCAATCATCAAAACCCGAAAGAGAAGATTGACATCTTCCCTAAACATCTTACGAATGACCTTCCTGGGCAGTACTACAAAATACTGAAATCCTTCATTAAGAACCGACTCTTTAGAATACGGTATGGTTAATATTACTCGAAATCAAACAAAATTGACGATGATATATCCCAAGGAAGTGTCCTAGGACCAAGCCTGTATTTTTTACTTGCGATATAATGTAGGTACTATAGGGCAAGTTCTGCATTTGGAAAATAAATCGAACTCGACATTTTGATCAAAGTTGACATTACGATGATAGCGAAGACGAATAAACTGACCGTCTGTATGTCTGCATGTCTGTATGTCTGTATGTCTGTATGTCTGTATGTATGAATGTCTGTATGTCTGTATGTCTGTATGTCTGCATGTCTGTATGTCTGTTTGTCTGTACCTCTATCTATAGCCTAAGCCACTGGACCTATTTTCTTCAAACTCGGTACTTAAGGGTCTTCGGTGATTCCCTAGAGGAGATATTGAATTTTTTTTAGCTCTTAAACTAACGGTACCCCCCATACACCCGTAATGCATAATCTTATTTATCTCGAAAACGGCTCTAACGATTTTGATGAAAAAATTAGGTCTAATATAATGGATATGGACTACATTTAAGTAAAAAAAAATTTTGGGGGAAATGTTATTAACGGTACCTGTCCTAGAACGTTTTGTTTTTTGATTTTCGAATTTCTAATCAATGACTCTAACGATTTTAACCAAAATTTGTCTCCTGCATACAAATTTTGGTTAAAATCGTTAGATTTTTTGTATTTAAAAAAATATAATTTTAAATTTTTTAAAGTTTTTTTTTGATTTTCGACTTTCTCATTAACGGTTTTTTTTTTTAAATACCAATTTATTTTTTGGAAAATCAATATCTTAAAAACGTGTGATAATTCTACTTTTCCATGTATTTGAACATTTTGATCTCATTAAATCCATTGTTTATATTTATAAAATGTATGTATTTTAAATTCCAAAGTACTTTTGCATAAGAGCAAGTTCGTGTGATCCAGTCGTTATTATATACCTACTTGGAATATTAAATTGGAAATCAACGCTTTCATGGCCATCATCGGTAAGATTATTCATTACGAATGCTACAGAAAATTTGTAAAATGTAGATAGAGATCGCACGCATCAATGTATCAATGACAAATCAAATTAAACGAAACAAAATCGTAGCCTATGGATTTTAGAAACAAGAAGATAAATATTTTTCTAATTTTTATCAACAGCAAAGCTGTACCCTACGCCAATACCAAATACCTTGGATGTAAAGGTGAAATGGAAAGAGCACATCAAAAATCAAATGAGCAACAAGGTCACACGTACTTGCTCTTAAGTAATAGATTAGGAATTTTAAAAATGAATGTAATATATTTTAGGAAACTGTTCATAAAATTCATTTTTGAAACTTTGTAAGTACATAGTTAAAGATAAAAACAGAATGACATTTAATTTCTTACGCCAACTGTAATTTTTCAATATTGAACTATGTAATATCGAATTTTCAAAAAAAAAAAATTGATATTTTTTCAAAAGTTCAAAAAATATATTTTTTAATATCGTAAGATAGTAATTAAAACATATTTCAAGTAAAAATTATACGGAATGGTCATTTAGTTTTTGTCGCTCTAGAAGTTCCTTCTACCTTTCGATAATTTCTATCTATTTATATTTCATATACTAAGACTAAACTGGTAATTTTTTATTATTTTTAAAAAAACATTTTTTCCAGGTAAAACTAGACGATGCTTTTTTTGTGTATTATTTATTCAAGCATTCATTTTCCTTAACACTTAATACTTTATTTTCTTAACCTACATGTCTACATTCATATTTATGATATAGATTTAAACACATTAATCTATCTTAATGTAAAAAAGAATCAATCGTTAATCACTGTCAAAATCAATTAAACAAATTTAGTTGTATTGAAAGTATTCACTTCGTTCCATTCCATTAGCTGAACAACATGACACCTGAGAGAGAATATTGATAAATTACAAGCCAGAAGATTTAAATTTGCGAAATTTGGAAAAATGTTGATGTATAGGCAATAGGTGATGTTTTTTTTCTTTTTTTGGAATAACTTTAATGAAAATATAATACTTGCTCTGCCACAAGTTAATTTACTTATTGTAAGATAAATCGATTTAAAAACCATGCTTTATTGGATATTTAAGAAAAAAAAAAATAATAAAATTTCTTTATCACATTGTAGCTGTTTCAATATTATTCTACTTTAAATATTCGGTATTAAACCTTCATGAAGTAAGAACTTGACGTACTTTTAGATCTTAGTACTTTTCACGGCTGACTTGTTACACAAAGGTTTTTGTATAGAGGAACTTGGCTCTTTTATAAACATTTATGTTTTTGGTCTTATATGTAACTGACTTTCTGACAGATCATACACATTTTAGAGCACTTGCCGACAAAGTAGAACCTTGTTATTTCGCGCAATCTTATTTGAATTTTTTTTTCATTCAGAGAGAGTGGCATGTACCCACTTTATCAAAAATTCTAATAAAATATATGCAACACCTACGATTTTTGTTGAATGATGAAATTTTGTACAGCAGTGGCACTTCTATTTTTTTCTTTAAAAAAATATCTTTGTTCGACACTAGTGATCATTTTCAGAACATATTTATTTGCGACCGAATTCCTAAAAAAAAACAACCATCTCATATGTACGTTACTTCCATCCGAATGTGTAGTGCTCCTGTCCTATAAATCTTGTTTGTTGCTTTTAAAATTTCTTTTAATAAAAACTAAATGAAAATAGATTTTTTTTACCCTTTATTAGAACACACATAATATTAAATTGTCATTAAAAATTAAAAAAAATGTTGAAATTAGGTCGGGTGTTTTAATATTTTTTTAATGGTGACATATTCAAAAAATTCTATTTTAAAAAAACAAAAAATTTGATATAGAAAATAAGTAATTAATAAAGATCTGTTAATAAATTTCTATAGCGTAGCACATAATGTTCCGCGTCAATGATTTGAATTAAATACTATGGGCGGTACCAGGTGAGAAGACTGTTTCAGCAGAAAGATGTATATATCATCTATTAAACGCCTCATCCGCGCCAGCAGCGGCTTCGCTGATGACACTTTTTAATTTAAAAACATAAGATGAATAATGAAATTTACGTCTGGATCGTGCGTATTTCCTCTTGTAACACAATTCGCTTAGTATTTTTTAGGTTTAAACTATTTTTTAAATTATAAGCATATTACGTAAATATGTACATATGTAGTAATTGAGTTTAAAAAGTATTATTTTCAGTTTCTGTACATGTTTTTTTTTTTTTTTTTTTTTTAAATGCAAGTAATTTTGTTATACACTTATTATGGCACCTGAATCCCTTTTTTTTAGATTCATTTTGTATATCTTTAATATTTTAAAGCTGGATAAAGATATACATATACAAACAAGCCTACTTATCAATAACTAGAGACTTATACTTACTGGGTCATAGGCGGGTGATCTAACTTAAGTTATATCTTAATGCTGATGCCTTTTGGCATACAAACATTACTGAAACTAAAATATACAAATGGCACTAATTTTTTTATCTTTGAGTAAAGGACTTCAAATACTGCACATTGGCTCATTGATTTTTACTTGGGACATATTCACAAACGTCGTTATCGAAAAAGTATGGACCAGTTCACCGCCGCACAGTGGGGCCGTTTGTATGGGAGAGCGGAAAAAAGTTCATAAAAAGCGAAATTTTCAGAAATGAAAGTAATTTCGAAAAGAAAGCTCCACAAAAATTTCCACCCACTACCACGCCCACTAACTTTACTTTTCTTTAGTAGGCACTTGTTTTGTCCACACAAAATTTTATCTAAATTCCAAAGTTGGAAAGTTAAATTTTGAGTAATTATAAAAATTTATTTTCGCGAAAAAAAATTAAATAAAATGCTTGATTCGTGGAATCATTATGTATGTGTCGGTTTAGATGTTAACTTTTCTTGAGGGAGATAATGGAAAGAAGCGATGTTTTTCTTATTTTCGGATAAAAATTATGAAAATTCAGGTTTTCATGTTTATTATAGCGAAATTGAGTGTATCCAAAGAAGTAACTTTTTATGTGATGGTAAATCATAAAAGTAATGTAACCATTAAAAGCTGACAATTGTAATTTAACAAACGCATAGTCAAACATTCATGAATGCATTAAATCAGCAACACCTTATATGTTAAGTGTTTGCTACTAAAACTTGCATCAAATAATGGGCAAACTTCAAAGCAGAACCAAAAAACAAGGCACAAAATGTTTAAGGCATTTTTCTCAATTTTTAAAAAAAGAGGTTTTTGGATCGAAGTGTATGTTACGAAATAAAACCACATGTATGCAAAAAAAAAAAAAAAAAAAACAAAGACTTAAATTGATATTAATATAATAATATTAATTTTAAGTCATTAAAAAATGTATGTATATAAGTTCGCCCATTCTACACCTAATTCTAACTGATGTAACATTTAACTCTGTTGTTTTTTTAATAAAAAAAATCACTAATTTATTCAATATTGTTATCATATAATGCTAGCTTTAAGTAATTATTGTACATTTTTCCTAATTATTGAAAAAAGATTATACAAATACATTACAAATATCCTTTTTAGGAAACAGAAGTGAAAAATAAAAATGATTTTTTTCCAAGATATTTGCAGCTAAATTTTGTTTGAATGTAAACTTGGACATGCCTACATCGAGAAAATAGCTATCTCAGACCAGAGGAAAGTGGAGCTTTTTTTAAATGACTACAACTTATATTGTGCTACCGTAAATCACTGAAAAATTTTTTGCTGAGTTTGACCGCTGTATTGTATTATAAGGCATCCTAAATAAGCAAACAAAAAACAATCCTATTTAAAGTTCATCCCAAATAGACGTATTATCATAAGAAAGTTAAATCAAATTCCCACACAAATATTTTGACTTTGAACGTCAATTTAAGTGTTAAGACTTCAGTTTTGGTCCAAATCCTTAGTGCTTCCAGATTCTCTGGTTAATTTACTTGAAAAACACGAATCAGCTAATAGAAATCAGCACTTTTGGAAAATCGAGTTTTTTTCCGCCTTGGCCCCACTGTGCGCTGCCGCGCCAGCGCAAAATCCACACCGAACAGTTTCAAATTTGGTAAAATGGGAGGAAGTGCGCAACATTTGCCCTTACGAATAGAATTCTAATATTTTTCTTGTTCGTTTAATTTTTACGACCTTGCAATAAAAAAAAAATAAATTAAGACTTACTCACAATACATATGATACTCCTATACCAAAAAATTTTTTTTTTGATTTTTGACTTTCAGCATAAAGAACTAAAACTGTCTGTCTGTCTGTTCGAGTACAGCCTAAACGGCTCGGCCGATTTTCTTCAAACTTGGTAGATATCATTTTTTTTCCCCCACATTTTTTTTCTTTTTTTTTTAAGACCAAAAATAACGGTACCTGCTAAATGATTTTTTTTTTTTTCAAAATTTTATAAATATTTTTTTTTTCAAAAACTGTTGGACAGATTTAAAAAATAAAAATGCAAAAAAATATTCACTTAGTTAAAGCTAGGTAATAGTTGAAAAAAAATTTCCGAAAAATGGTTATTGAGGGTACCCCCCAAAGAACCATTTGGTTGTTTTTGATTTTCTTAAAAACGGTAAAACCGATTTGATAATTTTTTTTGCTAAAGTTCCCCAAAAACTTGAATAGAATAATTGTGAATTCGAATTTTCCAAAAAAACATTTTTTCAATGTAATCTAGAAGATGTGATTTGACGATTCGAGCATATTTGCCCCATGAAATAAAGTCGATAAGTAAATAATGATATAATGTGGTCGGAGAGTGTAAAAGCGATTCGAGCATATTTGCCTCCTGAAAATGAAAAATAAAATGTGCAAAAAAAATGTATTTTACCTAAAAATAAAGGTACCCACCATACAAATGTTAAAAAATGGTTTGCGAAAATTGTATTTTTCTCGCCTATTATTTTGATAAATTTTTCTTTCTTTCAATTAATTTGTATGATATTTAATTCAATAAAAAATGTTGAAATTAAGATATTACAGCTTGTACCTACCATAGAACCATTTTGTCTTATTTTGAATTTATACAGATGCTTCTAAAAAGTTTAAAAAATATTGCATTTCAAAACTTAAAACAAAAATATTTTTTTGAATTTTTGAAAAAAAAAATCATTTTTTTTTTTGGGAAATTCGATATTTTACAAACGGTTAAGTAATTTTGTTTGGAAATTTAATTTTCATTCGTACAACACTAAAAACTTAAAGTTGGCGTACTAATTTTTTTTTAAAGATTTTGAAATAATTTTATAAGTGTATAAAAGCTTATTTTTTTAAGAAACCACTACAACGACTTATAATTTTTGTTCTTGCATAAATTCATATTTGCATAGCTTCTGTTTTTGTCTCTTACTACTAAAATAATTTAAAAAAATAATTTTATCCTTATAAACAGTTTTCTCTAATAACATTCGTTTTTAAAATTCCTATAGTCTATTATAAAGGAGGAAGTTCGTGCGACCCAGTCGTGCATTTTATTTTTATTATGAAGCTTCTTATGAATTTGAAAAACGTTGCATGTAAAAACAAAATATTTTATTTGCTTAAAAGTTAAAGTGAACCGTTCTAAGATTTTATTTTTAAATATAAGCTACCAGTTTATTGCCTTTTAAATACAGGTCTCTGGCGAAACAGCTGGAGTGATTTTAGCCGAACTTCAAAGAATTACTCTCGATCAACTCGAATTATGTTATAATTTTTTTTTGGTGGTGCAATTTAGAAGGCTCAAAAATGCATGATCTTGAAAATCGATGTCATATGGTTTACCAGTTTTGAGTTTTGTTATTACACGATTGGCTTAATATTTAACGTTCAAGCCATCCTTAAAATATGTTTTTCAATATATAAATATTAACATTCTTCCAATTTCTCCCATTTCACTGACTTTCTTAGTACATATAACTTTTCAAACTGAAAAATAATTTTTGAAATCAAATAAATTTTTTTTTTTTAAATCTCACTTTATTCCTCAAATTGGTAAATTTTGAAATAATTGTGTGAAGTGCTAATCCCATCCTGTTAATCAATCTACATAACCTTTTAAACACAAACAAATTTTGAGTTTGAGATAATTTTTCCCAATTCACCCTCTTTTTGAAATTGTATACAATTTTTACTTCATTTAACCCAATAAATAATTAAATTTTGAAAACATTTTTGCCCAAATTTAAGAGAGTGTGGCATTATAGAGCAGGAAGAGCTATTGTATGATGCGTCGAACCGTGTCTTCAATTTCCTTAAATTGACACTATTGAATGACATAGACTAGACTTAGGCATTTCTTTATTTTTTCTGTATTTGACCTCCTTGTTTCATTGTTCCTTAGGTATAATGGTTAGGGTGTTCCCAAAAGTTGTTCAATTCCCAGCCACTGCCATTTGAGATTAATCAGAACATATTTTCCAAGGGTACTGTCTGCGATGAAGTGATACATCTGTCGTCAAGAGTATCTATTTTCATAAAAAGTGCTTCACATCTAACCCGACAGGAAATTGTATTTCCCTTTCATTCATTCCAACAATACAACACGCATTTTAATCACATACGTCAAAAAGAACTGTCATCCGAGGGAATAACATTTTCTTCAGCCATTGAGGCTCATTTTCCACTGGGTGTATCTATACGTTTATAAACAAAATTGTTGCATGTGGGGAAGTAAAAATTCAGACTTACCTGATGAAAGAACATTATTGGATCTACAAACAGTTTTGTATAGTGTGCGTCTACATAGAAGAAGTGTCATTAGTACATGCTTCTTCGAAAATGATGAATATTAAAACCGTCACCACTCTATTATTATTTTTTCCGATTTTTAAAAAGGGCAACAAGTCAGATCCGGAAAACTACAGAGGCATCTCTTTCCTGAATGCTTCATATAAAATCTTCACCGAAATATGGCAAAGACGGCTGACAACGTGGATAAATGCTTATAGTCAAATTAATGAGTATCAAGCGGGTTTTAGATCAGGATATTCAACAGTTGATCACATTTTCGTCCTAAGCTCTACACATTTTTTGTTGATTTTAAGGTAGCATTCGATAACGTGGATCAAGGAAGTTCTGCAATTTAATGGAAAGAATGTATATGAGGAGACTTGGGGCACAGTTTGGAACCGGGAAAATCTTTCTGAACCATCTGAAACAAAATTTGGTGTGAGACAAGGATGCTCTCTTAGCTCGTTACTTTTTGCTTTGTTTATTGACGATATTACGGATTACTTACCACGCGGAATTGAGTATGGTTATCAAAACATAAAAGCCCTCACATTTGCTGACGCCATCGTCATACTTGCTAACTCACCCGAGACATTGCAAAGGATGAAAAACAGACTTATTGAGTAGGTACTGCAGCATGTGGAATCTTACTGTAAATCTTGAAAAATCAAAAGCTATGATTTTCAAAAAGTCCTCTGGGAGAAACGCTGGAAATGAACATTGGTCTTTCAACGACCAAACAACAGAAGTGGCCAAAGAATATAAATATCTTGGCTTGGGGTATACGTTACTTTAAACCAAAACTTAACATGGAGAGACACCTAAAAGAAAAGCTGATAAACGCCAAAACAGCAATAAGTACTACCTGAAATAACTGTTTTGAAAACAAGCACACAGCAGCAAATATCGAGTATTTGAAGCAGTATCTGAATCTCTTTTATTGTATGCTGCACAAGTGTGGGGTGCCAAACAGTATGATACTGTGAAAAAGTTACAGAGATATTTTGTGAAACGGATCTTCCAACTGCCACCTAGTACACCAAATTATGTGTTAATTCTTGAAACTGGACTGTCACCGCTCTTTATCAAGAGAGACCCTTAAACTTCAAGTGGATTATGTCTTGAAAGTAATGAATATGCCAAACGGAAGACTACCCAAGATATCGGCATTAAATACATTCAGGAGAAAGATCGGATGGTACTCGTATATTGAATGGATGGATTTAGGAGATGCATGCGGCAGCTCGTTGAATCTTGACATAGAGCAACATTTCCTATGCAAGCCAATACTATTTGGGCTGATCAAGAAGGTTAATTGGATGTGTAGGGATAATTTCCTCAGAGAAGCGTTAAGCTCGGTCCACAGAGCAATGTATAGTGTGCTCCATCACAACTTAAATAATTAAACTATTTCCGAGATGAAAATAGTATTCAGCAGATTTAAATGATGTTAAAGTTGAGAGTAGAACTAATCAAGCTCAATTATGTATGTTCCACACCGGGAGGATCTACCAGTGATATGTAGTATTTGTAACCAAAGAGTAGGAGAAAATTTGGGAAAATGCCCAAACCTAAGGGAAACAAGAAGATATTACTTTGGCGCAGATTTTGTAGACATAGAAGTTATTCAATTTTTGCTAAATGAAATGAATGTAGTAAAACTAAATAACTTTTGCAAAACAGCACTAACTTATCGTGAGAGAATAATGAATGAAAACTTTTAAGAAACCTAGATATTTTGTTTTAATAATATATGTACATATATGTAAAATTATAATTATGTCAATCGGCAGATGGCAAAGCCATGTCTAAATTGATTTATTTATAATATTGTACACAACAAATTGGATGTCTATAATGTTTGAAACCAACCAAATCTGAAACCGTCACAATCAATCTTCATTAACCGAACTGTGTTGGCTGCATCTCAAGCAACACGACCAGTTTTGGCTTTTAAGGAGATGATGGCCATGAAGATTATATGTCTGCAAACTTTTGACGGTTTGAAAACGAGTATACATCAAACGAGTGCCGAATTATTACTCCATAAATAAATTAGAGACACATCGGTTGATAGAGAACCTGAACGTAGTGACTTAGAATACTTAACCATTTCTGTATGCATAATGTTTGCATGAACGGAGGTGACCTACAATTGTCAGCCAACACAAAATAGCAGAGATGATAAATACATATTTTTCGTCTTCAAGAATTTGTCACTTTCTCGCAAGTTTTATCGCTGGGGATCGAATTCGGAGTTGCTTAGCATTATGTCAAAGAGCACTAATTTACTCGATATTTTTCGAAAAATCGTCAAAAATTACCTTATCAGAATCTGGTCTTGGAAGACCTCCCATGGAATAAAATTCGAATGATGTTATATTGCATTGACAGAAATCGAAATTATAAATTCATTTATTTAAATTAACTTTCATCACAGCAACCTGACCCTGTATAATATTTTCCGGTCTTATAACGTGAAGATGATGACTTTTTCGAACATCTACATCAATTATGCCCAAAATGTCTACCCATTCATAGAAAGCATAAATACAAGGAGGTGATATATCTTGTGATATATTATTATTCATTTTTAAGATCAAATCATTAATATTCAAAGCAATAAATAACCATCGCATCGACCAGCCATTAATCATATACAAAAATTATCAGCTGTTTGTTAATAAAAATTTCGTTCATAAAAATTCAAAATACAAATTCTCTAGTGGAAGACTCTATGGCGATAAAATGGAACTTGATTGTGACGCAAACTTTATAGAGTGTGCGTTATTCCAATAGTGTGCTTTATTTTTCTTAATATAGGGTCATCCAACAAAAAGCGATATTTTAATTTGTATAAGATTTTTCAGCTGTCCAAATTCAACTGTTTATGCTCTGACTTTGATGAGTAAAAGCTTTTAGGTTATTAATAATATTAGTGAAGGAACGAACCTATTTTTTTTTAAAGTTTAATATTGTAAGAAAAAGAAAGCACCACTGGACTCCGTTACGCAAAGTTTGTTAGACTTATGTTCAAACAGGGATGTTGCTTGATACAACGTTAAATTTGTACACCTTTATTCAAACAGAGATGTTATCTGATACGAAATAGCGTGCTTTTGGCTTCCTTTCGATTGCATGGGTGCTTTTAAACACAGCGATTTTTACTATAAGTTAACTTTGTTCAAGCGAAAAGGAGTTAGCTCTTCGCACTCCTTACTCTACTTAGTTAAGCGAATTTTACTGAGCGAACGCTAAATATAAAATGAAATACGGGAAAACTGTAAGAAGAACGAACAAAAACTCTGCAATTTTCTCAACCTCAGCAATTGTTTTCACTCCCGCCACCATATATGTACCTACGTCCCTCGCCAACATGCTTAAAAATTGCAAAGTGACAACGCATTTTTTAGAAGCACTCATACTATAACTATTTGCTCGGAGCATTAATAGGAGCTTTCACATTCTCAAATTTGTGTGACAAGCACGGCATGATGAATATTTGATTGACGAAAAACAGGAGCGTTCACAATCGTCAAACATAACTTTTCATTTGAATTTGACCATGGCGGACGAACTTAGCATAGGTGCAATTTTAGACGAGGAAATTTACAAACATTTTATACTCAAATTCTGCAGGAAGCTTATACCCACCTGAATTACCAATATTGATTATAAAACTCATGTTTTTGTATTTTATTACGATGCGCACAGCTCGATAAGTTCATGGAAAATGAAATTTGCTTTTGGCTTGGCGAACATGTGTTCAAGTTCACATTCTCAAATATGCTTGTCATGCAGCCAAAATATCAAAACATTTCAAAATCAATCCAGCATATTTGACCAGCCGCTGAAGTAGCGTTTGCATTATCAAAATCAAACCAATCATGCGGTTCTTGTCAAATATATTTGAGAATGTGACCGTCCGTAAGACGGTGTTCACAATGGACTCACTCTACCAACTTATTTTGAGGTCTCTGTGTTTTTTCTTATTGGCACTTCATGGTAAGAAAGAGACGAGAAAGTGAGGCAGGATTTTTAAAAATAAATTAAAATTAATGGATTTCCTTTGACGTCTCTTTTTTACATTTGTTTTGGTGACATATGACACGGCAGTCAACACAGTTATTTATTTATTTATTATTGGTTTGTGTTTTGAGTTGAAATTCATTTTAAATATTATTAAATTTTGTAAACATTGTCTATTATGACAACTACAAGACGTCAAAGTCAGTCTGGAGTGTTCACAATGTGAACACCGTCTAATTTTGCAGGAAAATATGATACTTTAGTTTGACATTTGGATCTTGATTATAGCCTAGTACGCAGATCGAGACAAGACAAATTTCAGTGGTCACAGGGCATAACCGCTTAAGTCGATTTTTCATATTTTTCAGGAGAGCAGTTTTAAGTTTCATAATCTCTCTATGAATCAGGAATTATGAATTTTTAAATTTCTTAAATGCAGAAATGAAGAAAGAATACACATTGCTCATATACTAGAAGTAATAAAATGTATGTCTTATATTTAATGAGTAATTAAGGAAAAAAACACTTAAGCTGTTATGGCTTATTGAACTTTAAAAAAATAAAAAGCTTAGGTCGAGTTAGGTTGTTATGGCATATTAAGAAAGAATAATTAAAATTTCTTATGTCGACTTAGGTCGTTATTCCATGTGTGAGATTGTGGAAAAAAATTTCATATGTTGACTTAAGTTCTTTTTCCTTGCCAATAAACCAGGGTATTTATTAACTTAAGTTAATTTTCCATGTTTGTTTTCTTTTGGTCGTGAAAGTATCATACAAGTAAAGGAACATTTTGTAATAAGAATATTTTATCTATTCAAGTTTTTAATATGCATAAGTTTAAATTATGTATTGTACATTATTGATTAAATTTTGAGCAAAATTGATATTTAAGTAACTTCTGAGTTATCAGGGCCTGTTAAATGAGGATAAGTATTTGGCTCGTCTATATTGGATGGAAGATTGTCTTAAAAAGACTGAAAATCAAGACTTGACGTTTTAAGTCCATGAAATCTTCTTTTCTTTCGGGAAAGAAGTCGTTTAGATTTAAAGAAGCTCTCGTCTTGTTTTTACTTTTTATAATTTTAGAAACCTCATTTTGTGCAAGAAATTTGTGTAGGACATTTGATGCAGTTTTTATAGTAACGTAGCTACCGAATAGAGTTCCAAGTTATTTTGTTACCATCTTCATCTATTCGTTTCCAAGAAACTTTAGATCTATACAATTTGGCAAAATCAGAAAAATCATTGTCGTTGTTCTTCGTGTCAATTAAATCAGTCTTATTAACGAAATAAAACCAATCTCTTGGGGTTTTAATTTAGACCTTCGTTTTTTTCCCACTAAGCTAATTGAGCTCGTGATGGGCGCAATCACATTTGTAAGCCCTGGTTCAAGGATCGATGAAGGTCCAAGCTTTAATTTAAAAGTGTTTGGTTTTTATTGCCTCTTTTTTTCGTTGCGTTTTGCTTCACTTGCAATGCGAATTTTTCATTCTCGGATTCGGTAACCTTTCTCTTCGAAGCAAAAGAACACTTGTCTACTTTTGGGGCATTAAACTCTTGGCCGATAAATCCAAACATTTTTAAGTATTTTAATAAGCTTGCCAGATTTAAAGATTATGATTTATAATGGCCGTGTATCGATGTAAGATTAAAGCTAGCGTTTAAATATTTTGTACACGAGTCCCTTCAAATGAAGTGGCTTTCATGTGCAGTAAACCTCGAAATATGTCGTTTTATTGTTAGGAGCACGTTTTTTTCTGATATCCTTAAATGGAATCGAACGACACTAACGACAGTGAAGTTTTTTGTTTTGATGACGGATTTAAAGAAGCTCTCAGTTTCGTCAAAGAACTGATGAAAATATGTTTTACAAAAAACATTACAAATATTTTCGTATTTTTCATACTACGGTCGCGTTTTGGCTTCCAGTTAACTGCGTACACCAAGGTGTCAAATTTTGTATCTTCAATGTGTTTAAGGGAACCAATATATAAAATTCTTTGGTTATATATTCCTAATGACCAGTAGCTGTTGACCTACAGTTCAAGTTTTTAAAATTTAATTCTCTGGCTGCATTTACTTCTAAAAATATAAAAAGGTCCTAGCCTTAACAGTCTTTCTGCTAATTGGAAGTTTAATACGAATATTTTACTTAGTTTTGCATTTAGGTCTTGCAAACGTTTCTTCTACATATTTGAGCTCTCAGAAATTGAATTACTAGACTTTCTTAATAAATTATTATTATTATTTTTTATTAATCCAACAATAAATGTACAGAATAATAATTTATATCAGCTGGAACGGCTTGTGCTTTCTGCTGAAATAAATTAAAATTTGGATATTTCACTGAATCATCTGAGTGTATCATTTCCGGTTTATTAAAAAAATTACCATCAAATCATCAAATCCAGATCATTTTCAACGTTCTCAGTTTCATGTACATTGTACATAGTTGAATAGTTCACCTGAACAACAAGAAATTATATGCATATCTTTATCTTAACATAAACTTTAGAATTGTATTAAATATTAAACGTTTTCTTGCTAAAGTGATGACTTAAAAAGAAGAGTAATTGGATCAAGTCAACATCAAAAGTTTGGCCGTTCATTGATCACTGTGCTACGTTATATTCGGTTTAAAATATGGAAACATTTTTGTTTTGTTTAATTGTAACAAAACTCATAATATTATATTTTTATTTAAAGCATAAATGCATTTCTTAAAATTCCTAAAGTTTGCATAAGCGTATAGTGGAAAAATATTACTCAAAGGAAGATCAATTCTTAACACTCCTTATTTTGATATTTCTTTTTGAATTTTGCTTTAATTTGACACCCAACATTTATTTTAGAACAAATGAAAAGTAAATATGTTGTAACGAGTACTTGCTCTTATTAAGTAATACCTATACTAATTTTGTTTGTATAGGGCACTGCCACAATGTGATATCAGTTCCTTAATACATCACATAACTATATCGTGTAATCAGAATGGTAATAGATAATTATTATCTTGTAATTTGTAAGCATCCTTGCTAATTCCATTATTTGCAGAGCTCATTTTCGGTATCTTACGCACTTCTTTAATTAAACCTTTCAACAAAACATCACTTACACTACAGATGCCACTGTTCGTAATAACCTATCTTCACTTATGACTCATTTTTACAGTAAACTGATTAAGGCAAAAGAACATAAGTCAACTTAGATTTGTGATTTTTTAAATTGAAACACGGAATAAAGGCCTAACTCGATTTAAGATTTTCATGCAATCATAGTCTGGTTAGCCAAAAGAACTTAAGTCCAGTTAAGTTTGTCAAGAAATAGAAATGTGATTTGACATAACAACCTAACTCAAGTTAAGAAAAGTAAATATTTTTTCTACTTTAGGGAATAAGAGCCTATGTTGACATAAGAAAAATGAAAAATAAGCGTTTTTAATTCTCGGCAGATTTTAAATTGATTAACTTGACTTATGTTGTTATTCCTCATTATTTTTTTTTTTTCAATGCAGAATAATAAAAACTTAACTTAAGTTATGAAATCGCCGTTGTATTTTTATTGAGTTAAGTTGTTATGGCAAATTATAATTTTTGAAAAGCGAGTTAGGTTGTTAGGTTTTTTGTTTATAACTTTTGTTTAAAAAAAGATACAAACGTAAAAAATTGAGTGGGCATAGATTTGTATATTCTCAGCACGATTATGATAAAAACTCAATTTCGTCATAACTCGAGTTAGGCGGTTATGGTTTGCGGCCACAGATTTTATCTCTACAATTTTAATCTCTACAAAACTTTTCCAAATCTCGCGCAAAAATTTTAAGTTGGAGAGATGAAATCAAATTTAATGTGTTTTTTAGTGTATCTCTGGAACGGGTTGTCTTACAAAAGTCGTTCATACCTTTTTGGAATCTCCTCTTGATGATCTCAAGACAAGCATTACCATCTTTTACATAAAATCAGAATTGACAAAAATCGTTTTCTTAAATACGGTGGCTGTCAAAATTTGTCCCGCAAAATAATGCTTGTATCATTCTTTTTCTTGGCAAAATTTAGTGGAGACATTTTGTAGAGCGATTCACAATAGTATGCATTTTGCGCGCGAACTGCGTACTGCTAGGAAAAATATCCGAGACAAAATTTGTCCCAGGAAAAAAAATGTATGGGAGACAAAATTTTTCCCGATCTGCGTACTAGGCTTATACGATTATACATGTCAAAAAGTCGAAAGACGAAAAAAAGAATCGTGTATCAGCGCCTTGATGTCTTTTTCTGCTATATGTAGATCGTATTCAGGTTTTTAGGTTTCCGTACATTATCTCACCCCCTATGTCAAAGATGGAAATTGTCAAAGTATATATAGATAAGCGGCAAAAACTAAAATTTTTAATCCATTGGCATCGTAGTCATCATCCAGTTCTTGATTCTTAAATATCAGTTCGAATTCTTATATGTCAAATCTGAAAATGCATTTTTCGGGAACATAAAACAAAATTTAATCGTCCATCACTAACGTGAAGTGGTGAAGTGAATTTGTATAAAACATTTAATGAACACACAATGAAATTTTACACCAGTTGTTTTGTCTTTCGTCTTTTTGACGTATTGGGTGAAAGGTGAAGAAATGTTCGGGGAATAAAGATATTAAGTTGTAGCTAGCAATGAAAAATACTAAAATTTAAATTTTATTGCTCAAAGTTTCCAATGTAAACACGATGTAGTAAGTACGCAATATTCCCAATGTAAACAGGTCTTAAATGCAATAAGTTGCTATACGAAACGTGTAACACTAACAGTAAAGGGCTACACGAAACGTATAAGTTTTACCCACGTTTTTGGTTTACTCTACTGCCGGCAAAGATGTTTACCCATCAAAAATCGTAATAGTAAAATAGAAATAAGAAGAATTATCTACAAAATATTTATAAAAAAAGTGATTTTGTAAACGAAATTATTCTGAGTAATGAGGCTTATATTGTCTGGATCTTAGAAAATCCAAGAGTAAATGTGAACAATCTCTCCATCCACAAGAATTGACAGTTTGGTGCAGTTTTTGGACTGTTATTATTTCCACATGAATTGATTCCCTTGGGGAACGATGTTGATTGATTTTTTTTAAACGCTTGATGTGAACACGTTGTGAAAAATCACATGCCACCCAGCTCCGTTTCATTGCAATATTAACCTCAAAGTTTTTACTTAAGAAAAGATTATATTTTCATAAAAATGTTCTGTTTATTTAAAATTACACATCTTGCTGGAAGACCCTGTTCATAATATTACCGACGAAATTGTGTAGAAATATTTTTTTTTTCAAATATGTATCACTTCCTCTAATGCAATATGACAGCTGCGTACACTATTTCTGGGAATCGATGATGGCACTTTTAAAGCATTTCAATTTTCTTAAAACGGGGAAACAAATTTGTTTTATGTCTCCAAGATTTTGTCATTCGTCGCCAGTTTACTTACACTAAAAGTTCTTCAAATTAATTACAGACCATCAAAATTTAATTAAGCATCTTCTTTCTATCCAAAGATAATGGCAAGAAGAAGTTCTATACCTACTATAATATACATAAAAATAGAATTCAATGAACATTATTACGCTCTGAGGTGGCAAGTTCAAATAAAAATACATTTCTCTGTAAAGCAAATAATTGTTATAGGAAAGGACACTATTGACTTAGGATTTGCCCAAAATCCATTAAGAGTATTTTTCAACAACAAAGTGATGATGGAAGTAGTTGCGTTTCAAATTAAAGGAAAAGAAAGGCTATCAAGGAAGTGTATTTTATATAATGATATAAAAGCCGAAGAAAATGTCACGTTTTAAGATGCCTACACGTACATGGGAATTAAGAACTTGTGGGACAGAAAGAGATCTTTGATGTTTTTAGAAAAATAAAATTGTTAATTTCACGCTGATAAATATCAAACTTTTCCTTCTAAAGATCTCAGTAACAGTAACCGAGTGTTATAAAACAGTTCAGCACTATTTAAAAATAATCTGCTATATAATTTCCATTTCGTTTTTATTTGCAATAACTTTGCGTTACAATAAACAGCTATCTTTTCAAGTATCTTAAAACTGGTTTTACAATAGAGATTTCTGAACTTTGACGGACATTGCGGCCATATTAGGTGCGTTTCATTATCTACAGATCTATGTATGTGGATCCGAGTTTGGATTAGTTTTTAACATGTATTACAGAAACAATTTTTGATCCTGTTCTCTATCTGAATCTACTTTAAAGATCCAGAAATTAGTTCTTTTCTTTTATGGTAAGGTAGTGTATACTACAGTGTAAAGAAAAAAGACAAGACACATTTGAAAATCAACAATCATAAGCGCAAGAGGGAGATGAGCATACAACACAACTGTCACTATGATCCGTATCGTTTTATTTTTGAAGGTTGATCTATACGAGTATGGATCATTGGCGATAATAAAACGCGGCTATTGATGTTGATGCGGCCTGAAGATGTTAACGGCAATATGGGATTGCTTGGCATTTGCCAAGAGCTTTTAGTTTGAATAAGATAATTTTGTGTGAAATTTTATCACAAATGTGTGTTTCTATAGCCAGATAGATGGCGACATATATAAATCCCAAACTAGCACAATGCTGACGTGCATCAATTTTACGATCATCAAAAAGCTGAGTAGAGTTAAAAGATTGGATTTTTCCTTAGATATTGGGATGACTTGATATTTTGTAGGATTGTAAAATAGGACATTGGCCATGGGCCAAGTACAAACATTAGAAGGTTTCCTGTTTACGGAGCGGAAGAATTTATTAAGCGCAGGAATAGTTATGGAAGTTGAACATCATCTGCATATAGAAACACCAAAACATGTTAACATCATGATAACATGAAAAAAGTATTAGACCAAGGATTGATCCCTGTGAGACTTCTTGTAGAACAGCATTCAATTCCTAAATTATCAACTTTCTCCGTGAAAACATAAAATCTAACTAAAGCTGTATTTAAAGTTTCGAAGAATAAAAGTTCATTTTAGATGATCGAATTAAAGTACAAAATTGTTTTACTACGGACTTCTGAAAAAGGGTCTTAATCCTTCCGAATTTGCGCGGTTGTTCTTCTTCGGGACGTCTTTTGCCACTTTCGAGGCTGCAGAGAAATATCTGTTGTTCAGAAAGTTGCTGAAGATCATAGTAAGCCGGATTTGGTAACTTTTTAAGTACGTAATTAGAAAATCTGTTGCTTCCTGCTGATTTCTTGGAGTTTCCAGTAATGTTAATGTCAGCTACTCCAATGATGGGTTTTCTTTCTTGAACAAGGTAACGATTTCGGTAATTGCTAATATCTCCTGAAAGCGAGTTTCTAATTCTTCAACTATGTAAGCCAGGAACGTGTATGAATGGCGGTAATGGAAATTCTACTGATAAAGTGAACGATCTGATATGCATACGAAAAAGGTTAAAATCTAAACTGGTTCTTATGGTGGAAAATTCGAAAGGAGATTGATTTACACCAAACATTGACAATATTTGCTTAGTTATGTTTTAAGAATTTAACTAGGTTTATTGACTCTTATGTATCAAAATAATGTGTCCTTATGTCAATCAATAAAAGCAACATACATATGTCATCTACAACAATTTAGCCATATGTCGCTATTTTTAAGTTACACATGTCCAAACACCTAAATTTGGTCTTAAGTCACTTGGCCTTATTGAACGCTGAGATTTGTGGGAATAACTCAAAAATATGAAAAAGACAAAACCTTATTTCTGTTATACGAATTTTTCAGTAAAATCTGAATCGTCTTTAAGAAAAACATGTACAAAAATCGTTAGGCACGACGACGCGAACCTTCTAGACTAGATAAAACAAAAATTCCAAATTTCTCCGTTGTGGAATCAATTGAAACTCATCGCTACTAAATTAAGGGCACATTTTTGTTAATTCGCTTGGGCTCCAGCTACACCTGGCCGCACAAATGAATAGACACAAAGATGGCGGACAGTATGACGAAAATCACTTTGCATTGGTATTTTTGATGATCGTTATGTAAGTTTTGATTGAAGCTTCGAAAAATGTTTGTTTGGTGCAAGCCCAATACTTGCCCTGTAGAGCTTCTAAAAATGAATTTTACGAATAATCACATGTTCTAAAAACTAAAATAAACCCTTAAGTTATTCGGCTTTCTATGAAGATAACGTACACAAGTCGAAAATTTATTACCTAAAAAAATCGTTGAATCTAATATCATATACTTTCTCTACCCTTTTATTAAAGTTAAAATCATGAAATACCTATTTTTTGTATGGCTATTTACAAACGCCACAAAAGGTCTGTTTACTTAGTTTTTTGCACAAACTGTCATTGTTTTAAGTGTGTTCCGAAGTAATTTATTAAGAAAATTGCCTTAGTACGATAATAGTTAGAAAATGGTTAAAATTAAGAATTAGTTAGTAAACTACTTTAAAGTTAGAAAATTGTTAAGTATTTAGTATCATACTAATACCTTAATAATAGGCTGTTTAAAATTTTGCGCCATTATGTTTTATATTTGTCTTTTAAAGTCAACAATTTATAATTCACTTGGTGAATTATCATCAATGGGTTGCTGGTTTACTCATTACATGTTGTTCAGGCATAACACTAACAACATATGATTGAGTTAAACTAGTATGCCCAACAAGGATGAAAAACGAATAAAATAATGCGAATTATAAGGGACATAGAAATAAGACACTACATTTCTGCGCTTTAGTTTAGCCGCCATCCCTGGAGATAAAAAATCTGAAACAACCACCTTCAGTCTCAGAACATCGTGCCACACATCTTTCCTATCCTTCTTTCTCTTCATTAACTTCACGCTCGAGCTGTGTTGAAACATTTAAAGGGTAATCATAATCCCTTCAGCGCGGGTAGATTATAAAAAAAAAATACCTTTCAAAATAAATCTTAAAGTTGAAAGTTGAAATCGTGTTATTGGTAGATACTAATCTAAAAATCATACCCACTCATACAAAATAGAGAATAGAAATACCACTATAAAGCTTATTCCCATTCCCATTCCGATTTTTCTATTTTTGTTTTCAAGAAATATCAAATCTAGGAAGTATACTCGTATTGGAAACTTTAATCATACGCTTGAACAAGGAAATAAAGAAATATTGAAAAACTTTTCTTGGTGACCTTTCTTTCATAAATTTTTATTTGCTCCAACGTTCAGGGAATTTCATGAACAAACAATAACTTCAGAAAACAAATCTGTTCCGCAATTTCTTAAGAGTTTACGATTGTATAAATGTTGAGATGCAGAACTTAAGTGTGGCCACTTTTTTCCGATCGTAAAATTAAATCTACTTTAAGGTTAGCAAAATGTTAAGTACGAGTAGTATCACCTTAACACAAGGCAGATTAAAATTTAGCACCAATATTTTTAATTGAATTAGCCACTTCCAGGTTAATGATACAACACAAATTTTGGTTTCGTCAAAAATGATGGAAGGGAATTTTTATCAATTATTTATCAATAAATTGTTGATAAATTGTTTTATTAAATTTTAAATAATTATTATACAAAAACGTAAAAGTTAATCTTTTTAATCCGAGTATTTTCCCTAACTTAATTCAACTTATTTCAATCGTGTTTGAATTAGTATATTTGTGAACAAAGAATTTACATCAAAAGACTCAAGCATATCATTTTCTTCCAAGACTATTGGTGAAATTGTTTGGCATTTTTTCCGTCGTCCATAAAGATGATTTTATTTGTAAAGTCACCATTCACTTCTGTCTGTTCAACCAACCATTCGGCGTATTGACAACGCTTGAAATGGTCACTAGGCTTCAGCTCTTGTGTCACTTGAACCTTGTAAGCGTGTAAATTAAAATTTTTATTCAAAATTCGCATCAGTGATGTTCGTGAGATGTTCAATTTATGGGCACGACCGATGACGAGTCGAGGTTGACGGCTCTTCTGCAACACTCTCGCGAACAACAGCAATGTTTTCTGCAGATCGAACTGGGCGAGCATGCACAAGTGTTTTCACATTTCCTACAGATGCGGTTTGCTGAAAATTGCGCACAATTCTACCGATTGTGGACACATTTGGTCGATTATGCTGACCAAAAAAATCACCAAGTGCACGAAGGGAATTTTGATTTGAACGCCCATTTTCGTAAAAGGCTTCAACAATCTTAACGCTATGCTCAATTGTGTACCTTTCCATGGTTGAATTTGTCAAACGCTGAAACAAAGAAATGTCAAATTAAGTTGGGCAAAAAACTTCACGTTAAGGTGTGACTCACAATTAACATCGTGCATTATGGTTGGACCACCCTTTATTTTAAGTTTTCAGTAATTTTATTGAGAATCTTCACAATATACATATTTTGAAAGTTTATAACAGGGCACATTTGTAGGAGCAGATTCGTCGTAAAGGCCAATTTTGTTTATGAATCTTAGGTAAGCCAAATATTTTAGGACTGTTGGCAGTGTATGTTGTCATATGATTCTAATTATTTTTAAATTAATTTATAATTTTTTGAATCTTTAACATAATTTTTGTTATAAACTTCAAGTTTTTTACTAGGGTCATTTGGAAAAGAGGAAAATCAGTTCTTTGAACTTAGGACATAACCAATGTTTCTGAAATTTAGTTCTTATTTTTGTTTTAAATTAAATTTAAATTTATCAAATTTTAGTTTATAAACTGGTTTAGTAGCAGAACTTATTTTATACTAGCGTACCCGTGCGGGAACTCCCGCAAGCAAATTTTTTTTTATTCAACTGAAGTTTTTCAAAATAAATCATGTGTCTAAAAGTTTCTGTAGATTCGCTCAGTTTTTCTTGCATTGGAAATCTTGTGTAAATGGAAATCTTGTGTGAAGTACGGAATGTTGTTTTTGGGTGTTTATTTTACTTCTGTGTATCATCCTTGAACAGCTCTATTTGAAAAAGACGACTTACCACTGAAATAATTAACACGTTTAGCTTAGCCAAGAACTGTCGCAACTGATCTCCTGTTCAACATGAGAAGTTGAAAGCGTACGAATTATTTTTATTTAACGTATGCATGTACCTGGATTAAAACAAAACAGCAAAACAATAAATCCAATCAAGTCCTTTTCTTAAAGGTAATGGAGCCAAGCGAACGATATTTTGAAAAAACTAACAAACAATGAGCAAATCACATACGTATGTAGTTAAACCTGTAGGCACATAAAGTTTAACTTACCTTAAAATAGTTTAAATTCAAAGACACACAAATATTAATTGTCAAATATTTTTTGTTTTTAATTCGGAGAATTTAAATTTTTGTTTTATTTTTTTTTAATTTTTTTGAGTGTTTTTATCGTTACTGCTTAGGTAAATTAATCAAACAATGCCCCTCCTCTGGGCCCGCACTGGGGTGACCGCAACTCTCGAAGAAATTTTTTTTTTTCGAATTCTTTATGGGGGAACCCCATAAAATGATCAGGCTTTGCAGATTTTTAGGTAGCCAAAATTTCAGCTCGATTCGATAACGATAAATGGTGCCGACTTACGCCCAAAGTTTCAAAAATCTCTGTTTTGTCGCTGTTTTGCGAAGAAAATTAGATCTAGCTCCCAAACAGCTGACCTTATTCTCACGATTTATGTTCTAAATTAAAGGTAGTACTTTTGCCAATGCTCAAAATAAATATCAAGAGTTAATTTACGTAAAAATAATAAAATTCGGATAAAATTGATTGATGTTCTGTTTTTTTTTTTAAAAAATTGTTTTATTTTGAAGAACGAAACATATTACAGTTTTCTTGCACAAAAATACTATAAAATCGTCGTGTTTTACATTAATGATACATACTAAATGAAATAAATACTTAAAAAAAAAAACAATATAATCTAATCTACAGATTTACTTAAAGTGGTTTTTGAGACATCAGGATATAATTTTCGGCACTCTCTCACAACTTGAAGGATATTTCCTTTTGATACTCATCTTTTGTTAACAGGTTATTAAAATCTTTAATAAATTTGACTCCCCTTTCTGCCATGTCATTTACGACCATAAAATGCGGGTTTTCGGGCCAAAGATTTGAAGGTTCTTTAAGAAAATCTACGTTTATTTTTAAACTTAAGAAAAAGTTCAATGTCTCTTTGTTGATTATGTTTTTTAACCCAGCTGGTACAAATTGTTCAATTTGATTTTTCTGAAGCTTTGGATTAAAAATTCTGTTGTTTTTTACCTCGTTTCTGTCAAAAGTATGTTAGCTATTTCAGATTTTCCGTCTTCGGCTAAAGTTGGGTCAAAAAATGCCAGACCTGCCAACTCTGAACTCAAATACCATAAATGGTTTAAAAATTTTGCAAGAGCTTTATCAGAAATATCCTTGTCTATTTTCTGGTACTCAATACAACTACGCAAGAGATCAAGATCTTGTTTAGGAGCCATATAAACCCTTGGGGCATTAAACCAAGCTTTTCAGTAAATTTTAACAATGAAAACGCAGATATCACCCAGAGCATTTCGTTCTTCATTACTCATGCTAAACTGGTTTTGAAACATAAATATTTTTAAACTATAGATAGCTTTAGCCATCCACCTGGCATGATGACTTGCGCGTTGCGCCTGGTGTTCTAAATCCAACGACGTTTCCATCTATCACTCCAACAAACACTTGAACCAACTGTAGAAATTCTCTGTAGTCATCCCTAGGCTGACATTCGTTGAGTTTTACCTTTAATTCACCTGCAATCTGGGTTATATCATCAGGGGCTAGGTGTTTTTTAACATTTTTATCACTGATGCCTGTGTTATATGATTTAGGGTCTATTTTTGACAATTCATTGTGAAATCTTTTGAACATATCAGGTTGAGGTCCAGTGGTTGAACCCAATTCCCAGTCAAAAATACCTCTTATTAAAACTTCAAGAATGTGGTGACGACACGCCAGGTGAAGTAACTCCTTGTCCAATTTTGTTTTTTGTGTTTTCAAATGTCTTATTTTTATTTCGTTCGTGATTTCTCCACTCATTTTATAGTTTCTCTAATTTTTTAATTGCATCTTTTTCGTATTTTGATGGAATTCTTGCTTTCTCCCAAAAAATAAGTACCTCTCGAATGACAAGTTTTGCTGATTCTTTCAGGTTTAACTTCACAGTTCGCAAATTAAAAAACAAAGTTGGACGATTTGAGGGTAGTTTACAACCTGTTATTTGATGAGACGCATAGCCTATAAGAAATATTTTTTCACGGGTTCTGGTTTTTATATTTGATGTAGATGCCATATCAGAGAATACAATGAATATCAGTAAAATCCTTTAAATTACTAAAAATATTATCAAAAACACAACAGAAATAAAACACAATTCTTTATCAGTCAATTTATTATATATAAAAAATAATAACAGAATACAAAGCGCGAATTTGTTTTTTTTTTTGTTCGAACTTGCATCAATGCTAATTAATCAACGACTTGAAAGCTTTTTGGTATGTGACATTCAGATTTAGCATATGAATTATGTATAACAGTACTATCTTAAGGCCCAATTTGTTCACATTTTGTTAAATCTGTAATAGGTTTTCACAGGCTCTGAATAAATGGAGCTAATCACCCAATATTGGCTGATTAGCGATTCTGATATATTAACAACTCAAAATATGGATTCATTGCCAAACATTTTGGTTAATAGGCAAATTCGTGGATTAGGCAGTCACAATAATTTTTGATTAATGATGATTAGCTGTGAACAAACTGGCCCTTAATTTAATACATAAATAATGAGAATAGGGTCAACTGTTTGGGAGCTAGGGCTAGATTACTTCGCAAAATAGAGAAAAAAAAGAGTTTTTTGAAACTTTGAGCGTAAGTCGGCACCATTTAGCGTTATCCAATCGTCCTGAAATTTTGGCTACCTAAAAATCTGCAAAGACTGATCATTTTATGGGGTTCCCCCGACCCGAATTCGAAAATCGATTTTTTGCGGTCACTCTAGCCCGCACCACCAAAGTATGGCATTTCAATGCAACTACTTGTTTATATGTACTACATTTCATTGCAATACGAAGATAGAAGTAGAGATAAATAATTTTGGGGTGTTTCGACCACCCAATGCCCCTCCCCTGATAATAAAAAAAAGTAGCCTATACGGTAATCCAGACTATAACTTTTTTGTGTGTTAAATTTTATCAAGATCCATTCAGTTGTTCAAGCGTTATTGAGTAACAAACATCCATACATCGTAACATTCACATTTATAATATTAGTAGGATAGTAGGAAGTAGGAAGTAGGATAGTAGGATTGTGTGTAATAAAATATAAAATATTGAAAAAAGTAATAAATTCATTAGAAAATAATTGCTTTTTTATAATAATTTTTAGATTATCTAAATTTAGAATTTTTGTATGAACATTTTTAACTGTAGAAGATAGTTTTCTTTTATATTTTATTTTTGTGCTGCTTCTTGAGTTCAACACAAGAAAGAAAAATATAAAAGTATAATTTAATAAAATGCACATCTGGGTCGGATGAACTTGCTCTTATGTAAAAGACTAACAGCCTAATACATTTTAAAGGTTGTTTAACTTTAAAATACCTCCAAACAGCTTTTAAGTATAAAATCGGTATCTATAATCAATTTTCATATTTAAGTAACGTTACTTAAAGACTTCTTAACATAAACGCCATCCACCGCGTTTAATGGTCACTTAAAGTCATTTTAAAATGTATTTTGACATATCAATTGTCATCTTTGAAATTTTGAAGTTTCAAATTGTGAGTTTGTATTGTCTGTTATGATATTTTAGAATTATAAAACGTAAATAATTAAGATACACAATATTTGTATTGATTAAAATATGTGTACCCGCAAAGAATTTTCGTCCACGCTTCCCTTTGAAATGTTTGGCTGTATCGACACTTTTGTCCTCGTTGTTGGAAGAGAATCTCTGCATGGAAATAATTCTTTTTTTTTTTAATTTATTATGCCATAATTTTAAAATAAAGACGTTTCCTTGTCGGAAGCATCACAATTTTAAGATCTTTTTTTTTTTGTGGCGTCGGGGGTGGGTATGAATTTCATGGCATTTTTCTTAATTTCACGACAGATATAAAAATCTGTCGTCCAAATGTTTACTAACTCAAGGTGTCACAAAACAGCTGCGTTGTATAAAATGAAGCAGCATTTGTTTTTTTTTTTTGTATTAGATTTTCACATTTTTTTACGTTACGTGACACAACCATCGTTTAGTTAAGAACCAATTAAAAATCGATTATTGATACGAATTGAAGTTTCATCATTTAAAGGCAAATTAAAAAATTAAGCATACTTAACTAAATAACCTCTAAGATGCAGTTTAGCAAACTCTTAAAGATATGGCTGTAAGAATTAAAAAAAAATAAATGTTATTAGAGAAAAAAATTTCATAAGCATTAAATTCATTTTCAAATGACTAAAACAACTCCTTTAGTAATTGGAGTTGGAGCTAAAAACAGGATGCCATGCGATCCTAGCAAATATTATTTTATGCAAGAACAAAAACTTTCAGTCGTTGTAGTGGATTTTTAATAAAACAAGCTTTTTAAAACATTTTTAAGAAAAAAATTTAGTATGCCA
Organism: Chrysotoxum bicinctum; assembly: GCA_911387755.1. Lineage (NCBI taxonomy): Eukaryota > Metazoa > Arthropoda > Insecta > Diptera > Syrphidae > Chrysotoxum > Chrysotoxum bicinctum. The sequence continues at coordinate 49,810,510 of OU426989.1, forward strand.
ACTTTAAAATTTAATTTTCAAAAAAAATATTGACCCGTTTTTTGAGGTATAAAATTTTCCAAAAACAATTGATTTTTTTTTTCTTTCAAAAATTCAAAATATATGTATGTATATATTTTTTTAGGTTTTGAAAGACAATGTTTTTCAAACTTTTAAGATGCTTCTTTTAAAAAAAAAATTCATTAAAATCCCTTATGTCAATAATGAGTAAGCCTTAAATCGGACAAATGGTTCTATTATAGATACTATCAGTAATATCTCAATTTCAAATTGTTGTTATAGATCGCTAAAATTAAACGAAACAGAAATTTGTTGGATGCCGTTTTCGAGAAAAATTCGATTTTCGAAAACGATTTTTGAACATTTGTATGGTGGGTACCGGTATTTTTAGGTAAAATAATTTTTCTTCTCTCACATCTTTTAGATTGTATTAAAAGAAACTTTTATTTTTTAAGTTTAATTGAGCCTTGAAAAAACAAATTCTTTTTTCTTAAATCCAAATATTTTTCTTGAAAATTTATACACAAATTTCAAACTTTTTATGTGAACTTTGATCAAAATCCTGAGTTCAATTTTTCTTACGAAATTTAAAATTTCTTAGAACATTTTTAGTCGAATCCTAAATTAAAATTAGGGATCATATGTATATTCTCCACATTTCAGACGGAAAATTAACGAATTTCTATTTTTATTAAAGCTTGCATTTATCCTGCTATATGTTTTAAGATTGGTGCTAGCTTCTTCTTCTTCTTCCTTTGTTTCGGGGCTGTTATGATCTCGATGTCGAGGGGATCATAACTCTCCCACGTATCTGCTTCACACTAGTGATCCGCCTGTGGGGTTCGCCGGGTTGACCTCAGAAATCGGCGGCAAGCCTCCCG